>CM067529.1:6295000-6480000 GCA_034509925.1 Hirudinaria manillensis | reverse complement strand
TGAATAATTTTTTATTAAAATATGTGCAAAGAATTCTTTTCAAAACTTTTCACCTGTCCCTTTAAGAAGCTTTTGTTTTTTTATATTTATTTTTCTCTTAATTTAAAAAATTCTAATAAAATTCATTGAGAACATCATAATATAATAATAAAATAATATAATATAATAAAATAAAATAATAATTTAATAATTGCTTTCATTTGCCGAGATAAGCAGGAATCGCATTATAAACAGGGGTTTAATTCTTAATTCTAAGCGAACATTTCAATGAATGCCGAGGAATTGGATGGAAAATAAAACATAATATTTAGATTATAAATCAGTAAAATTACAAAAATTTAAAAATAAAAAACAATAATTAAAAATATAATCTAAAGTTGTCAGAGACGATCTTCACTGTTTACAAAATTTACAAATGGAAAATTGCGAATGGAATAAAAGTCGGTTGAATTCGAGATGAGTTAATTGTAAATAATAATTATTATTATGTGACTTTAACAATAATATTATGTAAATCATAATAATAATAATGAATATTATAGTTATTATTTACATATAATATTTATTATAGATATAATAATATTTATTAATACATATAATAATAATAATAATAATTATTATTATTTTATTATTTCCCATGATGTTAGCTAACGTAACCGAAGTTTAGATGTCGTGCAATTAGCAGCCACGTCGTCTGAAATATTCCCGCTCAACTGAAAGACCTCGGGAGAGGAATAAATCAAAAAAATGGTTTTTTTTTGTCCCCTTTCGATGTTGAAAATTCTCAACAATGTTCCCTTCTGAGTTTCTTCACGGTCCAATGCCCTCATCAGCTGATGAAGCGAGAACTTGCAAGGCGGGATTAGCTCGGATCCCTGGCACATTCTGCCTCGAAATACTTGCTGCTTTTTCGCATCCATTCCTCTTCTCTGCTCGTGTTTTTAACCCTCAAATAAATCTTACAAACATGTCGACCCTTTCAGTTGTTGGGAATTATGCAATGGATGAATGGACGAATGAACAGACAGATGGATGGGCTGGCTGGGTTAGTGAGTGGCCTGACGGACGTACGGACGGATGGGCGGACGGATGGATGGGTGGGTGGACGGACGGACGGACGAATGGATGGACGGTTATGTGGTTAGACGGACGGATAGCCGAGTGAGTAAATGGAAAGATGGATTAGATAAAAAAAAAAGAAAAAAAAACAAAATACGAATGAAAGCTAATTAACTGGACGGTTGTGGAGAGGTAGAATTTAATCAGTAGGAGATAAGAACTCCTTATTAAAGGAGCAAATCATCCATCAGCACGTCAAGTCTTCCTCCAAACTTTGGGGTCAAAGTTCGCAGTCAATGAACTCTGTGATTGAACTTTCACGTGCAATGACGTCATAAGCACTTCGGCCAATAGCTGCGCTGTTCCTATGGAATGGCGATTGGTGATGATGATGATGACGATGACGGTGATGAAGATCGAGAATAAGGGATGACATTACGTTCGAATGACCTTCAGACGTAATGAGTAATTAGAGTCGCTGCTCGTTACCATAGCAACGTGGTTTGTTGATTAAACAGTGAAAAGCAGGTTCCATTGAAGGCATTCTGGTCAGGTTTTCGAGCTCCATTTGCTTAGAAAAAGTTCAAACAAGGGCTTCTCGGAATGTTCTTCTGCCATTTTGCTGGTTCCGAATGAATGAACGGATGGATGGACGGACGGACGGATAGATGGATGCTTTTAATCACCGACACCAATTAAGTTCTACACCGTGAGGTCTGTTTGGAGTCGAGATTCTGGGGATTTATGTGTCCATCCCTGAGAAGTTGGCCCGTGAGGGGAATAGATGGATGGATTGAGGGATGGATTGAGGAATGGGTGGGAGATGCAAGTTTCTGTCGCATTCATTCGAGCTTCAATTCTTCAGAGGATTCGAATATCAGCGTCTCATATTTCAGCTGACCGATTCGCGGCTTTTCTTGTTTATTTCCAGTCTCAAAAAGGATGTCACAACTGCTGATGGATGAATGCTTGAAAAATTGCTTCTTCCGATTCCTCGATGGATGTTTGGAAAAGTTCGTTTCATCTTTTTATTCTTCCACCTCGCAGAGTAGACAGGGAGAAGGGAAATAAATAATTTAGTAATAAAAAGAAAGACAAATCGAGCGTTCAAAGAGTTCCAATCTTCGAGCGCGGAAGCAGTTCTTACCAGTCGAGGAATGATTCGCAAGTACAAGAAATGCAATGATCGATGGCCTAGTTTTTCATCAAAAACATGTTCTATTAATAGATCGAGATATTCACGTGACCCGTGCAAAAACCATGCAAATAAATAACCCCATAAATTTCCTACCCTTTTGTAATGAGTCGATAAATTCTACAGTTGTTCTCTTGGATGATGATGACGGTGATGGTAGTGATAGTGATGCTTTGATGATGATGATGATGATGATGACGGCGATGGTAGTGATGGTGATGATGATGATGATGACGGTGATGGTAGTGATGGCAAAGATGACTGATGATGATTATGATGATAATAATAATAATAATGATGATGATGGGTACGGTCTCTGTGTTGATGGTGATTACCGAGACATTTACAATGTACTAACAGTACTGCTGACTGAAGGTTCATAATGCAGCAGAATTTATTGCTAAGAAAATTGATGATTACGATGCAAATGAGGACGACGACGACGACGCCGATGATGACTCCGCTTACGATGATGACGACGACGATGATGATGATGATGACGACGATGACGACGACGACGACGGCGCTCCTGGCAGTAACATAGACAATGCATGTTTTCTTCCTGCGCAGCGCTAAACAGCGCCATATCTCGTGGAACATTCGTGTCCAGGAAGAAGAAGTGAATGCTGTTTCCAATGTTTTCAGTGCGAACCTTCTTTATCTCGCTCGTCCAATTTTGCTCAAAACAATTCGATTAACGAGTCGCTTAATTCAACATATCTGAATAATCCGAGGACAAATAATCGTATTATTTTAATTTTCTTGAAATATTCCATTATTCCTTACGAAATGCAGAATAAATTAAACGATAACTCCAACGTAACAATGATTGTAAACAGTAAACATTGTAAACAGCGATTATAACGCATAGCAGGAACACACAGCACAGGGGAAAAAGCCTACGCCATACCTAATCACTCACTCATTCACTCATTCACTCACTTTCCATGCAAACTGGGAAGCCACAGAAAGCGAAAAAGATGACCTGTCCCCAACAATATCGCTTGTTGATTTTGAAAAATGCTTTCTCTCCTTTGCTTCGAGGACTTTGCTGTCATTATCAATGCCACGTGACGTCTTCATATCGTCATTATGCTCGCATAACAACATCGTCATCAGGATTTGTACTATCGGTTCATCATTATCATCATTCACATAAAATCATCATCATGATTTATATCATCAGGTCATCATTATCATCATTCGCATGGCATCTTGATGATGATGATGATGATGATGATTGTACCCATCAGGTCATCATTATCATCATTCGCATAAAATCATCATCATGATTTATATCATCAGGTCATCATTATCATCATTCGCACAACATGGTGATGATGATGATTGTACCATAAGTTCATCATTATCATCATTAAAGGCTTCATTGGCTAGAGAATGCTAAGTGATAATTTATGAGAATAATTTCAATAAATTAAGACAACATAAATTTATAAATCATATTTTTTTTCACAAATTATTAATTAATTAATTAATTTATTTATTTTTTATTTTATTTATTTACTTATTATAGTCAACACGGATCACGGTTTCAGTTGCATGAATGTTTACTAGTTATATTTATTAACTGTTTTATTTTTATTAATTACTTATTTATTAATTATTAATTAATTATTAATTATTTCGTTCAATTAATTTGCTTTCCTTGCGTGACGTTGGCGTGGAATTAATATTTGATTACAACTCAGCCATAAAAATTTCAGGTTCAATTGAAGGTTCATGAAATTAAGTGAGGATGTACGATATACACTGCGTATTATATACTGTATATATATACACTGTATATTATATACTGTATATATATACACTGTATATTATATACCATATATTGTATAATATGAACTGTACATTGTTTATATATACTGTATACTGTATATTATATACCATACATTGTATGCTATGTCCTGTACATTGTTTATCCATCAGTTTGTATTAGTTAATTTATTAAACGATGGAATTAACAATTGATGGATCTAAATTCATGTTTTGCTGAGAATTTAATAACATTAAATCCGATAATTTCCAAGTGAAACTTTTTGCGAGCCAATTGAATCTCAGACAACATTCGTTGCTATCGATCTTTGCGGGTTGCTTTTCTCAACAATCAGTTGGTCGAATGTCATTTCAGATTTTAACATATTGCAGACAATAATATTCCACAATTCCACGTCTAAGCGAACCCACTTATCTGGACGTAGAGGACGTTGAAGTTTGGAATTGAATGCCAACTTCACCAGGATCTTAAAAACATGAATCAAAGCCGACAAAACAAACAAAATATGAAATTATACTTTTACATTTCACGAAATATAGAACCAAACTTTTACAACTTTTTAAAATATAAAACACTTTCATATAAATCATTATGTTTGGTGAGTGATTAATTGGACGGAATGACCTTCCTATTTACCTATTTACCTGGAATGGTTCGTTGGTGTTGTTGCTATAATAAGAACATTTCTGTAAACAGAAACATGTTGTGTTCTTATTAAAGTAAATTATTTTCACTGCTTACAATACTTTACCGTACTTTGCATAAGATTTACACGCTTATGTAAACATGTAAACAAATAAATACCAATCAACATCAATTTTGGAATCTTGGCCATTAGTCAACATTAATGGAATGTATTCAGTTACATTATAATAATGTATTCAGTTACGTTATAGTAATGTATTCGGTTATATTATAATAATTTATTCAGTTACATTATAATAATGTATTCAGTTACACCATAGTTATGTCATCATTAATAATATTTAAAGGCAGTTTCGTGCAGCCATCCTCGTGATGATCACATTTCCTGCAGACAAACGAATCTCAACCACGATGAAGTCGTGTTTATTTGCCAATTTTTATTAACAATTACGCTTTAATTTCCATCAAATAACAAATATTTTTGTTATTATATTTTAAAATTTATTCAAATTACTAGAAGTAATAATTTAATTTATTAATAATAATAATTTAATGGTGATAGCAACGCAAACTTTGAAAAATCATTATGTTATTATCCTCGAACCTATAATTTCCTGCAATTTGTCTGCAATTTCATTGCTTCCTTCTGCGTTTGCTTTGATTTCATTCACAATTTCAAGGTTTTTCTTGAATAAAGCATGGAAATAATATTAACTTTCCCAATACATTTCCACTGTGTAACTGTTGTTAACCCCGTATCCAACACACCTTTACATCGATTGTATCAATTGTATCACTTGTACATCAATAGAGTAATGACATAGTAATTATAATGTCAGCCACGTGTTTAACGTTGTCTATGCGAATCATTTGAAATAGTACACTTCATTGTTTTGCAACAGGGTCCGATGGTGGTGCAAATCTCATTTTCGGCATCTTGAGGTGCATTCCAAAGTATTCTTTGCGGAGCTGACAGCATGGGACCATTGAATTAATCATGCACACGATTCAAGAGACGGATGAATGGATGGTATTGGAATGAATACTTGTTTGGACGGACGGGTCACCTGACACGGCAATACACCTGTCGTTGGTCGACTGAACTTTCAGATGGATTGATGGAAGAACGAATGTTAAGTTCGATTTAAACTCGAGTTACGAAGTTTAGAAGTTGAGAATGATTGAAATTTTCATAGCACGAATTGAAAACAATTTGATGAATTGCTTGAGGAGAAGCCGAGTGATTTTTTGTGAAATGTTTTTTAAAATAATTAAAAAAGAAATAAGAGCTTCTTACGTTAAAACCGTTAAAACCTGCATCGAGATGGAGAGTTTGTCCTTGAACGCGTTGAGTCCTAACTTTGTTGCGACAATCACGAATCATGAATACTTTGGCGGGAGGCCAAAATTTGAAATTGGGAAAAATTTCGAGGAGGTCACACCTTAGAAGAGGAAGTGGAAACTTTGCCAAAACCCGCGGAAATTTAGGCAAGTCTTCAATTGAAAGATTAAATCTGCCCTCTTCCGGGACCCCTCCGGCCCACCTCCATCACCCCTCTGGGTTCCCCTAGATCAGCCGATGGTTAGGAGAACATTTGAAGCCAACACCAGCAGACGCACTTTAAGGGTTCAAAGCTTTTACTGCTTTTTCACGCAACCCTTGGGACGAAAATTGATGCCATTACGCCAAGTGCAAGAACCCCCATAGCGGAGAAATATTGGCATTTGAAATTATTATTATTATTATTATTATTATTATTATTCCGAGTTTTACTTAAATACATAATTAGACTTTCAAAGTATCAATTACTTTTATCAAATTCATTTATTAATTTACAGCGCTCATCTTCTGTCATTCGGCGAAAGGTCAGGATGTGAGTCTCAAGGTCACGACAGTCATGGTCAGTGAGTCGTTCGTTGTCATGGGTGACGTTGTCATGGTGACGATGTAATCGCCGGATGGAAGAAGAGTTTGAATGTTTTGTTGAGTGGCTTTCATTCTACGTCACGTGACGTCGATAATTTATTCCGACGTTGCCATGGAAACAATTTCATTCAAACACGTGGCTCCTTTGTTTTTGTTTTTGTTTTTTTTTTAAACTTTCGTTGAGAACTTTGTGTTGATTTGTGATTTGAATGCTGCTTGTGTGTGCTTGTGTGTTGCTTGTAAGTTGTTCCGGTGCCCAAAGATGGTGGCATTAAAATATTTAATAATATTTAATAACATTTATTAACTTTTAAAAGCATTTAACATTCATTCGCCAGCAATGAAATTGATAATTCAACTTTTTATAACTCACGAAGAGATACTCTAGAAATACCAATAGAAAAAATATTCGTCAATTGTTGTCAAATCATTTAAAACTGGCGGATGTTATCACAAGATGGATGCCAATATAATATTATTATAATATTATTATCCGATGAATAAACATCAAATTTAAAATTAATTTCCCTCCTAATCCTCTTAGGATCCAAAGACTAAAAAATATCTGATATGCACTGAATTTCATTTCTATGCTCTGAGCATATTAATGATGGCCTAGCGATGATGACGATGACGATATTGATGATGACGACGATGATGACGACGATGATCATAATGATGGTGTGCTGAGTTAACAATGGAAACCGCCGGGCAGATCCAAGTATCGCATTCCTATGAGGGCGATAATTGAGGTTACAGATGATTTATTGTATGAATCGAGATTAATTTTTCTCCAAATGCAAACATTTGCAATTCTAAATTGTTATAAAATTTTAATTCAACTTGTTTGCAATATTTGATAATAATTTGATGAAATTAAATTTTGGAAAACAACTTTGTACAGCGTTATTAAGTTATTGCAAGACGAGCATAATTTGCGATTGCTTAACAAATTACATTTAAATTTTGATAATTGAATATTAATATTATAATAATATTATAATAATAATATTAATATTATAATAATAATATTAATATTATAATAATAATAATATTATTATTATTATTAAATAATATCAATGAAAGGAGAAATAGTACAAAGAGCTACGAAGGACTGAAGTTACTGAAGGCATATCTCATCATCACTACGACCCCCACAACGACTATCACCATCGTCGTCGTCATCATCATCATCATCATCATCATCGCCACCTTCACACATCCATTCATTTCCACCTCGCGATTGAATGTCATTGATCTGCAAATTGCATTTATACCTCAGTGATAGCGTCACCAGTATTGTTGGCGTCACAGAACTCTTCATCATCCTCGTCGAGGCCGTCGTTATCATCATCATCATCATCATCATCATAGGCATCATCATCGTCGTCATCGTCGTCGTCATATCATCATTATCATGCTCTCGCAAGGAATGAATTTCTCCTGATTGGCCTGAACACATCGTTTTTAAATTTATTTTCCTAATTAATTACCATTTCAGTCAAAACAAAAAAACCTACCTGAAACTTACCTGGATTTATTTCACATTCGTGTTAATAAATAATTTAATAATTTAAGTTTTTAAATAAAGATAATGATCCGAAAACATTGTTTTTATTTTTCAAAGAATTCTCAGAAATTGCTGCTTCGACTGCTTTCCAAGAACATGGACTCCTTGTGACAAACGAAAGTATTTTTAAATAAAAACATTTAAGAAATAATTCGGAGAAATATTCGCCGCTGACCTCCGTTTTTACCTTGAAGTTGTTTTCGTGTGAATTTAGTTTCGAATTTAGTAATTTTATTGAAATATTAATTTAAATGTTTTAAAATATTAATTTAATATTTTTATTAATTATTAAGTTAACTGGAAATTTGCATAATGATCGTCTGTTTACATTTCAATGTTTTTAATTTCTTGTTTTTTTTTTAAATTCTGAGAAAATAACTTCGTTTAAAATATTTTAATTTAAAGAAATAAATGAATTAATTGCAGAAAGTGACGTTCACAGCACCTCCAGAGATCATTAATTCTATTAGTAATATTATTTATAATGATTTGTAGTTAACATTTTAATTTAGTAATAATAATAATAATAATAATAATAATAATAATAATAATAATGATAATGACAATAATAATAATAATAATGACAATAATAATAATAACAATAATAATAATAATAATCGATATGAATTATTATAATTTATGATCTGTACCACAAGCAAATATGATTTTCTTTTCAACATTCTGCTTTGGCCGTGGACCGCGAACGAGCTTCTGAGAATGAAATTATGCGCACGTTGGATGTCGATTTGCATAAATAATTAATTTATGCTCATCATTTATTTCTTTGCTGCTGAATTTGTGAGTGAGTGATTATTATAATTAGTTATGCATGTCTCTTGGATGAATCTCCGTGTCGTGTCGACGGGAATTAATTTCGATGGCGGTTGTGCTGCTTGTGATGACGACGACGACGACGAGGAGGAGGAGGAGGAGGACGATGACGATGTTGATGATGATGAAAGGTTTGAATGATTTATGGTCGGAATTAAATACCCATTTTTCAAATTGCTGCACATTTAGGATGCGACATTCCCCATGCTGATCTCAGGAAATGGTTCGATAATAATAAAAATTATTATTTGCGAATTAAATGATTTATAAATACAGTCAGCTCAATAATGATAGGAATTTCGCATTTTTCCAAATTTCTCGAGAACTAACCAATGAAATTTGTTCAAATTTGGACATTGCATCATATTATCACACACAAAACACCTTGTAAAATTTGAGCTTCCTATGACTAATACAACTTGTAAATTGCATAACAATGTGTTTTTAGACCTTCCAATAATGATAGGAACTTTTTGCATATGTGTTATAAAATTTATATTACAAGGTTCATAAGATCTTCAAAGTAAGTTTTAGTGATATATAAACATGAAACATTGACAAAAAGTTCCTTTTTAGTGTGTTAGCTATAGTTTAATGATGGGTAGAGGTAAAGCTTTGTCTGAAAATGAGAAGGGACAGATTACAGCCTTCAGGAAAGCTAATTATTCCTGCAAGATGATTGCTAAAGAGCTCAATAGGTCTGTACATGTTATTTCTAATTATTTGAATGCTCCTGAAGCTTATGGTAGCAAGAAATCTCCCGGAAGGAAGAAGAAGCTGTCCGCCAACCAAGAACGACTGCTGGTTAGAAAAGCATCATCAGGTAGATTTTCTGCAAATCAGCTAAGAACAGAGTTAAATTTACCTGTATGTAAAAGCACAGTATTAAATTACCTAAATGGCAGTGGTATTTTAAAGTATGAGAAGAGATTAAAAGTTCCAGCCCTACAAGAACATCACAAAGTTGCCAGGGTTCAGTGGGCAAAAACGATGTTGTCAAACGCTGAAGGTTGGAAGAATATAATATTTTCTGATGAGAAAAAGTTCAACCTAGATGGTCCTGATGGTCATCAATGCTACTGGCATGACCTAAGAAAAGAGAAAGAGACATTTTTTAGCAGGAATCATGGGGGTGGAACAGTGATGATTTGGGCAGGGATTTCACATGATGGAGTCACTGATTTGGCCTTCCTCCAAGGAAGGCAAAAGTCAGTAGACTACATCCAAGTATTGACCAATAATCTCCTGCCCTTTGCCAAGAGGAAATATGGACGGAATTTTGTATTCCAGCAAGACAATGCTCCTATCCACACCTCGAAAGTGACAAGAGACTTCTTCCAGGAGAATAACATCAAGGTTTTGAGTTGGCCAGCTCGTTCACCGGATCTCAATCCTATTGAAAATTGTTGGGGTGAGTTATCAAGAGCAGTTTATAAAGACGGGAGACAGTTTAACTCCAAATTAGAGCTGGAAGATGCCATCAGGGTCGCCTGGAAGGAGATGAAATTGGACTACATAAGAAGATTGTGTTTGTCTATGAATAACAGATGTTTCGATATAATAGAAAAAAAAGGAAATATAATTTCGTATTGAATAACATTTTGTGTGCAAAAAATAAATTTCTGATCTTATTATTGACTTTCATCGCCAAATTCCTATCATGTTTGGACGCCCCAAAAAAGCGTTTTCGTTATTTCTCAATTAGTGTGAAATTAATGTTCAATGAAATTTTTATACATAAATGTATAAACACTTTTTACATAACATTCTAAAATTTGAGTCAATTTCGTGAAATATAACACGAGTTACCAGAAAAAATCACTTTTTCCTATCTATAATGAGCGGACTGTATTAATTGCAAATTGAATAACTTATAATTATTATCACTCTTATTGTAATTATTATTATTATTATTTTAAAATATTTTCAATTACTTTTTACTACATGGAAACTGATGCATGTTCGAAACACTTGCATCCTGGGTGTGGCAACCTCCTCATAATTTGAAGGAATATTTTTGTTGTTTTTTATTATTTTTAGCAACCAATCGGGAATCATTTCCTCCGTTTCGGCCATCTTGGTTCCCCGACCTTTCAAACATGGCCTCCATGCCGTTCGCTTTTAATTAAGGGCATAATAATTACTTATTAATAAGACGACAGTAAGATGAATTGATAAGTTGATTTAATATTTATAACTTGAATTATAATTCTTGAAATATAATTTCGTTAAAAAAACAAATAAAATCGTCGAAGTGTTTGCCTGAAGCCAGGAATATTTTAAATCATTTCAAATCACTTTAAGCAGGCCATCCATTAATTTCAAAATCCTCTCCTACCGCCTTCCCTCCTCCCTCTATTCAACATCATACTATCATCATCGTCGTCGTCGTCGTTATCATCATCATCACCATCGTCGTCGTCGTCATCAGCAGCAGCAACAGCAGCGGCGGCAGTGGTCGAAACACGGATTGAAATTCAGGAAATGATTTCATAGCTTCATCAAGTCGCTTCATCTTGGAAGAACAACTTGAATTGTTTCAGGGATGTTTTACAGAATTTAAGAGCTCGTGTCCGGCAGGGTTCATGTGGTGCCATCCTTCAAAGCAAATTAGATTTCAGTGATGTGCCCGGCAAACATCGCGTTTGACGCGATTGCATCCAAAAAGTGCCACCTCAATCCATGCACCCAAAGAGTGCCACCTCAATCCATGCATCCAAAGAGTGCCATTTCAATCCATGCACCCAAAGAGTGCCACCTCAATCCATGCATCCAAAGAGTGCCACTTCAATCCATGCATCCAAAAAGTGCCACCTCAATCCATGCATCCTATAGAGTGCCACCTCAATCCATGCATCCAAAGAGTGCCACTTCAATCCATGCATCCAAAGAGTGCCACTTCAATCCATGCATCCAAAGAGTGCCACTTCAATCCATGCATCCAAACAGTGCCACCTCAATCCATGCATCCTATAGAGTGCCACTTCAATCCATGCATCCAAAGAGTACAACCTAAACCCATGCAATCCTGGCATTTTTTGCTCCTCTTAATTTTCTCTCCTGAAATATTTCTCCAGGTCCAATTACAGAATGCCCTCTGATTGGCCGAAACAATTGTTTTTGCTTTTTCTGATTGTTAAAGAAAATCACAGGACATTTTTTTTATTTTTGAAATGCCGGTGAACATCCTAAGATTTTTTTAAATTTTGACAATATATCAAATCATAATATTATTCTCAATCCTAAATATGGAATATTAATAAAAAAAAATAGTAATAATAATAATAATAATAATAATAATAATAATACTGATGTGAACATGTTTAGAAATTTAAATATTAATTTAATAGAGGTTAGGTAACGTGTTTTTGACTTGGGAAGGATTTAATGAAATTAATATCAGTAATATTAGTACTTAATCAATAATTACATTATTATCAAAATATATTTGATTAAAATTGTTTATTATTCAATTATACGTACAAATAATTATTATATAATTGTACTATTATTAATATTAATACTATTATGATTATTATTATTATTATCATCACCATCATCATCATCATTATTATTATTATTATTATTATTATTATTATTATTATTATTATTATTATTATTATTATTATTATTATTATTATTATTATTATTATTATTATTATTACTATTATTAACACCAAGTCAATGCATGGAAGTATATGACTTGAAGAGAAATATTAACGGACATGATGACGTCATAGAATGGAACGTTTCTATTTATAAATCAAAGATTCTGGAAGACGTTCAGTCGTAAACAAACGTTCCTTGTTTAAACGTTCCTACGTGACGTCACAGAAATCTTTGAAGGCGTCACATTCCTGTCCATTGTTGTTGTTGTCGTCGTCGTTGTCTTCTTCGGTCATAAGTTATTGTTGCTGTTGTTGTTGTTGTTGTTGTTGTTGTTGTTGTTGTTGTTGTTGTTGTCGTCGTCGTCGTCGTCGTTGTCTTCTTCGGTCATAAGTTATTGTTGCTGTTGTTGTTGTTGTCTTCAGATATAAGTTATTATATTGTTGCTGCCGTTGTTGTTGTTGTCGTCGTTGTCTTCTTCGGTCATAAGTTATTGTTGCTGTTATTGTTGTTGTTGTTGTTGTTGTTGTCTTCAGATATAAGTTATTATGTTGTTGTTGTTGTCTACAGATATAAGTTATTATATTGTTGCTGTTGCTGTTGTTGTTGTTGTCGTCGTTGTTGTCTTCTTCGGTTATAAGTTATTGTTGTTCTTGTTGTTTTCAGTCATAAGTTATTATGTTGCTATTGTTGTTTTCTTCAGTCATACGTTATTATGTTGTTGTTGTTGTCCTCTTTCAGTCATAAGTCAGACGATTCAATTCCTGTCGCTGGCCATTTTATAAGGCCAATAATAACTTTAGCATTTCTTTTTGCGCCTCTTTATATTTTCTTTATTATGCAAAATGAATGGTATGTTGTTATTATTATTATTATTATCATTATTATTATTATTGTTGTTGTTGTTGTTGTTATTATTATGCCGGAAAAAGTTCATGAATTTATTTACTTTTATATCAAATTATACATTTAGAATTGAGAGATGAACCGATAGAAACATTATTTTGAATGAAGACGCAGTGAAGCATATTTCCAATGAATAATAAAACATACTTATCATATTATAATATCCGTCATAATACAACATACTCAACATATTATACAACGATGTCCACCATAATACATTATGCATCACATCATAGAAAGATCTTATACGTCATAATACAACATATATCTTATTATAACATGTCATGACATGCATACATAACATAATAATAATATCCGGCATAATACATCATACAAAACAATTAAGTCATCCGTCAAAATGCAACATACATACATACATACATCGCAATACAACATACACGACATTATAATATCGTCATAATATGAAATCAATCATAAATCTGGAGACAATAATTCTTTTCCCTCGCAACGTTTGCCTTTGAAATGAATTTTGATGGAAAACGAAAAAAAAGAATGCAGACCTCTCCCAAGACTCCAGTGCTTTAAAATGGCGGCGGGAATTTCCAGACTTTCACTTTCGTTCCTTCCTGTCGATATTTTTTAACTGCTGTACCCACGTGACTCGAAGATGACATTTAGGGCGAGTAATGCGAATTAATGTCACGTGATTGCCACAATCCATTCAGCTCTTCGCTCTTTTCCACGGGCTCCGACCATTCATTTACCCATACATCCATCCATCCGTCCGTCCATCCATCCGTCCATCTATCCATCCATCCGTCCATCCATCCGTCAATCAATCCATCCATACATCCGTCCGTCCATCCATCCATCCATACATCCGTCCGTCCATCCATCCATCCACCCATCCATTCCTTGTTCAATCGTCGTGACTTTTTTCGAATCTTAAAAATGAACTTGACACGACCGTCAACGTTTTGTATTCAATGAAGTCAAACATTTCATGATCTCAGTTGACATCATGTTCATGATGATGATGATGATGATGATGACGATGACGATGACGATGACGATGATGATGATGATGATGTTCATGATGATGATGATGTCGGTGACGATATTATTAATAATATAAATGATAACTAATTTACAAATAAATTATAAAACTTGAATTGACACAAAAAATAATATTAATAATAATAATATTAATAATAGTTCTATTTTCATTTTGTTTCAATTGAAAACATAAACGAAAAATAAAAGAAATAATTTAATTAAAAGTTTTACACGAGAAACTTAAAATCATAAAATCTATATCTGAACATTAAATTATATTAGGAGTAGAAGTTAATTTTATCGAAATTATTTCATTTTATTTTCAATTTATCGAAATAAATGCGGATAAATACATTTTTTTCTTGGGATAACAGATCAGTGAAGCGTATAAAATATAACGTGCTATGTCTCTGCTTAGCATTTCCTATTCAAAATGACTTATATGTTTCGTTGCATGCATGAACGGATGTTGGACTGTACGTACCGGATGTGCCAAGTATATCGGACGTATTGGGTTGTATCGGACGTATGGGGTTGTATCGGACGTATGGGGTTGTATCGGGCGTATTGGATTGTATCGGACGTATGGGGTTGTATCGGACGTATGGGGTTGTATCGGGCGTATTGGATTGTATCGGACGTATTGGGTTGTATCGGACGTATGGGGTTGTATCAGACGTATTGGGTTGTATCGGGCGTATTGGGTCGTATCGGACGTATCAGAAGAGTATTGGCTCGATACTCGAGACGTCAGGACGTGCATATTATTTGCCTTGAAAATGTGAATGAAGCTATCTAATCCCTCGATCTCAAGCAATGGTGCATCTAAGTGGTGTCAATGATATCTAAACAAAAACAAAACGGCTCTCTTTACACATTATAAAAAGATTAAATTCAACGACAACATTAATAATAGAATAACAACAATAATCGTCAATATTTACAAATAAATACGGCGTTTATATCTGTCCAGGTGGAACCGTACGTGATGCCGCACGCAGATGGCCAAAGTTACGACGGTTTCATTGTGGATCTGCTCGACAGAATCTGTCAAATGTTGGGACTCAAATACGACATCAGACCAGTTGATGACGGAGAGTACGGACAGCAGGGCATCGATGGAACTTGGAACGGAATGATTCGAGAACTTTTGGAAAAGGTTCTTCTCGACTCTTCTTCTTTGTAACTTGTAATATCGTGCAAGGCTGTCTTTTTTTTTATCATTTTGTTTATAATATTTTCTTTTTAAATCTTAGAGGGCAGAACTAGCAGCAGCTCCGTTGTACGTGACCGATCAGCGCCAAGAGGTCATCGATTTTTCAGTTCCTTTCATCATCGTCCAAGCAACTGTCCTCATCCTGAAAATGCCTTCCGAGCAGAAAAACAACGAGGAAGCAACGAGAACGGCGTCCGACGGTTTTGCAGACAATCAGCTGACAACTTCACTCGAGATTAAAACCGTGGCAGATCTTTTGAACCGACCCGATTACATATTCGGGACACTCAATCAGGGCATGCTCCTGAGGTCGTTTAGGGCAACCAACGTGACCCTGTACAAGACCATCTACGAAAGAATGAAACAGTTTCATCCCTCGGTCTTCACCTCGACTAACGAGAAAGGAATAGAGTGGGTGAGGCAGGGTTACCAGGCCCCGAACGCAGACGAATCACCGTCGATCGGTCAAAGTTCGAGGGCGAAATTCCGCAGAAGTAAACCCCCAGATCAGGCAGGATGCATCCTCCATCACACCTCACGTCAGGCGATGAATATTTCACAACACCAACGTCACAATCTCCATCATCGTCACCATAATTGCCATCGTTCTTTGAACGACGGAAACTCCCTAAAAGCTCACAGGCCGAACGAAGGGACCCAGTCGCACCGATCTTTTCGTCACCCCCCTCGTGGATCCCCAGCTCGGAGACACCTCAGTCAGAACGAACACCAGGCGATGCTTTCGAAAGTGCAGCGTGAAGATTTAAACACAGATATGACCTCGTCGGGTTCAACTTTAATGACCTCTCCTGACAACTCATCGCCACTAACCTCTTTCCAGCCATCCGCCTCTTCAGCATCATCATCATCGTCATCATCATCGCCGTCGTCACCTCAAGTAAGAAAATTCATATCAGGAGATTTTCCCAAAAACAAATCGGCTCGAAGTCACCACCGTTCCAGGGCTTCTAACGCGAGCCCCAAAACCCATCCGCACAAAGATCGAAGCCCGAACCACCCATCGACTTCTCCGAAATCCAACCGGCCACCTGGCGAGCACAAGCATCGCATCCACTACGCTTTCATTCTCCCCCACACGATCGGCGAATACGTTTCGAGGCAGCCGCCGTGCGATTTGGTAGCGGTCGGTCGCTTCCTGATGCACGAGAAATTCGCCCTGGCCGTGCCGAAGGGATCGGGTCTTTTGGTTCAACTGAACAAAGCTCTGCTGAAACTCAAAGACGAGGGTTTCCTGGAGGACTTGTACTCCAAGTGGATAACAAACGATTCGAAATGTCGAATCGTCAACAGCGAACCGCTCGTCAGCGAACATCAAATGTTCGGCGACGGAGGCGTTCAGTCCGTCAAAAGCGTTTCGAATGACGGGGATTTGAACCCGGTTGACACAGGTTGTCACCCTCGTGCGCCATCTGTCGTCGGTTACATTTTCACAACTGCATTCGTCTTAACAGTACCTCGATATGTTGACAGTTAACGTCGATTTACATTTTTAACTACGAGTCTGTTTTTCGTTCATAAGTTCCGATCGAGTTGATTATAATAATTTATGTTAATTCATTCTCGTTCGTTACGTTTTCCTCACTAATTTTAGAAACACCGATAGTCTATAATGCCAAATTATTTTTCTCGAGTGAATTTTCAATTACAATCATTTATTTCTTTCTCGACAAGTTATTGATAATAATAATAATTCAAATAATAATTCAATTAATAACTTTAAATCCACGATTAATCATTTCTTCCAACAATTACGGACGAACAAATATCTTAAAAGGATTGAGAAACTGCTCGCTTATTGGCCAATCAAGATCACGTGACCATCAGTGACCGATTGGAACGTAAATGAAACATTAAAATTTAACGATTTATTGTATCAATAAAAAAAAATTGGCCGTAGAAAATTATAAGGATTCAAACAATTGCAAACAATTTTAAGTAATGAGTACGTGGTTTAATGGACATTTGGATTTAAATATTCGGATTTATAACGGATATAAATATCATCCACGAGTTACAAGTCCTTCATTGTCGCGAGGTGTTCCTAAAATTGGTTCAATTTGATTTTAAATCATCTCTACGCCTCAGCCATTAGCCAAGGGAGGAAGACATTGGTGTCCACCTACCTCCATCCATCCATCCATCCCTACTTACCTCTATCCATCCATCCATACCTCCATCCCTATCTCCATCCACCTATCCATATCTCTCTCTATCTCCATTAACCCATCCGTACCTCCACCCATCCATCTCTATCTCCATTCATTCATCCATCCATCCATCCATCCATCCTATCTTTCCCCATCCACCCATCCCTACCTCTTCGATCCACCCATACGTCCTCAGTCCCATACAGTGATGTCCTACATTGAAACAACGATGCCCATGCATCCTTGATCCACGAGCAGATGTCTGACCTTTTGCATAAGATTAAAAATAGGTCAGCATTTAAAATATTTCCTCACTTAATTTTAAATATAAACATATGTTTTTAATTTATTTTAATATTTTTATGATTATTACATATTTTTAATATATTATTACTAATATTTCTCTCTTAATAAATTAGTAATAATTGATAATAATAATAATAATATTAATAATAATAGATTGCGATTATAATTTTTTTAGAGGATAAGCATACCTAAAAACATTCCATTTCAAAGCCTCGCAAGTGTCATGGAGACATTAAATTAAATATAATTTGAATATAAAAATATTTAATCAATTACTTTAATTAAATTAATTTAAGAAATCAAAATAAAAACGAACTTGAAAAGAAAAATCTTAAAATATCATCGCATAATAAATATTATCGAATTAAAATAATTATTTATTAAATATTAATTATTGGTTTTTATTAAAGTTTTTATTATTTATTTTTTGAATGTTAAATTAATGGTTAAATAATTAAATAATAGTTTATTATTTTTTATCGGATCAGGATATCGACAGGCTATATGTCACCATGAACGCTGAACTGCAAAATGTCACAAAATGGTGCAAAGCCAACCTTCTATCTCTCAACGTTAAGAAGACTGTCTACATGCTGTTCCATAAAGCAAGAAAGAAACTGATCCTGGAAAATTATAACATTCTTATCGGCGACATTATTCTTTCTCGTGTAGACACCTGTAAATTTCTAGGCATTTATATTGACCATCACCTCACATTCAAACATCATATCCAATATCTTACTTATAAGATTTTAAAAAATATCGGATTTATTTCACGTATCCGTCGATATATCACTTCTACTATTGCCATCTCTTTGTATTACTCATTTATATTTCCATACTTGAACTACTGCAACATTACCTGGGCATCAAACTACTCATCTTATCTATGTCCTCTGCTTAATCTTCAAAAGAGATACTTACGCATATCCCTACGCCTGCCCTACACTGCCCACACTGAACCCACTTTTAGAAAATTCAAAATTCTCAAAGTCCATCAAATAAATTACTTCCAGGCTGGTATTTGTATGTTCAGGCACGACCATAATATGCTCCCACAGTCTTTCCATAAACTCATTTCAGCACCTCCAACCTCACATCCCTACGATCTCAGACAAGCCCAGAAATACAAACCCCCCTGCTCAAAATCCAACACTTTTCTAAGATCTATTCAATGCTCCACCATTAATCCTTTTTTCAATATCCGACTTATTCTTGATATATTATTTATGTACTATGTATCACATTTATTAAATAATTTATGTCGTAAACGGTTGGTCACCCAGCGGGATGTAAATCCCTTCTGGCCTACTGGTGTTATATTGAGTTCATGTGCTTTTTTTTTTCTTCATTGAATAAAGAATGTGTTTCCCTTTTTTTTTTATTACACGTAGATATTCATATATTTAACTGCATTATGGCAATCGACGGAAATAAGCCACAAACAAGTCAGAATAAATTGCAAGATGAAATGAAATAACATTTAAAAATGTTATTAAATTAAAAGATTGTTGAATAAAAATATTATGATCATCTTATTCGACAGGTGGCAACATATACAATGTATATTGTATAATATATATACTATGCGTTGCATAATATACACTATGTGAAATCACATTATAAACTGAATATTGCATAATATACAACATACAAAGTGGACGACCCTTTGGGCGATGCCTTCAGTCTTCAACTATATGTTGTATAATATACATTATGTGAAAATACAATACAATGTAAACTGTATATTGCATAATATACATTGTATGTTGTATAATATGGAGTGACCAACTGAAGTCGAGTTTAGAGTTCAGAACGTCAACAATTCAGCTGTTGTTGTTGTTGTTGTTGTTGTTGTTGTGTTGTTGTTGTTGTTGTTGTGTTGTTGTTGTTGTTGTTGGATATTTTTGTTGTGGAGATTCGTTTTACAATTCTTTGACATTTGGTTCTTGGCTTGTCCTTAAAGATCGGTTTATCTGATCATCATTACTGACGTTATGATAATAATCTATTATTTAAAAAAAAATTTATTAATAATAATAAAAAATATTATTATTAAAATATTATTATTATTATTAAATTATATTAGTATAATATTATCTTCATCAGCAGCACCGTCATCGTCATGAGACAGTGAATAAATTAATCAAGAATTGCATATTATTTCATTGTTATTCACGATTATGTGTTCATTTACAACAACATCGATTGAAATAAATATTTAAAGAATAAATGATAATTTATTATTTAATCTTTTTTTATATATAATGCCAAGATGAAGGAATGAGCGGAGAGAGAGAAGGATGTAAAGACAGAGAAAAGGAATGAAATTGAAGCAATCAATGAAGGATCAATATTCTCCTCATCGATTTTGTCTCTGAAGTTGTTGTCTGAAGACGCACACTTCTCATTTGCTGGCGATGATGTTGATGATGATGACGACGATGATGATGGTGGTGGTGATGACGACGATGATGATGACGATGGTGATGATGATAGTGATGATGATGGTATGGGAGAGGAGTAATAGGCTGATGAAGATGGTGAAATGTTTGTGCGGAGTTGAAGGTAAACATTCAATCTCGTGCTGGTGGTGATGATGATGATGGTGGTGGTGATGATGATGATGATGCTGCTGATGTGGGGCATTTTTTTTAGAAAAAAAGAAGTTATATTATCTTTAAGATATAAAATGATATTTACAACTATTTAAGTAACAATACTGCTATTATTTATGTTAGTTATGTTGATTAATAATTAATTATGTTAATTTATTAATTTATGTTAATTTATTAATTTTGCTAATGAATAATTAAAGTTATCAATTACGTGTTGTACACAACTAAGATAAATTGTGAAGTGATGATAGTTTCGAAACACTTTCTTGGTTGGAGACGATGTGTTGAAAAGTGAAACGAAATGGATTTTGAGGTCTTGAATTTTGCTGAAGTGGAGTTGATGGCATTCATTGTACAATCATTCAATCCGAACAACCAATCAATCCATGCAATCATTCAATCCGAACAACCAATCAATCCATGCAATCATTCAATCCGAACAACCAATCAATCCATGCAATCATTCAATCCGAACAACCAATCAATCCATGCAATCATTCAATCCAAACAACCAGTCAATCCATGCAATCATTCAATCCAAACAACCATTCAATCCATGCAATCATTCAATCCATTCAATCCATGCAATCATTCAATCCATTCAATCCATGCAATCATTCAATCCATTCAATCCATGTATTAATTCTCACACTATCAACACCCTATTTTTTGTAATAATTATTCCCTCGATCCGTAACATTGGTCCATGTAATATTATGCATTCCCATGTAATCCATTTTACAGTTACCACTGTAAATTCACGACAGCAACTTCACAATTTGTAAACTCACTTGAAACACAGTGACATCGGATTTGAAGAAAAAATGTTGCAATGTTGCAATGTGATGTGTTGGCAACATTCGCAACACATCGTGTTCGCAACCCAACTCGGTGATGTCCTGTGAGTCAATGGCTGATTAAAAACAACCTCTTTGACTCTGGGCGTGCGGCGCTATACAAATGAGCAACATTGTGCTGTTGTGCACGTGTTTTTTTTTGTATACCATTGCTTTGTATCATAATAGCATCGTGTGGACTGTTTTGTTGTCGTCCATAATTTTTGTATATTTATTTTCCCAGATGTATGTTTGCAGCGTTCAAATCTCAAAAATTTACTTATATCTTTCACATCGTTTAAGCTGAGCTGCGATGCTTCTATTAAAATATTCGAGTTCATTGATCACTGGTGATATGCTTAAGTCGTGGACAGTACAAAGTACAGTTCATGATAATGATAATTATTGGCAATTTATTGGCAATAAAATTGAAATTATTAAATAAATTATTAAAGTTCAATTTGTTTAATAATCGAACGTGGTTGACTGCATGCTTCACTGAACGCGCCTATAAATATTCAGTTCTGCTTCGACGAAAACGGCGCCTCCTGGTGACGTCATCGTAGGATCAACCAATCAAGTGTGCCAAACGTGGACACGTGATAGAATTAAACGTACATAAAGATAGATGGTCCATCGACTGAACAATCAACTTTCATTCATCCTCCTATTCCTCCTCCTCCTCATCTTCCTCCTCTTTCTCTTCCTTTCATCTTCTGTCGTCGAAGCAAAGAAGAAAAATGGACAAAAATCCAGTTGGTTGATTTTGTTGGATTTGTTAAATAAATCATTTTATTTAATTTTCATAAATTTATTTAACCATGAAATTGCACAAAAATTTAAAACTTAAAGAAATTATTAAATATAACTTTATAAAATATTTAAACATTTGTTACGAAAGAATCGCGGTTCTTTTTCAAGAGAAGAAAATATGAAACGTGATGTACGTTTTCAATCAGCGACCATAAAATGAATATGCATGAAGCATATTTATATTTATAGAACAATGAATTATTATTCATTATACAAAAGGGATATTCAATAAACATTCTCAACACAATGACTTTCAAAGAAGGCATTTTCCAATGACATCATCACGTCCTCACATCATCACATCATCACATTTCCAGTAGAAAAGTTACGATCCGGTTACAACCCGAGCACAGAAATGTTTACAGTTTGAGGTAATGTGCACCGATTGATCCCAGCCCTTGTTGACCTCATGTTGTTGATGCAATGTTTTTCTATGTTTACTCCATGGCAACCAATTTTGCCACAATCACATAGACACGCGGACACACAAGCACACAGGCACACAGACAAACAAGCACACAAGCACACAGGCACATAGACAAACAAGCACACAGACACACAGTTGAACTTTCGCTTAAGAGCAAAACGAGGCACTTGGGTTCATTCTTTCAATGAGATTTCCATTCAGGAGATAACATTCTGACGATGAGAACCTTTGAAACCAATTATTATTATTATTATTATTATTATTGTTGTTATTGTTATTATTATTATTATTATTATTATTATTATTATTATTATTATTATTATTATTATTATTATTATTATTATTATTATTATTGTTATTATTATTATTATTATTATTGTTGTTGTTGTTGTTGTTATTATTACTATTATATTTGATTTGTTTTTGGTAATAATAAATCGATGGAAATAATTTATTACAAATAGAATATTGCTGCAAAACAAATTCATCTGTTGAAATATTTATAAGTATTAAAATTATCATAAATGTTTGTAAATATTGCAATTTATATATTTAGTATTATTGTAATTTCTATTTGTATTATTATTATTATTATAATTTATATATACATAATTATAAATGTATAAATTATAAATACATCTATCGGTTCTTCATGATGTTACATAAACATTTTGTTAATAACTTTCCAATGACAAGGAGAGAACGTGGAGGAATAAAATAACAACCGTCATTAAATGGTCGAATTACAATTTAAAACAGATTAAATGCTTTCATTAAAATCCAGTTAAATTAATAACCACATTAAAATTGAATTAAAAACCGAATTAAATATTTAATATAATTTAATATTTTATTTATATTTAATATTTTATATAAAAATTAAATATTTAATAATTAAATATTTAATATTTAATGATTTTTGCTCGAATTCGGCAAATATTGATTGGAAAGCAATTTTAACTTTCGATTGAAATAATCGATTTCAAAAGGGCGAAGGGTTTCGGACGAGAAACTGTTGACGAAGTTTCTGTTGGGGAGATACGAAGAGTTGGGTGTCATGGGCAGACCATTGAACAACAGCACTTCCGTCATGGACGTTAGGTTCGGCATCAGTCTCATACAAATACTAGACTTGGATGCAAAGAATCAGATACTCACGACAAACATCTGGTCGAGATACGTGAGTCGATTCATTCATTCATTTTCTTTCTTTCTTTCTTTCTTTCTTTCTTTCTTTCTTTCTTTCGTTCTTTCTTTCTTTCTTTCGTTCTTCACTCCATCCACTCATTTTCAGCTCGTTTCACTTCATTCCGTCACATGCTTTTAGCACTTTCAATCTCGTTAAGCTCTTCGCTCTTCGATGGTTTAATTCCATCCGACAACATCCGACAACATCTTCGACAACAACAACAGCAACAAATAACGACGACGACGATGACACATTTTAATCAACAAGGAACCATTTCCAAGACATCAACTGACGCCAGTTTTGGAATGTTTTTTGTGAGGAAAGCAAACAATTCGTCACGGAATTGATTTCTGTTTTTAAAACCTCGTTGATGACGTGTTATTATTGCATTTTTTGTTAATAACAACATATTAAAATCAATATTTTATCATCCTCCTCCTCATCATCATCATCATCATCATCATCATCACCACCTTATAAGGTGTTCAGTCGAAATAGTGATTGAAACGTGAAGCGACGACGAATGATCACGTGTTTCAATCAAATGCAATCAATTCAGACGTGGTTCAATCAAATTCAATCACTTCAGACTTGGTTCGATGCCTTCATGAGTTGGAATCCCGTGAAGTTCGGTGGACTCAACCAAGTTAGGGTTCCTTCGAACAGGATTTGGACCCCTGATATTGTGCTTTACAATTAGTAAGTCAATTCTTTTTAATTGAAAAACAACATGTTTATTGTAATTAATGTCATTTTTTTATATAAATATAAATTAAACTATCAAATATCAAAATATGTTGTTAAGTTATAGTTGCATAGAGGTGTACAGGTTAGCTCTGTTAGTCCAGTCCCTGCACAACATTGCAGTGGTGATGTGTCGTATTCGAAATCCATTTGCGCTGCCGCAAAAATGGACGTAGCGCTATATAAATCCGTAGCAAAAGGTGCTTCCACAATATTCATACGGCGCTATATTAATTAAATAAATTCGTCTTATTTTTGTTAAAATATTAAATTTAAATTTATTTCTAACAACGTCTGCTGTTGAATGTTGAACTTCAGCGCAGATACAAGACTGCGGGAACATAGGGACAGCATGTTGGTCATTTCGAACAACGGATCGGTTCTTTGGATTCCACCTTCGATTTACAAAAGCACCTGTAAAATCGACATCACACACTTCCCATTCGATACTCAAAGTTGTTCTCTCAAATTCGGTTCATGGACTTATGACGGTTACAAACTAAATGTGGATTTCTACAGGGACGAAGATGAGGTGAGATGGATATGTATCTAGAACTAAGAATATACAAAAAAATTAATATTATATCCTAGATTTATTAACTATTATTCGAGAAAAGAAGAAAAAACACTCGAAATGTCAACTAGAAACGCTTTGAATTAAAGCCGTTGCAAATTCATTGTTGAATAAAATATTTTTAATTGTTTCACTTGATGAACAGGTCGACATAAGTGACTACGTTCCAAGCAACGAATGGGGTCTGGTGGGCTACAAAGCCAACCGGCACGTCAGATATTACACCTGTTGCAACGAACCCTACCCGGACTTGACCTTCACCTTGCACTTAAAAAGGGTTGCGACCTTTTACCACTACGTCCTCATACTACCGTGCGTCCTTCTTTCGTCTCTTACACTCGTCATATTCTGGCTTCCTCCCGAATCTCCCGCCAAAATCCTGTTAGGTGAGCAGATGACTATTTGCATCATACTGCGTGCCATGCCATGCTATAGCACCGTAATGTTTCTAGAATCTAGATATCGTGATATCACGATCTGATATCATGCTATCATGCCTTTCAAATCAAGCAGAGCTGACCTAGATATCGTGCCGTATTATCCAAGCCCAAAGCCGAACAAATATTTCATTGGAATATAAACACGAATTTCTATTTTTAGAACCGAAACGAAAAATGGTGAAATACTTCCGCTTATATTTATTTTTCTTTTTAAAAAAATATTTCCCCTCGAAATGTTTCTTTTCACGTCCTGGATTTTATTTTCTCTTTTTTGAAGACAAAACTTTTGACACAAATTCCTGTCAAAACGATTTTATTTCGATTCCTTGCAGTGCATGATGCACTTTGATGCATTTTTGAGGCTCGCAAAAAGAGAGAAAACCTTTTTCAAATGCACAGACTTGAAACCTAAACTCGAAAATCTGATCGTGAATACGATAAAATATCGATGCGAGGAATAAGATTTCATTTTCCATCACTAAAACAACATCTTATCTTTTTAAGTTGTGGACCTGCAAACGTGGTCTATTCAAACAAGTCGCTTACATGTTGTCGTGTTTAAATAAAAATAATAAACGAAGCCGTAAATGAGGCAGAACACGTTGGTTGTTATCTTGCTTTGCAGAACATATCTGAGACGTGGACGATAAAAGTGCGTGTGATTAATGACCGAACAGATGCCTTTCCGTGGAACTTTTGGACGCTTATCTGGAAGGATATTCTCTGCCTGTAAACTTTTGAATTTATGACTTATTCAACTGATTAACATCTCCACTTTAACGTCCATTGTCGTCTGCATCAACACCAGGCGGGAGTGATAGCGTTTGACAGCAAAACAAAGATCAAAATGGAATTATTTCCAACATCATTTTTAGGGACTTTGCTGCGGACATTTTGTTTTAATATTGATATCAATATTAATTACTATAATATTTGAGTAATTGTAATATTGATATTATGAATTATTTTAACAATAATTCGTTTTAGCAATAGTCGTCATCATCACAGTCATACCTGCGACTACGTTTTAACACAGTATCAGCTATTGATGACAACATGAACTCAATCCAACGTTTAATTTTGTGTCTTTTTGAATTTACAAAATAGTAAATAAATGACAATAACCGTTGAATCACAAATTATTTAGCATAATGTAATAAAAAATAAAAGTGATCATTAATCGTTGGTGATATTCAAATCAGGGATGAACATCTTCGTGGCATTCTTCGTTCTCCTCCTCCTCTTAGCTGACGTCACTCCCCCCGCGGTCACCAGAATCCCTCTGATTGGTTGTTCTCATGAAAAAATATCGTTAATTATTCATAAGTTAATATTAACATATAATATTATTATCAGTTATTGTCTCAGGTCCTAATATATACTTTAGGCACTAATAACTGGACGATGTCTCTAATTGGCTGCGTTATTTTGCATAATTAATTTTGTAAAACTAATTCATTCCTGGCCACAGGGGCTTATTTCTGCCTGAACATGGTCCTCATTACGCTAAGCACCTTTCTGGCCGTTGTGGTCATCAACACCTACATACGAGGAGACAAAATAAACCAAGTGCCATCGTGGCTCAGGAAGGTTTTTGAAAAGTTTCTGCTAATTTATTCAATCGATACATGATGTCTTGTACCATCGTTAAGCAATTAACAGCAACAAATGTTGTCGTTAATCATGTAATTGATTCTAAACTATTTACCTCTGTTAATTTTCTTAATGAGCTATAGCGACATTATTATTATACTACATAAACCATTATTACATTATTGTTATTACTAATATTAATTACGGCGGATTCGTCATTAAAGGTAATTAAATAATTTATTTTTCTTAGATTGCCATTGATAGGCTGGCCAATTACTTGTGCATGAGTGAATTCAACGAAGGATCCAAAAAGACAACAAAAGATGAAAACCTGGAAAAGGATAGCAAAATGAAGATGGTAATATTCGACCTCAGGAAACCTTCCAGCGAAACATCACCTGACCTTGAAATGAAGGTCATTCAAAACTGTTCGGACGAAGAATATAAACTCGAGAATGGTGCTTACAATTCTTTGTGGTTGAACGGTCGGCAATCAAATGACGAGCAAGTAAAAGATGGCGATTACGTCACAGTCGCTCCGGATCAGGGTTTCAAAGTTGTTCGTAACTGCCATCATGGAGTAGTTCAGGAAAACCACGGAGCAGTTCAACTTGGTGAGTCCCCTAAAACGTGGCCTAGACTCCAAACTGTAAAAGACGCAGAACCAATATATGACAACATACCGTTTGAAACCAAACCTGGCAGTTTGAAATCAGCGCATACTTCTTCAAAAGCAAGTATTAAATCGTTGAACGTCAACAAAAACGCAGACGAGTTCCAAAAGCGTGAGAAAAGAAACGATAGTTTCCAGGGCAACCGCTCTGACGTCTCGTTGACAAAGTGTCAAAATCAGATCCCGTCGAAGGAACAGGAAGTTCCTAAAATAAAAAAACATCCAATTAACCTCAGAACCTCCTCAGTTTCCAAGCCAGCAAAGGGGAACAGACCAAAAGCGCCACCAGTTGGTAAATGTTGTGGCTGCAATCCCGGCCACGAATCGGTTTTCTGCTGCTTAAAAGACGTTCCCTGTTGCTTGGCGCATCTGATCGATTGCGAACAACCCACCGTCCAAATTCAAGAACGTCACAAGAAACTCAGACGAGATGCAAGAGAAATTAAGAGACTCATCAGGTCCTACATCAAGCGATTCAGAATGAGAGACAAAACGTCAAAGGAACAAAAGGAATGGCGTATCGTGGCACGAGTCATGGACAGACTGTTCTTTTTAACTTATATCATCATCATCACGACCTCACTTCTCGGACTCCTCCCCAAACCAGAAGAATTTCGATTTTGATTTTAATAAAACAAGTTCGATAACTCATGTGTTCGTTTTTGGCCGATCGAATCGGTCAACATTAGACACATTCCACGACGTTATTTGCTAAAACTTTCTGTTCTTTGGCAATCTTCAGCGAGTTCCTGGCCATGGTCAAAGCACCTTCCTTGGTTTTGTTTCCTCCTACGAATCCCGAGGCGTGCGTAAACACGCATTCCTCGATGCCGCACTCCCGCGACAATTCTCCGTCCCTCAAGCCCCTCCAACTTTCCGGCAGCGATAACCTTAAATAAAGAAAAGCACAAAAACAGTTAATGCAAATACATTTCTTTTGAGCCATGAAACATCAGATTCTGAAAAATAAATTTGAAACCGAACCTGTTTTCGAATGAATTCTTGCTGATGGGAACGCATTGCACCATCCACGTCTTGTTGGCGTCCGTATACAAAACGTATTTCAAGAGAGGTTCTTTCCTTCCTTCCTCGATCATTTCTTCCTCCAGCATGAGCAGGTGATCCTTCCAAGGACACGACCGTTCAAAAACAATTATTTCTCCCGATTCGTCCACCTGCAGATATATTTTCATCATACATTTCACTTCACTTTAATATATTTTCACATGGATAAATTAAAACATCTACAAACTTGAAATCTTTTGTCCATGGCTTCCTTGACGATGATCCTCGCAGGCCACCAAACGTCTCTGAAAAACTTAACCCTCTCCAAAAACTCCTCTCCTACCACGTTGAATGCCTTCATAAACTTTTCCTAAAAATTGACATCAAAAGACTTAAATGTCATTTTGTTATTAAACGATACAATCGATACAAAACTCCAATCAACACTGTATTCATAACAAACATTGATATGTTTACAAAACATTAATCTATAAATAATTCATGATCAATTACGTAGGCAAACTCCTCGTTTTGAGCTCTTGGGTCGTTCCACGACGGGTTGAGGTGGGCCACTCGGGAACTCACGTCGGTGTTGACGGCGTACCTTTAGGTATTAAAGATCGACAGGCACTTTTAAACTCTCTTAAAAATTAATTGCACAGTACATTATATTACTACACTATGAACCTTTTATAATCAATAAATAGCCAATCACTTACCTGGGAGCGTCTTGGGAAACGTTTATTCCGTTGTCTATGGCATCGACGGCCTCGACAAAAGTCTCGTAGATTTTGTCGTACAATACGTTCACCATGTCTTCGTCCTTCGTTCGATCCTCGAGTTCCATGATCTCCCTCAAAACCTCCTTGCCAAAATGAGCATAAACCAGGCCAGCACTGCTGAGCTTAGTTTGCCATTTTTTACCTGGCAAAACGGTGGAGAGAGATTCATTAAAAGACCTGTTGCAATAATAAGAAAAGCATGTATAAATATTAAATGATTTTATTAAATAATACAATTCATAGAAGTTTAGTGATTATTCTATCTAAATATAAATCACAAAACTTAAATACCAACCTCTGGTGATGGTCATATCTGTGAGATTTTGGATCATAGATGCCACCAACATCAACAACAATATCACATTCTGCTAGTTTACTGGGATCTCTTGTCCTTAAGAAAATGTAGAATATTTTTTAATAAATGAGTGAGAAAACATTTTGTACGAATAATAATTTATTGAAATTAAACTAAAGCAGGAGATAAAAAACAAAAAAACAATTAAATACCTTATAATCTGAGCATTTTTATATTCTGGCAGTTGTTTCAGCATAAAACATGCAAAGACTTCATCGCAATGAAATGTTCCATTGTGTGTTCCAATTTTTAAAGAATCGAATTTTGTCTTTTTGGATACTGATTCCATACTTAATCTCAAAAGTGAAATGTAGTTAGGAAGAAGTGACTCACAAATAGACTTGGAATTGGGCGATAATGCTTTAAATGCTAAAAAATGTATGCAATATGTAAAATTTGCCTCCAATCCAGATTATTTAAACTATTATTAAGACAACCTGATCGAAACATCCGCCGAAAACAACTCGTGGGACTTATAAAAACAAAGATTACACAAACACACTTTGGAGAATTTTCAAAATATTACTTAAAGCAATAATGTCAGTAATTTAAAATTGCAAACATTTCTTAAAATTTAAGAAAATTCTTAGGATGTAAAAACGTCTTATGCTTATTTGTTGATATTTAAATTTATTTTGCGCATTATTTAGCGGACCACAAAGCCATAATTTGCGCCATGCATCCGACTGCTAGATGACGAGAGAAATCAAAGACATAAAAATGCTTGAAGGGTTCTTTCCGACCAGTGGCAGATCTAGAATAGTTTGACGGGAGATAGATAAAAAAACTAATTTAACGTGAAAATGTAACAACGGAGAGGCCAGGGCAGAGCAAAATGTATGAAAATATTCAATTTAAAGGTTTATTCTGCCGACCCCTGGTGGCCAAACTTAAAAAAATCGATTCTCTCACCTCCCCTCCAGCCCATTTCCTAAACTCTCCATTAAATTTTAAATAAAATGTTATTTCAGTTTGTTTTACTATTTATTCAAATGTATCCAAAGCTTCATTGACAAGATAAGATGCGAAGTCTATCAAATTTTAAAAAGTAAACATTTTACTCACATGTATCAAATCAATCAAAGACTCAAATATAAAGTTTTTGAAAAAAAAGGAAAAATTGGTTACATTTTTTCAAGCAAGATTAGTCGCTTTTGCAGACAAATAATTACTCAATGGGGTCATTTCCTCAAGGAATCGATAGGAATAAAAACACAAATGGCGAAAAGTAAAAGTGTAACGAGATGGGCAAACATTTCTATTGCAAATTGTTGAAGAAAAATGGTGCCCGATTGCTCCCTATTGGCAGAATGCACTTATTTTCAAAGACACATTATTCACTGGCTTGGTAAGAAAGAAGTGGAGTTACGTTCTATTTTCTGCACCAAGCTGTCCATGCATATTTTACGAGTAAATGTGAATCATTTTGAAGGGTCAGAAATCAGGGTAATGATTTGTTGTTGTTTTTTTAAATATTCTAAATTAATCTCTTCGCTATCTGTTTTAAGCAGTAGGTTAAGAGAATCAAAAATTAAATTGGCGCCGAAACCAGTAAGCTTCATCTCAATGCTTCAACGATTTAATTGCTATTCCATTCATTTGTAAAGGTGTTTTGTCTCTCATTTCTTATTTTGCTATTTTTTATTTGAGTTTCAGCTGCATTATAATTCCTATATGAGGTTTATTTAGAATTTGGAGTCGTCGTAAACGTTCTCGTATTTATTTTCTTTTCAATTAATTCTTCATATTTGAATTTCTTATCCATTAAATCAGAAATTTCGATCAAAAATTTATTCTTAAGCGCGTGTCACATGTAACGCAAAGCTATTTAAGAGTCAGATGAATGCTTATTCGGGCCACAAGAGCTCCCAAGAGAGAAGATGGAGCCACGTTATTGTGGTGGATGCATTTGGTCTGAGGATCAAAAGGCATAATTTACAGCATTGAATAACTCATTAAAAATTGATATTAATAAATATTTAATAAAGTAATAATTAAAGTCTAATAATAATAACAATAATAATAATAATGTTTAAATACCAATATTTAAGAAAACAATTTTGAATGAGATTTTAGTCAGAAATGATAGATTTTGGCTCGAAACTCGCTTTGCAACTTCTGATCATCTCGTCTTTAACGGAATGTCTTCCTGAGAAAATGTTGATTTCATTCTTGATGGAGAACTACAAACAAGTGGGAGGAGCCGATGGGAGGCCCGTAGTTGAAAGTTCAAGGTCACTAGAAGTTAACATCACTTTGATTCCGCTGAAGATTTCATTTTATTCCAACACTGACACCCTTCGTCTCGTGGGATGGTTGACTATGGTGAGAATTGATTTAAACAACAACTTGATGAACAATTTAAATATAACTATAAATATAATTGCACATAAATATAGCTATATATATAATTGCAACCAGTTTTTAGCGGATCTAAACTGTAATGGGTGTTGTTAACGTAGGGCAATTAACCACTACTAAGGCCTACTTATGAACAATTTCAATCGAGTCATTCAGGTTTCAAAATCAAATGTAAATACTCGCAAATTCTCCCAGATAACTTTAGGTTGAAAAATAGTTGAACAAAACTTCTAAACAAAAAATAATGATTAGAACAGACTATTTGATCATTGCTGTCTGAACATTTTTCTTCGGGAAAATTGCTTCAAAGACTTTATGTTCACGAGCACCTCGCAGAAGATTTTACTCCGGATACTCCAAAGATTGAGTCACCTACAAATTCAATATAAAATCATTACAAACGTAATACAATGCATTGTGTAACTCAATAAAAAAAATACATCCGGACATTTATTGACGGGATGAGGGAGGGGTTTAAGAAACGATTTGCAAAGAAATGCAGTGTCACAAAGACAAAGAAACAAGTGAATATTTTTAGATTTTTACGGGAAAATGTTTTAAAATCGCCAAAAAAAGTTCTCCCGTTCAGTAAATGACGACCATAGGATTTGTATTGTGGAGGAATCCCCATTTCTTAAAGTAATGCTTTGAATATCAAACATGGCGTTACTTGTGGAAGACCTAAGATAATAACTTTTATTACATTGCAACTTGTTACAATTGATCATTAGATTTACATTTCATATGTTACAAATGCATATTCAAGTATGTACCATAGTGACATGCATGTAAGTACATTACATTAGTGCATCTCAGCCCAATTGGTTTCAAGCGTCAGAATTATGTAGGTCGTCAATAATAAATGATTTATTATTATAAAATGATTTTTTAAATACTTTGAGCGATGGAGAGATGCCATCTTATCGTGGGAATCGTCGCAGTTTCTCGACATGAAACAAGTAACTTTGAATAGAGACTTGATTTGGACCCCCGACGTCACAGTCATCAATTCGTACGTATTGACCCGTATTGAATAATTCTGTAAATAATTTGTCTCTGGGATAATTGGCTGGAAGTTCAAATATAGAAAGTGATGGACCTATCTTGGGTCACAGGTCCAAACCCCATGAACTTATTACTATTCGATTCGTCAACACCATAAACATCAATGGCTACCATTACTATTATTATATTTTTATATATAACATATTAAATTATTATATACTTATATATTAAAATTTAGATCCAGTAATGTTGTATTTATACCGTTATTATTGTTATTAAAATCATCAAAACTACTAGTAGTATCATCACGTTGAACGATATGTATCGGCTTCTTAAATTACTCATGAACGTCTTAGTCGAAATGTTGTCAGCACATTAAACATTAAAAAGAATGTTTTAATCCGTTGATATTTTCTTTGAAAGCATTCCTCCGATTCGATTGCAAGGAGGTGAAAGGATAACTTTGGACATCAGTGGTGGCATCAGTTGGACGAGAATGGTTACCTTTCGTGTACTCTGCAGAATCGGTCCATTGGTCAACGACGAAGTGATTTCTCGAAACGACGTTTCCACTTGTTGGATTCATTTTGCATCGTTCACTCTCTCCTCTGAACTTCTCAAACTTCGACTTTTGAATCCACGGTCAATGATTCACGATGCAATTCCAAGTGACTCTTCGTCGACAAATTCAAATCAAAAAAGTTTTTCTGGAAAAGGAGTGGAATCAGATGGTTTTAATAAAGTCTTCAATTTCACGTTACATCATCAAGAACTCAATCAGCCATGGCTTTTAACATCTTCATCGTCATCGTCGTCATCGCCATCATCTTCATCTGTCGCTTCGTTGGGATTGTTTCTAATCCGACAAAAACATAATAAGGTAAATCAAACGCTTAACAACCGAAGATTTTCAAGACGCCGCAAAAATTGTTCCTCTTTGGCAACTGCTCCATCAGAAGCAACACACCCATTTAGAAGAACGAGGTGGATAAGCAAGTCAGGAAGCTTCCAGCGGGACAACATCGTCAAACAATCGAAGTCCAATTGCGTGCAATTTCAGCAGATATATTTATTCTTCTTAATAATTATCGAATTATTTCAAATTGCAACTTTTCAGATGTTCGTGTGCAAGATTTGAAAATTACCTCATCTTAAATATTTTTAATGACTTGATACATAAATGCCTAGAAGAAGACCAAGAACATTTTGTAGGGAACATCCGCCTGAGAAAAATATGCGCTTAATATGAAATTTAGATACATTCATCAAGTCCAACCCTAAATCCACCAGTGCACACGAAAAGTTGAACGGTTTAACCAAATAACCATTTAATTTTCGACCTGTGTTTCAGAAGCGCCTACATCGAACGCACCGCTTAATTTTAATAGACTTAAAGAAGAAGACATTTCTTCAGATGACAAGCCTCATATTCAACCTCATAGGGGTGCAGTTGGTGGCACCGAAGTGCATCAACGATGGATATTACGCAGGCATTTTCTGAAAGTATCATATCTCTGCATGGTCACTTCTTCGTTTCCAAAGTTCCAACCAATTGGCAGGATGTCCACAGGCAGCATCCATCTTCCGAGCCAAAATTAAGTCACACTCGATCGTTTTAAACAAAATATCTCCCTTGGCAAGTAAAACATGAAATTCAGATGACACTGCAATTTAATGCTTTTGAAAGCACCACTCAAATGGAGTCAAAACCAAGAAAAATCAAACAAAACATTCACTCTATTCAACACAGATAGGAAATTGTGGTTTGGTAACTTCTAGAAATTCACATTACTCAGCGTATTTACAGCCAATCAAAATATAAACAATTATTTTTATTTCATCTTTTTAATTATTCTGCCTTGTGGTGGCTGGAATCGTCCACAGCTAACTTTGGTTCGTTGGATATTTTTTCCTTCTTTTTGGGCAAAGCATTCTTCTTGCATTGCATATGTAACTCTGTTAGCTCAAAATCTCTCAGAATGTTCTCCTGGATAATTAAATAACAGCAATGATAAAAACAAGATCAGGAAAAACTCTAATCAGAGAAATGGCAAAAACAAAAAGTCATCACCTTGCAGAAAACGAATTTTGCCAAAACCTTTCCTTTCGAATCCACGACGGGTCGTCTGCGGGTTTCCTTCCCGCCTTGGAAAAGGACGACGGTCGGAAGTTGCTTCGACCAGGACGAGGTGTCGATGCTGAACCTGAAGTGGAAATTAAATGTCGATCTGCTGTGGAAACAGTTCTCGGGAACTCCAACGAAAAACTAAAGCCAAATTTTACATACTAAGGACTTCCCTATTGCTTAATTTTAACATCATATATATTGCAATCAAACACACATATTACTAAGTCAAAATTCTAACTTTTTGGCAATATCAGGAGACCTGGTGACATCAACTTTTCCAAACTTGAGATTCTCCAATGAAAACCTGAAAGACAACAAAATTCCAGATGTTTGAAGAACAAAAATACTTATCCAATCAAAGGTCATCCTAATAAATGTATGAAGTAAAATGCTTCAAATCCTTCAATAAGTTTCAATAAATTCATTCAAAATTCAACAAGTTCTTAATTCAAAATAACTCACTGAGCAGAAAGTTCTGAAAATTCAGATGCAAAACGAACACAGTTGGGAGCCCAAGGGGCATAAAATTCAATCAACCACGTCACCCTTTTGTCCCTTTCCAGTTCATCCTTTATCAGTTAATTTATCAGTTTAAATAGACTGACCATATTTACATTTAAATGTAAATAAATCATGGAATAAACATATTTACCTGCAGGTTTGGTCCCCTGAAATAGGTTATGTATTCGGGTCCTTTGTAAATGGGTTCCGGAAGAAATATGAGATGCACTGCCACATAATATATTTAAATGATTTATCTACTTTCAAATAGTGATTTAAAATTGATTACTTTTAGGATTATTTTAAATAAACATCTAACAAAATCACAACAAAGATGTGCCTCTAATAGCAAGAAATAACTCATGTACAACTTTTGCCACTCACAAATACAGGCCACTGCATAAGCAACTCCATAGATGAAATTCTGCCTTGCAAAAAGAATAAGACTCATCATTTTTCCAAACATGCAGACTGTCTGGAAGTACATGCTGAAGGATGCTGCAAATAAAAGTAGATCTCTTTGTAAACACTTTATATAATAATTAGCTTCTTAGTAAACACTAACGTTCAATTACCAGGCTAACACTTATAACTGTGTTAATTAATCAACTTACGTGTTTTTCTGTTCTTTAAAACAATGACGCATCCCAAGAATGTCATTAATTCCCATTCTCTCTATATACAATAAACAATATTTTGAAAATCTACATTTGCCCAATACTCAGAGATAAGTCCACTCACTAATTCCAAATGGCAGTCATCGAATAAAGAACTGCAGAAGGGTTCGAAGATCTTTAAGAAATAGAAAACAATGCACAACAAAACATTGAAAACATAATGCAATTTCAAGAAGTGGCTCAATTTTTCGTAATTTAGAAACATCCTGAGAAGCGAACGAAAATAAGACCCGTAAACAGGTGAAGGACAATACAATTAGATAATTTTCACCTTTATGACACATTAAACAATGACCACCGATTTAATGAAACATTAATTAGGTTATTAAATATAATTTTTATGAGAGCTTTTTAAAATATTTTACGGTATTTATTAACATATCTAAGACTATAATCAAAGTCGAGCTTTTAATTAATTTATCCCATTTGGTCCAATTTCTGATTTCCGTCTATATGTTTCAATTGGAATACTTTAGCATGTTGCATGGTCATAATTACGATTGTGATAATTATATTACAAACGTATACAAAGAACCTCCTTGAACAAAGAACCCTTAGTATTTTAGCTTAGATTTTGGCAGTGGATGATTTTTTCCATCAATAATACTGTGCACATTCAAGAAATCCTAATATACCTTTCCGGGATCAAATTATTTAATAAATGTTTCATTGTAATCATAAAATTTAGTGACTATAGTGGAAGAGCCGGGATTTTAAATTTGTTTTGGATGGGTAGGGGAAAACCCATCTACGTTTCAATTAGTGACGTAATTTGAGACAGGGGATTTAATGGACTGTAACGAATAGTGATCCAGAAAAATTTTGTTTAAAGCGTTGTTGCAACTACAATGTTACCATGTAAAAATTAATTTAACACTCTAAACCAATTGACTAGAAAATTTAACGCAATATGTTTGTTAAAAATATTTGACCACAACTCAACAACGACTTGAAAATAAATTAAGCACCTTTTATTATCCATTTCGGTATTCTAGTTACACTAGAGGATTTGGAATTGTATATCAAATATATCAAAAAATAACTGATTCGACTAGAATTGTTCGCGCTTAGACTTGTTTTCGCGTACTTGTTTTACAAGCAAAACTCTGACAGTGCATCAGTTTGCATTATTAATGATTGTACAATATATTCAATACATTGTATAACAAAGAACACGATGTCTTAAGTCGAGCACTGTTCGCTAAGCGTAAATCAAGCTGAAAGCTTCAGTTTTATTTCACAATCCAAGTTATTATAATCCATAAAAACTAATGAAATGTCAACGGGTAATTAAAAATATGCACCGCGTGAATCTTAACTCGAAATTGCAACTAAAACGCCTCATTTCGGTGCAATGCTTAGATATCATAGCGTAGGCTTCTTAACCACTTTTTTTTTCTAAAACCAAATTTGGTCACACACCACGTAGCGGTATAACAAAAGTATTAATACGTGTATTTCTTTATTTTGTATATAAGAACCTCTGAGCATAACAACCTCTAAATTGATTTATCAATATTATTATTATTATTATACACGTTTTGTTATGTTAAGCATTTACAAACATGTTGGAATAACCCAAATCGGGTCGCAGATTGGGCGATAGGTAAGGTCAAATATTCGCCAATAGGTTGTTGAGATGAATCCGAGTGTTTCATGTTACGCAAACGTCATAAAGATACGACTTGTGACTTGAATGAGTTGTAAGGGCTGTTCATTTTTTGGTGTTCCAGTTTCGAGTGACCCACTTGGACACATCATTATTTACTGTTATATTATATTATATTATATTATATTATATTATATTATATTATATTATATTATATTATATTATATTATATTATATTATATTATATTATATTATATTATATTATATTATATTATATTATATTATATTATATTATATTATATTATATTATATTATATTATATTATATTATATTATATTATATTATATTATATTATATTATATTATATTATATTATATTATATTATATTAATAAATTTGTATTTCCGTAAGTTAATCCTTTAAACAATTGTGAAATCTCATCCACAATAAAATATTACATGACTCATATAGTCCACTTTAATAACCTTTCATTGAAAAATTGATTTCCTTAAAAATATGAGGATATTATCATAACATTCATGGAGCGTTCTTTGAAGTGAGATTGAAAATAAAACATTTATTTTTCTCAAAATGATCTTTTATTAATAAAATTTAATTTGCTTCGATTTTTGGAGACGTGAAAATAGGACGAAGAAATTAACAAAGAATCTGTCGACAAGATTATGGGATGTACTTCTAATGATTGCAAATAGTTTTATCAGATCCACTTCAATGTTGAAAAGTCAGAAATACTATAAATGACGATCCTACCTAATGACCTAATGAGAAGTACTTAACATCTTCTCTTGATTAATTCTTTGTTGCTACTTTTTCTACAGCACAGCAGTTTAACCACGTCTTCAAAACTTGAACTGAAAGACCGTCTGTTAAAGCAGGGAATAGAGTTTAAATCGAAAAACACTATTGACATTGACTTATATTCAAATTAATTCCACATTTTGTTCACTTTTAAACATCACCTATTTATTATTTGCTTGCATGTGTTTTTTTTATCAAATGATTTTGGAGAGGTTTTGAAGAACTTGTAGGAATTTGATGATTATCTTAAGAACTCATAAATTATAAAGTCTGGTTCTGAACGACCTTCAAGTGAACTTGATCGACGCAATAAGCAGATGTCGTTTCAATGTTACTGAATGTCATTTGTCACTTTATTCACAATTAAATTGAAATATTTCAAACAAACGAATCTTTAAATGCATTTTGAAATGTTTTTTTCCTGTGAAATATCACTTATTTATTTAATAATTGAAGTTGAAGGCGATTTTGAAAGTTTACGCAGAATAATTTTGCCTGGAAACGCTTTGCAAGTCTCGAGAAATGTTGTACGAAGAATCGCCATAATTGGAACGATGTGATTTATCGTTTAACTTCAGATTATTGACGAATAATGAAATAATTGTAGATAATTTCATACCCTTTGGCATCATTGGTTACGAATGTTTGCACAAAATGGCTTCAGAACAGCATCAACCATCTGTTGAACGAACAATAATTTTGTCCACTGCTGTAACTAATATCATCTTTTTTTGAAGAAGCTTAAGACCCCCGAGAATCCTGTTTGATTTCTTAAAATCGATTTAATTTTATAAACCACAAAATAATGAATTGATAATATTGACTCTTTTCTTTTCATTTTGACTTTTTCCTCGAACCATTTTCAATTTGTACGTTCATTTGTAAAACTATTTGAACGATTTGTCCAAAAGACTCAAAAGAGGATCCCAAAAGAGTCTTCCAGGATTTAATGGATTCGTGACATTCATTCATTTATTGCAAGCAAAACATTGGAAAACTAGTTTCTTTGTTCAATCATCAGATTTGTTGTCATCAGATGAGGTTCCTGTAAAGATAAACCATCAAAACATGAACAAACTAAGGGTGTCTCTTATGGCTCTTTTTGACTTAAAATGAGTCTTTGTTAAAAGCAGCCACAGTGAGTTAGGCACGTCAGCCTAACAAAATATTGAGACATTTAAATATCATTACGAGGATCAACAAGCTACATGGCCAGTTATTATTAAAGTTAAAAACAATAGCAAAAAATACATCCAAAAATATTTTTCGAACCAATTTTAAATTTAAGTGTGTTTATAATAAATGGTGCTGTTCAGTGCATAGTTTCAGCGGATTATCACTCAAAAGTGCCATAATGGTTATAGTAATAATGATGATGTAAGGCACAAATAATAATAATAACGATAATTAATAATGTTAGTAATAATAATAAACATATTAACGATAATATTTATTGTTATAAAATTTATAATAATAATAATAATAATAATATAATTAATAATGTTAGCAATAATAATAAACATATTAGAAATGTTTTATCTCTGAGATGTTATTAGTATCATCATTATTATTATTAAATTAAAATTCCACATCTGCTACCTTATACTACTAAAGCCATTACGAGTTGCCATTCTTGAGGTGCCTGGTAGGAATTTATTACGTAAAAGTTCAGGAAGGTAATTGTTGAAAATAATCCATTTGTTTATCGGGTTTATTTTCGGTGGATTTAGAAAAAAAACAAACTTGAATTTCAAATTAAAAACAAGTGGAAATGTAATTCTTTCGGAAATAATTTGTTTCGCACTGATAGGCGATAGGTCATTCAAATATAATTTGAGAAAGGTGGAGTTGTCAGCTGTGACCAATGCATTCAAGCAGGGGGCCACCTTATAATGACCGATTGAATTTCCAGTTTAATTTGCAAACTGGCAGAAGGTGTTCATTTAATTTAATTCCTGCATTCAGGAAAACAAGCGGAAATAACTTAACGACTGACTAAAGAAGCGCGTAATTTATTAACAACTAGCAATCGCTTGCAACTACACGTCGCGATTCTAAAACGTAACAATGGCAAGATGGCAGGATTTACAAAAAAAAGCGTATTTTTACATGATACAGTTGCGGCATATATATATGAAACCTATATAAAACTCCTCTAATCGAGCACTATGTTGTGTCAAAATTTCAAAGCAATTGGTTAAGTACTTTCAGAGAACATTTACACGATACAAACACACATTGCATTTTTATTTATATAGAATATAGATGAATTAAATCTGCCTGCATTAAATACGGCAAATCTTCGTAAAAGTCAAACGGGAATTGACACACATCGACTGAATTAAACAAATGAACAAACAAATAAATAAATTGATTGATTTCATCTCCGTCAATAAAAACAATTCTTCGGACGCCGCTACGCACGGAGAGAAACTATGCCTTCTTTAACGACATGATGCGCATTACAGAAATCAATTGGGCTATTAAACCGTTTGTTATGAGTAACATAACTAAAGCGTAAATAAAAAGAAATTCACTAAAATTATTTGGCCATTTTGGATTCTTTTCGTAGGCTCCGTAGCTAAGTCGAGGGAAGATGCCTCTCTGATGACCTCTGAGAATCGCTTATAAAAGCCTCTTGGTCCAAGTAAGACTCACGATATTTGCGAGCAAACCGCCAGTTAAAGCGTTTCGAGGTGAAGAATAGAGTAAAGCATTTCGCGTTTCCATAGCAATCGTGTTTGGAGACCGTGAAACTTTTCCATCTCATCCTGTGCTGAATTCAAAGAGGTGAGATTATTCGATCGATAGATTTGTATTAAAATAAAATTAGCAGAACAATTAATCAAATTTAACAAGAATGCCATCGTTCGCAACGTAACAATGGTTTGATAATGTCCTTTGATTGTTTGCCTTGTTGATTTGATGTCCTTAACCCAATCTTTGGAAGAATAAGTCAATGAAAGAATACTCAAAAGAATCGCCATCTTCTTTAATAAATATTGACAGGCATTCGACGTCAAAGTCAAGTTGAATTGTTCAACTGATTTATAGCTTTAAAATGAGAAAATTCGGGTTTTAGGCGGTTCTGATTTGACCGAAATATGTACTTATCGTTAGCAGTTTAAGCAAATTAGAAATATGAAAAGTGAGAAATTTAAATTTTTGTTTAAAAGAATTATTTTATTACTAGCTTAACCATTATGGTGGCATTAATGTTTGAACAATTAATCCTGGTTGGATTGAAAATCGTCTGCTAAAGTGGGGAATTGCTTTTTGTTTATCGATACTGTTTCTCTCACGCACACAAATGAGGGAGCCAGTGATTGTTCTATATTAATCTGCCATTATTAATCTCTGCTTCGTCTGCACTGTACCTGCGCGGTTGCATCGCTTGAATCATCGCTGGGATGATGAACAATCCAGCTCCGGAGCTCCACCTGTTGGGGACAAATGCCCACCCTACGCCTTTAATTCCCAGACGAAAATAAATTGTCTCCATTCTTAGGTTTCTCGCCAAAACTGATCGATCTACAAGTAGCCTATGGGCTTATCGGCTATAAAGAAAATTAAGTCAATCACATACATTTATTTACACGTGCTCTAATATCTGCCCGGGAGGATGGAGCTGCTGATGAAGCGTTTGAGTTATCTTTCGTTATTTCTAAGCTGGTTTGTATTCTATAGGTATCTATTATAATATTAGGAAGGCATTTATCTACTGTCAGAACTAATAAACGATGAATAGAGGCCATTTTGTAAAGGGCCCGTGCTATTTTATAGTAGCCTGAAGAGAATTTAAATGTTTACACTGGGCCTTCATTATCGCACTTCTCTACAAAGCTCTGAAGGAATATTTTATTTTGCCCTCATTTTATGTTTAAAAAAATAAATAAAGATGTATAAGAGCGGTCAGACAGCCACCAAGAATATGTAAGTTGTTATTAGACGATTATTATGCACGCTAATACATATTCTTCTTCGCGTACAGCTTGATATCGGGGCCGCACGTTATGTGAATGACTATCACGCTCAAGACTGCTTGTATGTATGTACTATAAGGCTGCTTTTGTTTCAAAACTACTTTTCCATTCAAGCTGGGAAGACTTGAGTAATAAAAGGGGGAACAGCTTTAAAGTAGCGGCATAAATTCAAAGTTCTTCTCAGTTCTTCTACACTAGAAGCGAGCGCCACGGTCGTCGTGATATCGTTCCAAGTATCGTTTTCGGAGTCTACGTGAAACATTGTTTTTATTTATTTTGAGAAATATTAACTCGTCAGGTTTGCTTGATTTCTATCGATGCATCGTTTTTGTGTACGATTTTAAGATTATTAACGCGCGAGGGCCTGCCAGCTTTACGAGCAAAACATTTCTATAGTCTATTCGACTGACACGTTTCTTTAAGCGGTGACAAAACGTGTAAAAAGCGCTTTAAATGAATGCTTAAAAGTCATCATTTAAAATTTGAACACGATGGTCCCACATTTTCCAAATTCAATCGATCAATTGTCGGTTTTGGAGTGAGCCATTAAAACAGTACCCAAGTCACGGCCAGTGTAATGAATTGCCTGATTTTACAGGGGATGTCCGAACGACCGAAATTTTCAATATCGCCGGATGAACTGACTCTGGGCGATTCAAATCAACCATCTGCCGACATGGACCTGCAAACGTCTCGTTTCAGGGTGGCGAAGGTGGACTTTTCCTCCTCGCCGTCTCCAGGCGTCGAAAGCAATGATCTTCCACACTTCAAAATAATCGACGAAATGGGTCACGACGTGCAGGCTCAAAAGACTTTCGGCAGGAATACGTTGGAGACCTTACCGCACATTGACCACTACAGGAATCTGCTCTCGACCACAGGAGTCATAAAGTCTAGGCCCACCCTTCTTGAACTCCACGATCTCGAAGCTGCCGTGAGTTTCAAACTACTTTGTCTGAAGTTTTTCATTTACGTTTCCATGTTTGTGCCATCTTTCTGAGCACCTAACGATGTGTTAATGGCGGCCAGATGAAAGGAAATTAGAAAGATGTAAAAATTCTTGGTCAGCTCTTCAATATTGAAATATTGAGAATATGTTAAGTAAGAAAATAATTTATAGACTCGAGTTTAATTGCTTTGAACAAGAGACTTTCGAAGCACGTATTTGAAGACATCTTTAACGCCATCTGTTTGGTATTTGCTTGTTGTGTCGCCTGTTTATGTTAATAGATTATTAGGACTGCTTGGGTTGTACACGGACGAATGTAATTGAATTGCACGCGTTCCTATAAAAGATTGTGTCAAGTTAATTATTACGAACATGGAGTTTTGGCTTGTGAAGATATGCTTCTGTGAAGATTTGCATATTATTACAATAGAAGGTATTATTTTATTATTTAAGAAATTATTTTATTTAAACAAAAATAATAAGGACAAGATGATGGAAATGGCAAACCAACTAACACAACGAAGCTTTCCAGCAATGCCAGCATCGGTGATGATGTACTAATTTATTGCCACGTCGGTTGTTCTCATCAACATAACTGACCATTCAGGCGTAGCTGGAGATGAATGTCCTTCGAATGAGTGTGAGAATGGGGAATGGGTTCGTACCACGTTGTCACGGTGATTGGATTGTCTTTGTAAATGCTTGAGTTTATAACAAAACAGAAGTCATTCGCAGAAGTTAATTACCTACAACAAGACATCAAATGCAATGCTCGTATATAAGCTTTAAAGGGCTGATCAGTTTGAATATCAATCTTAAGAAATAGGTTACTTTATTATTATTATTATTATTATTATTATTATTATTATTATTATTATTATTATTATTATTATTATTATTTCTATTGTTGTTGTTGACATTATTAATATTATTGTTTTGTTATTGTCATAAAATTAGGAATCAATTGTACATAAACGTGTTGTCGTGTGTCCATTGATGGAATGATTAATTATTGTTAGGTTAACGATACTCGTTTTAATATTATTTACAACAATAACATGGCTGCTAATAAACGCGATCGATCAACGCTCCTGTTATTTGGGGAGTGGTCTCCTATTTATAATAGTACTATTGTTGATTGTTTTGGATTTTATGCTTTTATGTTAACGATACCCAGGATGATGATGGTGGTTCTGATGACGATGGTGTTGGTGATGATGACGATTGGAATATTAAACAGGAAGAACCTTCTCCCGACTACCTCCCAGAAGCTGACAATCAGAAGCTGTCGTCTGTCAGTGCCGATGTTTCCAGCGCTGCAGTTGGAAACGGAGGGACGAAGTTCGGATGGATTCAAGGAGTTCTGGTGAGTCTGCCGTTGGTTGTTGATGTCTTGCAATTCACAATTGGTAAATAAACTCGCAGTAAATAATTATTTATGTTTTTTTTTCTACCTTAAATATTTATTATTCTCTCGGCGACTGTTTACGTTTATTTTTAACAATAAACGCTTTGAATTCACAAATGGCTCGTGGGGATGAATAGCAAAGACTTGCATTGTCTCTTTGTAAAAGGAACAACGTGAGATGAGATGATGACTCAACAATGAAAATGCCTTCGCCGTATTGGCTCTCAAAGATAACGTGGTAATGATGGCGATAGTAATAATAATAACATGATAGTGATGACGACGAATATATTGATGATGATGATGATGATGATGATGATAATGATGCTTTGCCACGTCCAATCTCTTGTGAATTAAAGTTCTTCATTTTTCTTTTTAATGAGAATTGCTCGTAAAGGTATCATAAAACCGTACAATTTATTCTTTGGTAACTTTTAAGAAACGCTCCAAGACACCATCGTCGTCGTCATCGTCATCACAAAAGTTAATAATAAAAGCACTGATTTAATTGCCGTTGGAGATGATGACGATGATGACGATGATAATGATAATGATGACGTCATCGATTATGTTGAGGTCAAAGAAGTATTTCGTGCAGGTATAAGCTTTTATGGATTGCTGTTAAGAACGGCGTTAAGCAATGTTGCATGCAACATTAAATGCTCATCGTTTCGTAAAAATTTGCTTTGAAAAGTGACGTTTTTAAATTTAATCAATTCAAATGCCATAAAAGAATTCGTCGTGAAGTTGTTGAAGTTGTGAAGTTGTGAAGTTGTGGAGTCGTGCCATCTTAGAAAATAAAAAAACAACACACACTGTTGTTATTAAACTTGAGCATCCAATGGGAGAGAAGCATTTTTAATGGAAATTAATGCCACGATTGCAACGACAACAACAAGAAGAAGATATTCACTGGGATTTGCATATTAATGAGATATTTTTTGTTGTTTTCGAGAATTTCTATTGAAGATATTCTATTCTATTGAAGTAAGAAATGATAATGATCGTCGTTAAGTGGAGGCTTTGGAGATGAACTAAGCTGTGTTGTTGTTGTTGTTGTTGATGTTATTTTAAAACTTCTATGCATTTCAATATCGAGTGGCAGGACGGTGTTATCAAAACAGAGTTTGTTGGGTGGAAGAAAAACATTTCAAACATTCGAAGTCAACATCGTCGGAGTTGATTCCTAAAATAATATTTATTATTTTGAATTAATTTCTGGAATAATATTTATTATTTATCCATCTCTATCTTTGAAGCTGCATTCAAAAATCCAAACCTGAAATGATGGGAACCGACAGCAGTTTATGAAAATAATTCCAAATCGTTGATGATTCAGGTGAGATGCGTGCTGAACATCTTCGGAGTGATGCTTTTCCTTCGACTGACGTGGGTGGTTGGACAGGCAGGCATAGGAATGGCGCTGTTAATCATCCTTTTGGCTTCCGTCGTCACGACGCTCACAGCTCTTTCCATGTCCGCCATAAGTACAAACGGAGTCGTCAAAGGAGGTAGCATCTTTGATTACCCTTTTTTGCGATTATTGTATGATGATGATGGTTATGATGATGACGACGATGATGATTGTGGTGAAGATTTTAGTGCACGGTTGTAATGGATAATTGAATTTTTTTTAGTTTATTAGTTTCTCCGCCACAAACCTTGCTTTAATTTACTGCTTCGTTCCACGAACATTGCCGATGAACTGGCGTGGTATCGAAGGCAGTGAACCGTTTGTTGTAGCAGGATTGATGTTCACAGGGAATGCTAAATACAACACGAGGACGTGAATATTACATAATTGGGGATTAATTATTATAAATTAATTAAACCATCGGTTGTCTTCTTAAGGTGGGGCTTACTACATGATATCGCGCAGTCTTGGACCGGAATACGGGGGTGCCATTGGAATCGTCTTCTCATTGGCCAACGCGGTGGCAGTTGCCATGTACATCGTTGGTTTTGCAGAAACCATCAGAGACATACTCAAGGTTTTGTAATTTTCTTTTCATTTTCAATTTTTTTTTGTTTATTTTTACGTTTGATAAGTAAATTGTAGAATATTTGGCCTTTGTTGAACTTTTTTATTTATTTATTTCTCAATCATTTTATCGTCAGATAAGATGTCTGATGATATGATACGAAATATGATACGAAATATGATATGAATTTGAACACGTTTATGACTTCTTAGGTGGAGTTGTCTCGAACTAATAACTTTTGTGGAGGCAATTGAAAACTGTTTTGTTAAAAGTTAAATACTATTATTAATAAATTAATTAACAAAATTAACATCATAATAATTAAATATTATAATATATATATTATTATAAATATATTAGTTTTAGCAACTGTTTTTTGCACTTGTAGGTGGATACCCATATGGGTGCTGAAAGAATTGCAGTAATGTGATGGAATATAATAACAACATTAATATTATTATTATAATATATTATAATTATTATTAATATAATAATATTATAATATTATATATTATAATTATAATTATAATTATTATTATTATAATTATTATTATTATTATATATTATAATTATTATTATGTAATAAGATGTAATATAATGTAATGTATTTACATACTGGCTTGAATATATTTGCAACCCCAAAGTTATAAGCTCTGCCTAATTGGTCACTTCAGAAGTAGAAAATGTCACCACAAAATGTCACCATAAAAATGGATTTGTTTTGAACAATGCAATATGCACCATGATTTCAGAATCTCATTTTGAACTCTTATGGCACAGTATAATGGTTAAGACTTGAACCTGTAATATATTGTAACATATTGCAACATATTAAAACATATTACAACATATTGCAACATATTACAACATATTGCAACATATTACAACATATTGCAACATATTGTAACATGTTATTGCACAAGATTTCTTTCCTAACGTCACATAACCATCGTGTAAATGGTTATGAAACCACTATAGTTTGCTGATTCAAGTTCTGAGACTTGAGAAAATGAAAGTCACGATAAGCATTTAAGTCTTTACACATTCATTCTATTTTTGAGGCCTGGATTTTTTCATGGAATTTTTATCTTGTTTGGAAATGCCAACAGAAGTTCATTGTTTGCAAACATAAATATATAATATATATGATATATTATTAAAAAGTTTATTAATAATTTTTAGGATGTACTCAAAACATGTACATTATACATCAAACGTATATTATGCATTTCATTGCTACCCTTAAAAACCCTCTGACATTCAAAGCAATCTTCTCCATTTATTTATTTATTAATATAATTAATCATAATTAAAATAAAACAAAAATAATTAATTATTTTATAATTGCTCGTGGAATTAACGTATTTCTTGTCGAAAAGGAACACAACTGCATTATGGTGGATGACATAAACGACGTCCGAATCATCGGTATCATCACCGCCTTCGTCCTACTCGTCATCACCCTCGCAGGGATGGGCTGGGAGGCCAAGGTGGGTCTTGCTGGCTTTCAATAAATTGAATTTGTCTTACTGGTTTGATTACCTGACGAGGGGTTGTGTAATATGGGTTATATATATAAATTATTCATTTATATTCATTAGTAAAATTAAAGTTAAGAATATTTGATAAAATTTAATAAAACAAATCACGTGGACATCATGTTTCGTTCCTCATTTTGGTGCAAGGCTCAACTGGTGCTGCTCGTGATGCTGTTGGGTGCCATCGTGAACTTCATCATCGGCACCTTCATTCCGCCCAACGTCGAGGAAAAGGCAAAAGGCTTCGTGGGATACAACTGTTCGTTGATTGCAAATTGTTTCAATTATTTCCATTTTTATGACGTAAACGTCCACGCGTAGCAGCATTTACCGTAAAGTAATTGACATTAAACTGGCAGACTTAATGCATCTAATGCATGTAATGCACGTAATGCACGTAATGCTTACACGTAACATTCTCCTGCAGTCACCTTGATGATCGAGAACAGCACCCCCGACTTCAGAGGCGGGGAAACCTTCTTCTCCGTGTTCGCCATCTTCTTTCCTGCCGCCACCGGGATCTTGGCCGGTGCAAATATTTCCGGAGACCTCAAGGTTTCGAATAAATGGCGAATTAAATTATAAAAAATAAATTAAATTGTAAAATTCCAATTTTATTACATCCATTTGTGTTTCTGTAATGACCTTTAAAATTGATCTTTTTATTTTTGTATTTTGAGATTTTGTTTGGATAATTGATTAAGAATTTGTCCAGAGTCCGATTGTAACTTCAAAACACCTGGGAGGTGCTCTTGTGCACTAAAAAATTGCGTTCATATTTACAGGATGCCCAGAAGTCAATTCCAAAGGGAACTCTGTTGGCCATCCTCCTGACGACCATCGTTTACTTGGTCACCGCCTGGATGTCGGGTCCGTTCCCACGGGAATTTATTTCCAATAAATTAAATATTTACATTAGGGATGAATATTTGTTATTATTCCTAATGATAAACAATTTATCATCATCTGTCTCGGTCTTGATCCTCAGGGGAATTCTCCTGTCTTTGAGCATTTCATAGGAATTTACCTTCCTTCGGGGGAGAGTTGGTTTTGTTTTGACGACTCGTCAGGAGTTCGGAAGAAAATCTTTGCTTCTTGCTTTGTGCCTCTCGTGCAATCGTTTGGAAGCAAACGAACTTCGATTGTTTGCGTCTCCGTCGGCTCTCGCTTTGGCATTCGTTTGTCTGGGTTTTAACACGTTCTTCTCGTCGGCGGGCGGGATGAATCCTTGGGAATCTGCTTTTATAGGAGGGTTAGGGTTAGGGTTCAACAATTGTGATTTAATTAATATTTAATGATTTTAATTGCAGGAACGGTGTTGGTCAGGGATGCCTTCGGACCCGTGGCTGCGATCGTCGACGAAGTCGTCAACTCCTCCTCCCTGTTGACTTCAGAACTTGTTGACGTAAACAAATGTTTTACTATTTGCAATAATTGTTATTCTGTCGTGATTAATCATCTTAATATTATAACTATAAGTTAATAAGTTAATTGATAAGTTAATTGCATTGTGGTTTAAATATTGTTCACCTCAAAGTTACTGTTGAGTTTGTGCTTCAAATGAAATTTAATAGGGATAATATAATATAATTTATTATTTTATATAGTATAATTTATTGTTTTATATAATATAATTTATTAATTTATATTTTAACGCAATAGGATATTGTGACATCATATTATATATACATATGATATATAAATTAAACTTCATTTAACGAACAGAACATAACATCATTCACTTCTACAACACCCTACCTCCCTGGTGCATTGAACCACAGCCTCCTCAACACAACTGTTCAACAAGTGTGTAAGTTCACCAACTGCAAATATGGACTCCAGAATGACATGCAGGTATTCAACATTACATCTATTAGATATTGTTTATATTGTGCATATTATGATTCACATATTGCTCTTATATTATAAATCTTATATTACTATTATTCAAAATAATATTGCTGAGAAATTATGATGTTTGTTAATTATTGTTCTTATTGTTATTAAATATTACGATTCCAGGCCATGCAGATGGTTTCGGCCTTCGGACCGATCACCATCGCCGGAATCGTCTCCGCCACGCTTTCCTCTGCATTGGCCAGTCTCGTTTCTGCTCCAAAGGTCTTCCAGGTAATTATTTCTGTAATTATTTCAGTCCTTCATCGACAACTTTATTTTTATTGGAATAAATGAACTTACAAATGGCTTCACGTGAAGAACTCCTGTTGACCGCTTCTGTTTGTCGACGTCTTTTCAGGCAGTTTGCAAGGACAAAATCTTCCCCGGCATCGAAATTTTCGGCAGAGGTTACGGAAAGGGAGGAGAGCCCCGACTGGCCTACGTGCTTGCATTCGTTCTCGCCTTGGCCTGCATCTGCATTGGTTTTTATTTTTCCTTGTTTCTCAAATATTAAATCTTATAATTTATTTAATCCCATGGAAATGGAAAGCGACGTAATTACTCGTAAACTCGGTAAAACCAATCGATTCCCAGGCGAATTGAATGCAATTGCTCCCCTCATCTCCAACTTCTTCCTCATGTCGTACGCTCTCGTCAACTATTCGTGCTTCGACGCATCCCTGGCCAAATCTCCCGGTTAGTTTCAGATTTTTGGAATTCATTTTCAACGGAACCCACTTTAAAAAAAACGCTTCTCATTCGTCCGTCCGTGCCAGGCTGGAGACCCTCCTTCCGATATTATTCCATGTGGCTGAGTCTGGTCGGTGCCGTGCTCTGCATCGGGGTGATGTTCGTCATAAACTGGTGGACGGCGCTCGTCACTTTCGCCATCGTTTCTGCTTTGTACGTTTACGTGCACTACAGGAAGCCCGGTTAGAATTCGTTTCGTTTACGATCCGCTCGGGAAAACCGGTCCGATTTTCGGTTTCCATTTCTCGGTTTCCTCGGCAGACATCAATTGGGGCTCCTCGACTCAGGCGCACGTCTACAAAGATGCTTTGCAAAACACGCAGAAACTCGTTCACGTTGACGAACACGTCAAAAACTACAGGTTCGTTGTTTTTTAATTTCTAATTATCTTCTCCTTCTTCTGCTGCTTTTTTCTTCTGGTAAAATTTGCATCTACGTCCCTTTTGTTTATTTATTCCTGTGTGATTGTTATTAACAAGTTATACTTGGTACAATTGGTGCGATTGGTGCAATTGGTCCGATCAAAAGTTGAGTTTTGAAATGAGTCTCGAAGAGGATGTTAGTCTCAGTGTTCATCACTGACAAATGATGACAATTCAGGAAGAATTTTTGTTTGAGGCAATCAGAACCTTTCAGTTCAATTAATTCATCAGTTTGAATACAAATTTATATTCTTCATCCAAAAATTGCTTGAAATCATTCAAGTTGAAGGACGATCTAATTCCATTTCATAGACCAAACTTGTATTTCTGATTCATCAACCAGCCTCACTCGAACATTTTGTGTAGGCTCCTCATAAAAATCATAATTCATTTAAATTAGAATTAATTTAAAATTAATTTAAATTAGAATGCAAAGCTAATAATCTGAGAAACTTTTGGCCAATATTTTGATTCCATCAAGAAATTATGATATAATCTGTAAAAAGAGGATAAAAGTTGTGCCAGAAAAATCCTGAATTTTTTTAAAGAGTGACATCACTTGTCTTAAACATGCAGGATATTTAATTCAATTACTGAGGAACTCTGTCAATTGGAATAAAATGATCAATTAACAAAGAAATTATTACAATTTGGAAGTCAATTTGCATGTGTATTCAATTTCAGAATGGTTTTTTTTTTCGGAAACTTGTTTCTGAAATTCAAAAATAAATGTCCATGGAAACTTAATTCCTTGCAGGTCAACAAGTGAAGATCAAAAAAGATGCAATTTTCAAATTATAAGAGATTAAATCCCCCAAATTATAAGATTTTTATATTAAATCCCTAAAAATGTACTTTCATCCTCCATGTGCATCTTTTGCAGAAGTTTTAAAAACAAGTGCAATAAATGATTTGGCATTCGTAGCAAAGGGAGAGAAGGCGAGATGCAAATAAACTTCTGATTGGCTCGTGAGAAGCAGTCGAGCCAATCAAATCAGCCTTCCAGTTATGCATTTGATTATAAAATATTTTCTGGTGTCTATTTGAAGGCAGTGTTCATTTGCATAATTACTTGTTGATGTACTTTACATGCTTCATGTTCCATTTAATAAGATATGAATATGCAAATATATAAATTAATTAATTAATGCAGACCTCAGCTGTTGGTGCTGTCAGGCCTTCCTCAGGACCGAGTGCCTCTCGTGGATTTCTGTTCTTGCATCACTCGAAACATTGGACTCATGATTTGTGGCCATGTCATCTTGGTAAATGTTTAATCTATTATTATAACTATTATTATTATTATTACTATTATTATTATTATTATTAAACATTAAATCTATGATAACTATTATTAACACTATTATTAAAACTACTATTGTTAATAATTAACCCATATGCTGGTCACAGACACCATCTCAATACAAGCTCATGGACTTGAGGCAGTGGGCAAAGAAAGCCCAGAACTGGTTGTTCAGCCATAAAACCAAGTCCTTTTATCTGCCTGTTGCAGCAGACAGCACCAGGAGAGGAGTTCAGGCGATGTTGCAGGTTGAGATTTTCAGGCATTGAATGCATTCACTCCAAGCATTAAATGCATTCGTTCCAAGCATTAAATGCATTCGTTCCAAGCATTAAATGCATTCGTTCCAAGCATTAAACGCATTCATTCCAGGCATTAAATGCATCACCTCTTTTGTACGAACATGGTTTCATTTAAAATACTCAAAGGACGACTGATCGAAACGATATTTTAATTTAATTTAAATTTATTTGATTTTAAAATTTAATCGATTCAATTCAGAGCGCAGGACTCGGTAAACTTCGACCGAACGTGATGTTCATGGGGTTCAAATCCGACTGGAGGGAAGCCAACACTCAGGACGTGATCGATTACGTCAACATGATCCAGTGAGTCTCGAATTTTATTCCAAAATATTTCCCACGACCGACTTTGATCTTCCTTCGAATCTTCAGCGACGCCTTCGACATGTCCTACGGAGTCGGCATCCTGAGACTGGCGTCGGGTCTCGACTTCAGTCACGTCATCTCGAAGAGCCACAACAAATGTTAGTTTTCCGAGAGTTTGTTTTGCACTTTGTTTTGTTTTGGCCGAGAATTTGTTCGATTGTCGATCCTCGAATTCGCAGCCGCCTCCGAGTTTTCGAACAACAACAACAACAACGACGGCTTCGGCACATCGGATTCCCACGGCAACATGCACTCCAGGATCGTCTCCAGCGGCGACGAAGACGACGACGTTTACGAGGACGACGACGGAAACTCGAAGGGGGGTTTCCGTCAAAAGGGCGGGGAGGAGGCGCCCGACAGTCCGGAAAAAGAAAATCTGATCGGAAGCGACGTTCTGAGCGACATGTACCGTTTCTACAGGAAGCAGGGCAAGGGATTCATTGACGTCTGGTGGCTTTTTGATGACGGAGGTTGGTGCTCGTTCTGCTCCTTTTTAAAGGTTTTTAAATTCTGCAAGAGTCTTAACTGGGATTTCTGTATCTGAATTGCTTCATCTCCAAACATAATAACATCTTTTGTTATGCAAGCAACATTGAGGTTTTGTCATCGGAAGGGATCTGATGTTCGATGTCAAAGCTTGCGTGTTGAGTATCACATTATTTAGTTTAGTAATTGATTAACTCCCATTGAATTATCATTTAAACAGAAGTTAAATTCCCTTCTAAGGTCACTGCAGAAAACACACAGGAATTAATGCAGCCTATTCTGCTTTGGATTAAAGAAATATTTTGTTGAAATTTAAAAAAGACAATAAGCTCTTGTTTTTTTTTTTAATTTTGGAAATAATGTAATTGTAAATTTGATTAAAAATTTCAAAGGACTGACTCTTCTGATCCCGTACTTATTGAGCACAAAGAAACTTTGGAAGAACTGCAAATTGAGAGTTTACGTGGTCGGAAGGAAAAAAGCAGAATTGGACAGCGATCAGAGACAGTATGTAATAAAGCAACGGAGTCTCTGATGATCAGAATTAAGAAGAATTACAAAGACTTTGTTAATGTTTTCCAGGATGGCAGCTCTGCTGAGCAAATTCAGAATTCAATACTCTGCCTTGGTCGTGCTTCCCGACATTGAAAAACGACCAACAGAAGAAAGGTTTTTGGACAGAATTGTTGAATTATTGAAGAAAAATCACAAAAATCTCATCCCGTTTTCTATTTGCCGAATTTCAATTTACCCTTCAGTATTTCCGAGTACAGTCAGCTGATCGGTAATTGGACCATAAACCCGCAAGAGAACGAAACGGAAGAAAGTCATCCTTGGAAGATTTCCGAGAGCGAACTGATCGCACAAAACGCAAAGGTTAATGTGGCCGTCATTCGATGGATGAATGGATGGATGAATGGATCGATGGATCGATGAACGATTAGATGTATGGATGGATGAATGTCGAGTAGCCTTTAAGATCTTATCTCAATCGAGTGTTTTATTGTCTGCTAATCTGACGAACATCGTATTTAATCTCGCCGTCGTGATCATCATCATAATCGTCGTAGGATTTCTTTTTAGACTTACAGGCACTTGAGACTTCGGGAACTGCTGAAGGAATATTCTTCTGAGGCCAAACTCATTGTTATGTGAGTTATTTAATGTAAATAAAAATATAGAATCTCATTGGTTTTATTCACTTTCTCTGACCTTCTGAGATATTATTTACTGATGTCATCATTATTGTTGTTGTTGTTATTATTATTATTATTATTATTATTATTATTATTATTATTATTATTATTATTATTATTATTATTTTATCACAATTATTACAAATGCAGTAAAGTCACTATTGTCGTTATTATTACTATTATTATTCTTATTGTTATTATTATTATTATTATTATTATTATTATTGTTGCCATTACAAGTGCTGTCAAGCGGTTCTCTTTAAGGACATAAAAATTATGTGTCATCAACAAAGAAATGCTGCAAAGTCAAACCAAACTCGTACGAAGCAAATCTTCTTTTAACTTTTAATCCCTGCAGAAATTTGTTTTAGTTTTTAAAAAAAAAATCATAAATAAGTTTTGGAACACATTTTCTTTTTGGTTTTACAAATTTTCTAAACTGAAATTTTTGTGAATACCATCTTGTTCAGGTGTTCAGCTGCTTGTCATTGCATGCTCTGCTTTGAATATCTTCAGTCAAATAATTAGAATCAAAGCTTTTTGCACTGATTAAAGAAGCAACCGTAGCATTACATTTAATCTTTCTATGTCAGTATCATAATCTTTCATGCTGGACCCTCCTTGATGCCTTTCTTTGCACTTCTTTTTGTGTTTTTAAACTCTTCGTTGTTCCTCTATCAGACCTCATCTGGGACTTTTCTTCACCACAATTTCAAGTTGTTCAGTGGTAAAAAATCAGTCTAAGCATATTTACAGTTTGTCATATCTTGCAATGAACTAATTATGTTAATAATATCAATTCAGCTTAAGAAAACAAAGTTTTTAGATTTCATTGTTTGCATCAACACAGGACTCTACCAGTTCCAAGAAGAGGCATTTGTTCTGCTGGCCTCTACATGTCCTGGCTCGACACGTTGACCTACGACCTGCCCCCGATTCTGCTCCTGAGAGGAAATCAGGAGAACGTACTAACCTTCTACTCTTAAAAGGGTCCAGCATCCCTCCAAGTGTCAACAGTTGATTTTTAATGAGATTTTTATTAGCTTTCTAGACGTCGTCCGTTCGGAGGCATTCGCCAGAGGGAGCCGACGAAGCGAAAAGTAATTTGATATGCATACATTCCCATCCAACAGTTGCTATAAATTATCAGAATCAAGATCTTAATTAATCAGTCGATTAATTAATTAATTAGATTTAGACGCGATCGTCCATCGACTGGTTTTTTGTTAACGAGGAACGATTTGCCGGCAGTGAGTTTCGATGCTCGTCGAGTTTTAAAATTATTATCGAATCTTTGATCTCAGATGATTTTTTTTTTGATAACATTTCTACTAATTCCATTAATATTCATTAGAATAAGCAGGCCAGTAAACCGAATCACCATTCCTGCCTTTGCGATTTATCAACAGCGTTCGTCCGGCGTCTTAATTTTCCGGTTTGTCGAGTCTGCCTTAAGGATGTTGCCTTTTGTGTTTTGTTCGTGAGAGGTCGCTCGTGGCGTCGATTTCCATCGTTAAGACCTTCTGTGAACTTCATCTCATTGCACACATATCCTGCTTAATTCTACGTTCGTGACGGTGATTTTTGATGAAGTGATGCCTTCATGTCGAGAAGAGCTGCAAACAAATTTATTTCCAAGCTCTGGCCTCCCTCGTTCCCGAAAATTGCGTTGTTAGTCGTTTGGAATGTTAAGCAAAGTCTTCGTACGATCAAAATGGCTTTGAATCGGGTAATTATATCGTAGAATTACATTTAGATTCAATTTAAAGTATGTTCAAAATATTTTTTATAACAGCAAGTCGTGTTCTAATTTATGCGGACAGCACAATTTAACAAATGTCAGTCGATGGTAATAATTCCATCTGCAAGTTAAGCTCTTGGGATAAAAGCCTCTTCCACCATAACCATAACAGACATTTGTTAAAAATGGGGTGGTTACCATCAGATGTAGGATAAAATTGGAACTGATATAAAGCCAAATCAACTACAAATAATAGCTACATTACATACACTACCAACATAACATTTGAACAATAATAACACAACACGATCAACGATTATAACCAATTGTGGGTTAAAGACAATTTGTTCGTCTCTTTGATTGACTTGAATTCTCAAAGGCCCACAAAATGATCTAAAATTTGTTTTCAGATTTTATTGAAATTAAACGTCGATTACATCTCGGGCTGTTCAACATTCTCGGCCATCTTTGCTTCTCTTTCACTCTTTCTTTGTTCCCTCTCGTCTGCTTTTTTCTTCACCCTTTCTGAATGGTTGGAGAAACCACTGTACCATGAAGGAATTTGAGTCAAGAAGCAATCATGGACTGGTATGCCAAATATTTCAGGAATCATGTAAGGCTTCAGCCACGTGGTAACTGGGGAAAAGCCAAAGACATAAGGGTAGTTCTTGTGGTAAAACAACAAGCCATCAACCTGCAAATAATTAAAATTCACAAATCTATTATGGTTGTAAAACAATCTATTATTGAACTTAAACAATAACGACTAAAACATGCCTCAAAATCAGGCTGTTTTGAAAATATTTCTTGAAACGACGGAAGGGTGCATTTGTATCTCGGAGCCAATACGAACGTGCAGGGATTCTTGTTCGATCGTCGAGAAGCCGTCGGCATGTCCTCCCTGAATTTGCATTCCATCCAATACCATCGAAATTCCGTCTGAGAAAATCAAAAGTTAACATTTGAATTTAAAAAAAAAAATCAATCAAAACGACCGCTTAAAATTTTGTCCAAAAGTCGATCGATGGACTTGCCTCGCACTCGCACAGGTATTGATTGTCGTGAGATATCATGTCGATCACGTGATAGGTCTTTGTTGACGAGTCGTATATGCAATCTAGGACGGTGCTTTCTGTAAAAAGTTCAAATAATGATTAGAAAAGTCTCCGACCAAGTCCCAGGGTTAGGGTTAAATGATTACTATTGATGATTAATAAATAGCTGTCAGTTATACTTCTTGGGTTTTCCTTATTTCCTCCGCTCAGATCACTTGGAAACTCAGCAACAATTCTTCCAGACTTATCGTAACATGTTGTGATCCCCTACATTCAACCAATTATTGTGTACACAGAAGGCTAGACTTTATGAAAATTAAATTAGCTGAATCCTTATGCCATGGATGAAGTGAAGAATAATACATAAACAAAATATTGTTTGAAAGCGTTATTAAAACTCACCCTTGCTGCTACAACTAAACATCTCTTTCCGGCACAACAAAGAACAATACTGTAATTTTCTTCAAGATCTTCTGGAACTTCAAGTAGCCACTCAGACAACATTAACTAAAAGCATTGGAAAAATAGATAACCTGATTAACCAACAAATAATTGAAACCAAACAAAACTTACATGATCACCAAATTTCTTGTGTTTTTTCTTCTGGCCTTTTATATTCTCTTCAGAAGTTATTTCCCTCAGTTCATTTAACAATTCTTCCCTCCGACTAACAGAAAAAATTATGTTCAGCAGCAGTAACTAATAAATATGTTTAGCTCTTTTCTCAAGACACCTACATAGCCCATTATTCAAAACTTATTAGTTTCTTAGTTATTAATAAGTAATTACTATGGTATATTGATATACTGGTATATTGATTGCATTAATTAGTTCAAACTAGCAACTAACGCTTTTGAGGATTCTACAACTCGTTTTCGCCTTTCTTCTTGATTGTCAGCCAACTTCGCTTTATATTTGTAGTTATTGAAACGAGGATGAATTGACGAAGGACAATTTTGCTCTGAAGATAAGCTGAAGCCCAATGCCAGAGCAGATTCTATTTCTTCCATGATTTAATGGCTACTCAAAAAAGTTTACGAAGGCTAACGTTTAAGCTCATGCGGGCTCTTTGGGAAACCCGACTGCAAAAACATTGCCTCAATATCTCAGTTTAAAAGATTATCGTATTATTTATTTTATTTATTTAATTTTTAAGAAATAATTGCATTTATAATTATTAAATTAATTTTAAATCTATTCTGAGCAATAGTTTTCTCGTTTTCTCAATTGATCGAAGATTATAAATTTCTTCGGCAGAGCTTTATTAGACAAAAACAGGCGAGCTTAATATATAATGTAAGAATTATATAAATAAAACACATTACAAATTTCATCGTGCACACGTAAAATGTTTAAAGTGAAAAAATATATGATCAAATCGTCAAATTTTTATAAAAGTAGGAAGGCAGTTAGATGATAGGTATTACCTTTCGTCAAGGTTAATCTGACCATAATTCAATATTATTAAATCCTCATTTAAACACGTGTAATTGTAACCGTTTTGTAATCCGGTTTTGTAAAACAATCATCGCAAATCACCACGTTGGTATTCTAATAACAATGTTAATAATACTGCAAGAGGATTAAAGCATTTAGCTTCAGACGTATCAGGGATCACTCTGGACTCATCATGGTTCTTCATGCATAGCAATAACTTCTGGTTCGGCATCTTGATGACATCTCCAACCAACCACTTCATGGAGACCACGACATTAACATGCGATTTTTGCTTCCAAGACTTTGTTCCTTATGATATATCGAGCTATCGATAATTTTTATACATTTTGATAGCACATATGTTCGCTAATTATTTTTAGAGTTTATTGAGGTCTCCGTGTAGATGCCCCTTAGAAGGTTAAGAGATCTTCAGATTCAACTTTTCTTAAGTTATAAGGTCCCATTTCAAATTATTTTACTTTTTGCAATATTTTTACATTGGTTGGATAAGTAGGAACTTTAGGTGCAATCACAGTCTCAATGTTGCTTTTGTAGGAGCAGAATATCACCTCATCGAGCCTAAAAATGCTGAACAGCCAACAATGAAACCCTTTATTTTATTTTCAACGAAAAAACTTTGTGCGTTATTGGATCAAAGTCTACTATTTTGCCAGCCGAAGTTCATTTTACAGGTTTAAAAGCTACTCAAAGATCGCGTTAGAAGCGGTATCTAATAACAATGTTAATAATACTGCAAGAGGATTAAAGCATTTAGCTTTTCTTAATTTTATTAATTCTGGAATAATCTTGACAGTACTTGACGTCTTTTATTCTTTGCATCAGGAGAATTAATAAAAGTCGTTGTTTATTCAACCTTCCAATCGTAAAATGATTTTGATCAAGGCACTCGTTGTCTGCTACTTTCTGGACATCACTCGTGCTCGCTCTAATTGCTCCTTTGCGGATATAAAGTTACTGAATTCATACAGGAACATGCCCCCTGTCTCGAAGTTGGCAATAGTGAAAGCCAGAACCAAGAGAATCTTGTCCTTTTTCTCCAGAAAGGACAGGGTGGAACAGCTCGAGACAGCCATTGGTTTCATCGAAGGATGGGGATTTATTCCATCCCTTCTTGTGAGGGTTGGAAAAGAGTTTCTTGACCATTTGACTCCGGAACTCGGAGGCATGTTCAACGATTACATGAGGGAATGGATCGAAATTGAACGCTTGCAGGACTGATTTGTGTACAACTTCAGAATAATTATGCGATTTTAGAGAAGATTTTGCAGATAAACTATTTTTATAACTTTCGAAATGAGTACTTCGTGTGAAAGGAAACTTCCATAACAACAACATAAATAACTAATTTTCAGACAATTGCATTTTACTCTTGAAATTGTCTTCTTAATAAAATGTAGAAACTCCGTGTTCACATCATTTTAATAAAAATTTAAATAATTTAAATAGTTACTTAATCAAGATTTTCTTGTAATTCGCTCTGACGTAGAGTTTAAAAATAGAAATATGCTTCTATGACTAAATGATGCCATACAAAAACGCAATGAAATGCTTAATTTATTGCATCTAATCTCATTTAACATCTGATGAAGAAATACTTTTTCTAAATCGTTATTTAAGATTAACACAAAAAACACAAAGAATTGAACAAGTTTATTTCGAGCACATGCAGCCAGGCTGCAGGGGTTGCAAAAAAAAACTTCACGAAGGAAGAATTGTGTTGCATTGGAAAATGGCTTTCGAAGTGATCCGAGCTATGAAAATCTGTTCACGTTCTGTACTCGTGTGGACAATCGTACTGAGTTACGTCGGTATTTCAAGTGCAAGTACGCACAGTAAACGACTTTACCAGGACATACTGAACTCTGCTTCTTACAACAAACTCATCAGACCAGTAGGTCAAAATTCAGACACCTTGGTTGTCAAAGTTGGCTTGAGGCTGACATCCATCATCGACATAGTCAGTAATTACTTGTTGACCTTCGAAATAAATCGATTAACGAAATAATAACACGTTATAAATGCACCACGGTGCACTCACTTGTTACGTGTTTAATGACATTTTTATTGCTTTTATTTTTAAAGCTGATTTAATTTCCTTGTGACTTCTTGACTTGAATATTGACCTGTTTTTCGAATATTCTCATATACCTTCTTCTGATCCTGATTTGTTTTGCTCAAATCTACTGGTAATAATAATAATAATAATAATAATAATATGTACGTCGGATAATAAATAATGACAGTACTATATAATTATATTTGTAATATTAATTATTATAATTGTAATGATGACCATCGTTGTCTATACATGATAATGACGTAACAATAAGATGATGTTATGATAAGACGCCTTAAAACAATGATTTTCTGAGTTTGAAAGCGCAATTTTATTATTCATTTGTCAATAATTTGTTGTAATATTTTATCATTAATTAATAAATCAATCACTGAAAATAAGATTTTAACATCAATCAATATTTTTGCTATAAAATTGAACAGGATGAGAAAAATCAAATTATGACCACGAACGTTTGGTTAGAGCAGGTATCCATTGTATTTGTATTTATTTTATGTTATTTAATTTTTTTTTAAAATTCACCTTTAAAATCCATTGAAGCTTTAATTTTGAATTGCGTTCAAAATCTTAGAACTTGCTTTAAGTTATCTATAGACTATAAAAAGTCTTTGAAAACGAGTGATGTTCTTAAAAAAGTCTCATAAAATACCGTTTAATGTACGTCGGATAATAAATAATGACATTCAAATGTAAAAATGAATTCATTTCCTGCAGGAATGGTACGATTACAAGTTAAAGTGGAATCCGGAAAATTATGGAAACGTAAAGAAGCTGTACGTACCACCAGACGCAATATGGCTACCAGATATTGTTCTATATAATAGGTTTGGTCATCCTATTGTCATTTCTCGTTCATAAAATAGATCTTTATTGACATGCGACTGCATCTCGGAGAAATGATCAGATAAGCACATAATTGATTTTAAACTAATTAAAATTAATTAGTGCCGATGGGAACTTCACGGTAAAAATCATGACCAAAGCCACAGTCCACCACAACGGTTTGGTGTCTTGGAGTCCACCTGCCATTTACAAGTCCTTGTGCCTCATCGACGTCGAATACTTTCCCTTTGACGTACAGATATGCACCTTGAAGATTGGTAGCTGGTCTTACGATGGCTATTCAGTCGACATTAAACACAACCTGTTGAAAGATGATGACAATGACTTGCAAGAGATCGAAAAAGGTTCTCATTGGACGATAGTTTTCATCGAATCAATTAATCAATCGATCAATCAATCAATCAATCAATCAATCAATCAATCAATCAATCAATCAATCAATCAATCAATCAATCAATCAATCAATCAATCAATCAATCAATCAATCAATCAATCAATCAATCAATCAATCAATCAATCAATCAATCAATCAATCAATCAATCAATCAATCAATCAATCAATCAATCAATCAATCAATCAATCAATTCTTGCACTATCATTATAATCATTTATAATTTATATTCAGGTATCAACCTCACCGATTACGCACCCAGCATAGAATGGGACCTGCTGGCAGTTCCTGCCAAAAAATATTTGAAATACTACCCTTGTTGCTCTGAGCCCTTCCCAGACATAAAATTTAACATCACTATCAGGAGGAAGACCTTGTACCACACGGTCAACCTCATTCTGCCTTGCGTGGCCATTTGCGCCCTGACCCTGCTGGTATTTTTCGTTCCTGCCTATTCAGGAGAGAAAATAACTATGGCCATAACAATCCTCAACTCTCTCAACATCTTCCTGCTTCTTGTTGCCGAAATCAATCCGCCGACTTCTCTGGCAACTCCCCTCATAGGCAAGTACCTGCTCTTCATCATGGTTCTCGTCACGTGCTCCATAATAGTGACGGTCTTCGTCCTAAACGTTCACTTTCGCTCTCCATCCACGCACGTCATGTCACCTTGCATTAGACAGCTCTTCCTCGAGGTCCTACCGAGACTGTTGTTCATGCAACGACCCCAGGACAAGAAGCAGGAACTTCAGCGTAAACTGGGCCTCACCGGTTCAGTGAGGAGCGTCAATCAAAGCAGCAACATTCTCATAGAATCGACGAAAACCACGACAGCGGGCCAAGAATCCACCGCGAAACCTCCCGAAGCTCCTTTCGGTCTCAATGCAAATAAGGGCCACCACGTTCCCCAATCCTATTCTCTCCTCGACAAAGAAGAAAACGATGAAGACGAAGAGGAGGAGGAGGAAGATGACAACGAACAAGAAATATGGCGCCAACAGGACACCAGGAAAAGAGACGACGCCAAGCACAGGTGCGCTCTTCCACCCGCTTTGATGCAAGCGGTCATCGGGGTCAACTTCATAGCCGAGCACATCAGAGAGCAGGACGAATCTGACAAGGTAAGTCATCCGAGTAGAACGTTCGAAACAGGTCGGCATTAAGTTAATCGGCATCGATTATTTCGTCCGCAAGGTGAAAGAAGATTGGCAGTTCATATCGACAGTCATGGACCGTCTCTTCATGTGGATGTTTACAGCAGTTTGCTTCGTCGGAACGCTGAGCATAATCATCCAGGACCCGACTCTCTACGACAACAGGACACCTATCGACCTTTCCAGGTTCTAAAACCCCGAAGTTGGCTCCTGAAAGTGATGGAACATGACGCGGTTTGTTTGAAAGCTTTGTATGAACTCGACATCGCACGAAATGATCTGAAAACGTAGCTTCGAAAGAGAACAATGAATTGCGAGAACACGCAAAATGGAACAGAAACGGAACAATTTATTTACGCAAGACCATAGAAACAGTGCAATCGGAGCCATGTTGAATAATTATTCAAGATCGTCTCGTAGAAAAAATGTCCTCAAGAACTTCTTGCATTCCCAATTTATTAAAAAATATTTGCCATCTTCGCCTGATGCTCATCGATGATGATGATGATGATGATTGATAAAATGTGATTGAAAGTGATGCAAGCCAATCAATAACCTGATCGTGTACTCTATGAAAATGTGGATTTCAATCGGATGCTAAATTGAAAGGAGCAACAAAGTATAGTGGAGTAAATGACGTTCCTGATGGTCAAACGTTAACGATCGCAAAAACTCGCTTCAAGTCGAGATTAAGGGCTTCTCTGACACGTGGCACCGAGGAAAGCCTGGAAACAAAAGAACTGACAAACAATAACGATTAAAACAAAGAACATAATGCAACATCGGCGAGCACATCTCGAACGGAGTTCAAGAGCTTCTGAATCCCGCAGGGTTGTCCCCTCCGCCGTGATCCCTGATGGAGAGTCCTCCTTGTCCATCCATTTGGCGAGACTTCACTCGACCTTCATCCATGACCTCAGATTCGAAACGAGCAACACTTACGACGCGAACAACGAAACTCTTGTTTATTTTCATTCCATCGCTCACCTTAAAACCCGATGGAAAATGTTTGCCGAACTGCGAGTGATCCATCTTCATGGATAAGGAGGACTGAAGGTAAGGATTGTTCTCGACGGCCGACGACGCATTGTAAACGTAGGCCATGGCAGATTGGTTGGCAATGGACGTCACCTGCGACAAAACATGCCAAGAGAATGAGAGCGATCGTCGATCATAGATCGAGGTTTTTGCCAATTTTACCTGTCCTGGGTGGAAGGGTATGAGAGGATGGGGAGAAATGGCAGGCGTAGTAGGAAACAATGGCAGGGGTAAAATGGACTTCAGCTGTGGTTGTGGAAATCCCGAAAAGTTGGCGTTGTAAAGCATTCCTGGGTTCGACGGTCTAGCACCTACCAGCGTGTTCGGCATGAACAAAGCACTGCCGGTGCCGCTGGAAATGTTCAAAGTCGAGTTCCGAAAGGAGGTCAAAATTGGAAATTTTGAATTTTTAATAGAAGAAGAAGAATTTGTCTTCTTTGAACTACCAGTTCAGTTTCGAAACGATGTCCTTCAAATATGATTCATTAAAATGAGCAGAAATACCTGTTATTGAAAGCATTTTGTTTGTTGTCGTGAACTGACAACTGCTTCAACTGCTGCAAGAACAACACATTACAACTAACTGATAACATGAACAACAATTAAAACGAATTAAACTTGAAATGCAAGAAATGAGAAGCGACCTCTGTGATCAAACATTTGTCCTGGTTCTTATTAGTCGAATTGGGGTGATGTCCACCGATGTTCTTTGTGTAGCGAATGTACGATTCCTTGTCAATAGGTTTGGCAAACATCACCTCAACCATGGATCCTTCCAAATAATTCCCTGCGTTGGCAACAAATTTTGCATCAAATGACTTCATCAGTTGTTGTTCTACAACATGTTAAACTCCAAAACAATACTAAGCAACGTTAGCTAATCAACCGTTAACATCAATCCAACTAACCAATGTTAACTCAACTCAGCTATTCAACATCACTTGAAAACTAACGAACCATTAAACTTGCGAAAGAAAGTTGGAAATGAGAAGAATTAGGAAAGCTAACTGTTATTCATAAATAATTTTAAAATAAATAAATAAATAAACAAGTAAATAAGTAGGAACGAGAAAGATGAACTTGGTGGTTAGAATATAAGGAAGCACTCAACCCTTGTTCTGAAAAATGGACAGCAGCCACGGAATCCGGCGTTCTAAGCAGATGTTCATGCAAGCACGTATGAAACCGTAATGAATAATCGTCATCATCTCTGACTCGACAAGTCATCAACTACCATTTATGGTAGCCAGTGCTTTCTCTGCATCATGGCGGTCAGTGAAGTGAATGAATGCGTAGTCCTTGATTTTCTTGATTCTCTCGACGGCGTCTCTTCTGCCGACAGCCATGTTGAAGACGTTCCTCAAAGTTTCCTCCGTGGTGCCCAGCATCAGGTTCCTCACGTAAAGAACTTTCACCTGAGGATTCACACCACCACAACAGTTGAGGTTCTATTGTCAATTAACTATTTTATTATCAATTAATCTACTCGAAATGCGCCTCAACAATGAAAAAAATAATTATAATATTATTAGTTATAAATTATAAAGAAATCAGTCATGATAAAGTATTGATTATGACTAATTGACCATGTGACTACTAATGTTTTACCATATATTAGGTTAAATTCAATACAAGTATGATCGTGGGTCAAACAAAAAACATCAATATAAAAACTGTCACCAATTTCCAGGCCCAATAAACTGTCAATAAAAGAAACTTCTGATGGGAACATCAAACATTAAAGATACCAAAGTTCAATGAGACATTCTTTTAGCATGAAACATTTCAAATCTATGCTAACAAATTCTTCTTCACAATCTCATGAAAGTGAATTGAAAATGTTCATGAAATATCATAAACTACATGATTGTGAATCACATGGCATGCCTAGACCTTTCTAACAACAAACCCTTGACATTACATCTTCAGCGACTTCTTTTTCTGGTTCGGCCCAGTCCACGGCAATTGGATTTCCAAAAAGCTTTATTTTCCCAGGGACGAGTTTCCTGCGAGCCATGGCGGCATCCCTGTGGCTGGCATATTCCACAAATGCAAACCCACGATTTTTGGTTTTATCTGACACGTCTGCATACACAATCACATCCACCACTCCATCGGTCACCTGCAAATGATTCCAATTGACTGAATTTGGTTCAATAAAAAAAAAGTTCAGAAATGTTGTAACCTTCTCGATTTCAGCCATGATTTCGTGCTTTTGCTTGTCTTTAGGAATACCTCCAACAAATAATCTACAGTTATCAACTGAAGCACAGACGCCTAGGAAATGTCCTTTCCTGATTTCATAATTGTTCATTTCTTGAATAGCGCGCTTGGCATCCTCCTTGTTGGTATACATTACGAAACAATATCCTCGATTGCATCCGCTTAAATTCATAAATTTTCAAAGCTATATTCTATCGTAAAAAAGTTTAGAATAGATTAATTTTCAGTAAATCTTGAGTAACCTGAAATCCATCATCAGTCGGAACTCATATATCTTTCCAATCTTTTCAAAGGCTGGCACAAGCTCATTCTCGTAGCAATTACGTGGTATTTTTCCAACAAAAATCTCACAACCTCTAGGTGGTGGTTTTCCAACCCAATCAGGGGGAGGCCCATATTTTCTTTGGCCATTTTCCTGAATCATTTGATACCCCGTCCTGTCCATCAAGGCTAACAATTCTGCCTCGTTCGGAGTCTTGTACATTTTCGAGTCCATTTTAACACGTTGACAAAAACTCGAAAAATGAGATCGGTATATCAACTCCTCAAAATTCGACTCGAAAATTCATGAAAAAACGGGCTATACTAGGAACTCCTATCTCAGACGCCCACGAACAAACGATGTTCAAACTTTCAAACGACTGCTACAGTTGAAATAAAAGTGAAAATTTGATTTTTTTCAAAAATTCACAAATATTAACTAGAAATTGTTTTAGATAGAGATAAATTTTACTTAAACTTTAAAAGTTACAAAATACTAAACAAATAAATTTGTAATAGCTTATGGGGCCGTCCTCGAAGTTACCCCAATCTCGGCAACGTTTGACTTTCATTACACATATGCATCGATTTCCCCCATAATTTTAAAGAAGTACTTTTTTTATAAAAAAAAAATTGCTTGAACTCATCTTAATGCATATTTTGTTATTTACAAATATTAGACGCATTATTGAGTTCAAGAGATTGCAAGCTTTGAAATACCGAAAGCCGGCCTGGCCTTCATTTGTCCGAAGCCGATCGGCATGTGCTGCTCTTTAATACTACATGCCACTTTTCCTAATATTATGGGTAGTAAAAAAGAACCTAAACGCATCAATCTCTACCATTAAAGATTTGGAGATTAAGCGCCAAAAGTGGCATGAAAATGCCAGCGACGGAGTCGTACATCGAAATAGCTGCGTTACACTGAGCAGCGATGAAATGAAAAAAACTTTTGAATTCGTTCTGCTGGGATCTGGCTGGGCAACTCACAACCAACCGCCGGGGTTTGGACTTGCTGTCCACGACTAACGACACAGCACCCTCGCCAAAAACACCCACAGCCCGCTGAGCAGCCATCAAACCGACTCTAATCAGAACTCGTTCACAACTTCACACCCCACGCTGGGAAGAAATCTGAGACTTTCGTAAAATAGCGACGCACCAGCTCCACGCTACGCATCCCCAACCGCACGTCCACAACTCCTAAACATGTTTTATTGTCTCAAAAACCTCCGGTAAGTAGGATGCGAAACAGACGATCCCCAAATCGGCCTCACGACAAACCGACTCAAACGTTAAAAAGTGCTTCAGACTCGATGCATTCTAAGACCCAATAAGATGATATTAGATGAAACCACAAGCCTTCATTCATTTAAAATCTAAACCTTTATAGCCACGTAAAGCATCTCATTTGAAACCATGAAGCAACACATGTTTACAGGTGCTCATGCAAAATTATGTACAAAACGACGGCAGGCGATGAAATTAGCTGCCCGATGCCGACCGTTCCGCAGAGCCGTACGGTTGGGCGAGTTCTACGAGGTGGGTCACTCGTTCTCCCCTTTCGTACCTCTCCCACATCTTCCTGTAGAGCTTTTCCATGCAATTTGTGTAGGCCTTTATGTCGAACAGGTCACTGGCAGTCCTCAGGTGCCAAACTTTTGCCCTAACCTTTCTCAGGCTGAAAATTTGATGATTTTAGGTTAGATTCAACCATATTAAGAAAGTGCCAATGTCAATTGGGTGTGATACTTGAACAGATAAAAAAAAATCCTAACTATTCTTTATCATTTCCAAGTTTAATGGCAATCCTCTCATAATCCTGTCTATCAATGGCAACCAATTCTGGACATCCAAGAGTCATCAGCTGAGAAGATGCAACTCTCGAAGCAAGTGTTTCACCTTCAAAGACAAATTAAAATTAATATGTCTTATAAATGAATTTTAAAACAAGAAAAAAATAAAAAATCAGATTAAATGTCTTACAAGGGAGAGACACCATAGGGGTTCCGGCCCAAAGTACGTCCATCCCCGTGGTGTGTCCATTGCATATCGGGGTGTCGAGACAAACGTCTGCCAGTTGTCCTCTCCTGACGTGTTCCTCCTAACAGAATCAAGTCGAACATTGAAAAGTCGCACGAGAATTTCTTAAACGTCGACCGGATTTACTAACGATTTACGTTCAATTCGGTCGTTAAATTCATCCGTCACAAACAAACCTTGGGAGCGACAGGAGAGAAAATGATTCTCTCTGGTGCAATTCCTTTGCTGACAGCTGTTTGGTGAATATTGGGCTCCCCGACAGCAGGGAACCTAAGAAGCCACAGAACGCTGTTGGGCACTGCCTTGAGGATATTTAGCCACATCTCCAAGGTCGGAGGATCAATTTTGTAGAGCTGAGTAAACAAGGAATTTCAGTAATGGCCATGATCCGATAACAATTGCGATCAAACTCAACAAAACCCAATTTTTATGGTTAAATCAAGAGAGACGTTACCTGATTAAAGTTGCAATAGACGACGGCATCTTCCGGCAGACCGTACTGCTTCCTCGAACTCACAATTATTACGGGCTGAACTTGCTCTCCCGACGCACACTTGTTATTTGTCTGCACAAACTTCCATGGTCACAAAAAAACTTAACGAACGATCAAACTTGATTTTTATGGAACCTGATTGGTCGTAACGCCGTTCTGAATGACGACGTCTCCGATCGTGCACTGCGGTTGGCTGTTCTCGATCATCGCGTTGATGACGTCCAAAGACGGCAGTTCGATCGCCTCCGTCGCCACTTCCTTGGCGGCGTCTCCGGAACCTTCGTTGCCTTGCGTGAGCATGGCCTGACGTACTTCCTGAACCCATAGAAAGGTTGCGAAAGCGTTATACAAAGATGGTCACGAGGACCTAGGACGTCGAAACATTCCGCCGAGGAAATGCGTCGACGTGCAACCGGAAGGTCACGAGAAAAAGGTCGAACGCTTACCGTAACCGTGCCCAGAGCCCTGAGAGGCGACAAATCCAAAGCATTCACAATCATTATGTTGTCTCTCGATTCTTTCTTCTCTTTCGTGGTCAGAATGGCTTTACTCGTCATATGCTTGAACATCTGCCTGTGGTCTCCAACAAAGAAAGTCTTGGCCATGTACGCCAATTTCTCTGAATATTGTTCCTCTGCCCCTTCGGAAGGTGAAGTCGTGGCGTCGGTTATTATGTAATCCATAAAAGTAGCTCCGCTCGTTCCTGGATAACCCAGCCACATCACCTTAAGAAAAGAACAAAGTACAATTCAGTAATTAGTTTTTCTACAATTATCGGAAACCAATCAAAAATTACAAGTTATGTACCTGAATAGGGGCAGGTCGAAGGGCAAATATTTCATTCCTTGCTCCTTTTGTGTATCCATTCATGTTGACCAAAATATGAACGCCGTCGTTGTGGATCTGGTCCGCAGCCTTTCCGTTGCACGTCACCTGATAAGTTTTTCGGATGAGCCATCATTCCGTCCATGTTTCTTCAAGATTTTAACCTCACCTTAGAGAGATCGATGAAATGTTCTGCCTCTGTGCTAACTTTAGCCCTGAACGTGGTTCCGTCGTCGGCACTCAACGAATAGCAGAATATCTGGGATGATCAGACGTTGCATCAACTTTTAAACATTTAAACGTGCAGCCATTTTGTCTTGTGGTGATTATTATGACACAGAAGATGTACTTAATATACAATTATTGCGAGTGCCTCGTTACCTCCACATTTTTCCTATCGTGAAATCCCGGAACCGACTGCATGAGGTGAGACGTTGGATGGTTACCAAAGTCTGAACTGACATAACCAATTCTCAATCTCCCCTGGCTCGAACTCAAGTCTTTAGGGAAATTGTACGGTTCCTTGTGCAATATGCTTATCTTTGATGAAGAAGATACACACTTTTTAGTTCACAGCTTTTACAACTACAAACAGCTGATTAACCAACCTTTTCCAGACACAAGGATGCATGTCTAGCGGCAATGCCTTTCCTCTGAGCATGACTCAGAGGATAAAGCATGCTGTGGTGAGGGTGAACGGACGGCAAACGGTTCTTGTCGAGCTGATCTTGGACGATGGACACGAGTTTTTTCATCCTGTTGTCGTAGTCCGTCCAATCGCAAACAATCTGAAGAGAGAAATATTTGTTGGGAAGAGTTGAAAACAAGAATGTTTTATATTATGCCAAGTACTTGGAGACAATGGGCAAGATTGCAATAAGCATCTGGAAAATCAGGCTTCAACTTCAGGGCAGTCTGGTAAGATGCAATTGCTTCTTGCACGTTTCCTGAATCCTTGTGAATAGAAGCCAGGTTGCTGTGGGCGTCGGCAAAGCCGGGGTTGATCTGGATTGCTCTTGCATAGCACTGCATTGCAGTCTGGACGTCCTAGAAAACATTTTATTCCACCTCACTGTACATATCTTTGTGTAATTTTTACTAGTCTTTTTGCAGTATGAAGTAAGATTATAATTTTAAAAAGTGAATGTAAAACAAAATAATGTATCAGAAACATCCATTAACAGAAGTAATTATGTTATGTGAAATCCTTTTAAAAAGTATTGTTCTAAATATCTCTTTAGCACGACATAGTTAACAAACCTGCATCTCCTTGAGAGTGTTGCCCATGTTTGAATAAGCATCAGCAAATGTTGGGGATATCCTAATGGCTTCTTTATAATGCATCAGTGCTTCATGAAGCTTCCCCTGCTGCTGGAGAACGCTGGCAAGATTCGAGTGGGCAACGGCAAACTCCGGGTATATCTGAAACCAAAGCATCGGTTTGTCACCTTCCAGGTGGGAAACTTCAAAACATCAAAAATACAGAAATTTGACGATACCTCGAGAGCTTTGCAATAGAGAGAAACTGCCTCTTCAGTAAAACCTTGTTCTCTTTTGATATTTGCCAGGTTGTTGAGTGAATCAGCATGATTCGGGCAAAGACTTAAGGCAGTGTCGTAGCATTCCTCTGCTTCCTTTACTAAACTTTTCTCTTTAAGAGCATTGGCCAGGTTACAATAGGCATCTGGGAAGTTTGGCTGGAGTTCTATTGCTTGACGATAGGCATCGATTGCCATGTCGATCAATCTAACAAGTTGCATAAAATCTTGAAAATAAAACATAAGACTAAAACCGAAGAATGCCACAACTCACCCTTGCTCATAATAGACACAAGCGAGATTCCCATGTACCACGGCGTGATTCGGATTCAAAGCCAAAGCTCTTAAATATGCTGAAACAGCCCTGTAATGTAAGAATATATTTTTAATGGAACAACTCTGCTTGGGGCAAAAAACATCATGTATTGCCTCTCAAAGATCCTAGCTTCCTTCAATACATTACCAAGGTTGATGTAAGCATCTGTGAAATTTGGATCCAGATTCACAGCCTTAATAAAAAAAAATTTAAATTTAGCAAACTTTTTACTTATGGCAATAAGCAAACCACATACCTTTTCAAAATGGTGTATGGCCAGCCATATTTCACCTTGAGCATTAAACACACACCCAAGATTGCTCCAAGCCACAGCAAAATTGGGTTGAGTCTCAATGGCTTTTAGATAACATGCCTAAATTTGTGGAGGGCAGGATAGAAATGGGTCTTATTAAGTGGCAAAGACACGCCAGGACGCCGCACACATGCCGCGACCGCTGCGCTCTCGCCGCGCCGAGCTACCGATACACGATGCAGTGACTGGAAATTCTTTAGACTGGTTTATGGTCTGGTATGTCTACCACTCTGACTGTTAAATTTCTAAATGTTTCCCCAAATTTAAATTAGTTGACTAAAAGCTTCCAAATTTTCTCTATCAGATGATACAGACCAAAAGAATCCCCAGAGTTTTGTGCCCTTGTCTCTAGAACTATTTTACCCTATTTAACCAGTCACTTGAACCAAAAATGGGATGGATGAGTGATGTGAAGGATGACGTAATTGTGACAAAACAAATGCCATGATCGCTGCAAGCCAGCCCGCTGCGCAAAACAATTGCGCGTAAAACAAAGTTAATCAAAATTTAAAAATGCAAGACATTCTCCTTCGCTTTTTTCAATTAAACAAATGCACGCATACTCCAGTCACGCGTACTTACGGCCAATACTGGATTTTTCTTTCATTTCATGGAGTTTCCATTACACCAACTTTGACCACTAAAAGACCATATTGTCAGTGGCTCCTGTTTTATTAACATCTCCTACCTGTATGTCAATAGAGCAGGATCGTTCAGACATGACTTCTTTGACAGACACAAGGACGCACACTCAACCGAATTAATTCGATAAAAAGAAAGTTCATCATTAAAAATAGTTGTTACATTGTACTGTGATAAGCAATTAGATATCAAATCAATACAATTCTTTGTGATCAATTCATCAAAGCCAAAGATGAAAACTCTGCAATAAAAGCACTGCACAAAAGCCCAGCCACACATCATTACCACACTAAAATGAAGTGATAGCATGCAGCAACATGACTTGTGGTAAACTGAATGATGAATGATCGATGAAGGAAAGAGACGCAGCGCTCCACTTTTACATTTCATGAGCCAAATGAATCCATTTGACCTAACATTGCAAAACTTGGAATTTCAAAGATTCCATCCTGCTATTCATGCCAAATTCCAGTGATCGCAGCGCTGAAATTGAGGTGGAAAAATTCCCATCGCAGCAAGCATGTCAAGAATCTTTATGCACACGGCAGTTTGGTCCCCGTTCCTAAAACATCGAGCTTACCTTGGCTTCATCTAATCTTCCCAGAGCTTTCAAAAGGTTTCCTAGATCGCTTCGTACGCAATATAAATCCTTTAAGGGGCATAAAATCCAACAAAAATCAATCGGCACAATCAATAATGACAATTGAATATAGATCTACTAACGGGATTATAGTTAAGAGCCGTAATATAAGTTTGGACAGCAGCATCTAATTCACCAGCGGCAACAAGAGCAGCAGAGAGATTTATGTATCCATCTGTGAAGTCTGGTTTAAGTCTAACAGCATGCTTGTAATGGGCCAAAGCTTCTGCCAACTGTCCTCTTTCCTTGTAAACGTTCCCCAGATTGGAATAGGCTTCGGCCAACAACGGGTCCTGCTTGATCGCCAACTGACTGAAGTAAGCCGACCTTAAAAAAATAACAATCCACTGAATCAGATGATCAGGCTACATACCCCCATCATAACATTTACTCACTTGTCTAATCGACGACATTGAAAATGAATCGAACTGAGGAGCAGAAGTACCCCCGTGTTGGCAGGATCAGTTCTCCAAAGCAACATACAATGCTGTTCTGCATGCTCGTAGTCTCCATTCTGATACTCGTGATGGGCCAGTTCTGCCAGCGCCGAGAAGGAAATTATATTCTGGCGAACCAGTTCGCTCAGGGCTGCGAGTTGACAATGGCTAGCCATAAGTTTCTGCATGAATTAAAAACCTTATTAAGGCAATAAAACAAACATCTTACCCTTACCGTTGTTGTCAACAATTATGTGTGTCATTTTACCATAAAAGACGAATTTAAAAACGACTCGAACGACGGACCACCAAATATACGACGATCAACCTCAGCACCAAAAGCGGAACGACATGCGAAGATCCGAAGATTACAGCTTCGGTGCTTCGAGCCTACATTACAAAGATCATTACAATAGCAATGCTTCCGAGATGCAAAATAGTTCCCAACGTTTCAGTTTTGCCTTTGATAATGACGCAGTTTTTGTAGTATCTTATTACTTCAATAAAAATATAATTTACACCAGTTTAAGTCCTAACGTTTTAAGTAAAGATTCTTTTTTTAAACTTCAAGGTATTTTTCCGAGAACATTTCTCCGCGAATATAAATGCGCAGCAGCAGTTGATGTGGATAAATTGGCTACGTTTCTTAAATTAGAAGGCACGGGGTACACTTTTTTTTACCTCAAAAAGGCGGATTAGATATAGGAATGAATTCTGAGAATCATAGGTTTATGGAACCATACTTTAACCTGTAAGGAATGTGAAATAATCAAATAATGTGCGGAGGGACGGCGATTCTACAAGCGCAAGAACACAGTGCGTTTGTTGCAAAGCCACGTTTTCAAAGCGGAGCCACGGAGCAAGCAGGGCGATTATCCGTACTTTATTATGCGCTACCTCCGCTGCCTGCTTGATCCCATACTAACCTAGCTCCTGGAGAAAATATTTGCATCGATTCTTGCAAAGATTTTCAGTAAAGTACCATAGGTCTATAAATCATACTATGTCCCTCCTACTCTTCTTGGCAAGCAACGCTCGATTCATCTGATTTTTCTAATTATCGACCCAGCTCTAGCTTCTCTAACAAATTGTCTTCTCAAAGCTTCTCAAACCTTGGATAGTCTATTTTATGTATTGCTAAAGTTTCGAAAGCAGTGCCAATCGAGCACAGTACAGATTACTTCCATAGCGACTGGCTTGATTAGGATTGGCTTGGGAATTGTGGGGAAAGGCGTATTGTTGCGCTTACTATAAGGGCTTCGACATTTTGAAATTTTGAGTAATAAGAAATACAGCAGCATAAAATGATAAAAATATTATGTGAGACTAACTACAACAGACATTTTAACATTCTTGGAGAGTGGAAAGGAGACCAGAAAGTTGATTGCTTTTCTCTGTAACAACATGGAAAATAATGAAGATTGCAAACCCCCATGGGGAAGTTTGATGTTAAGTCAAGGCATTTATCAATGGGGCGTTCACACAACAAAACTAGAAAATTATGGTACCACAAAGGCCAGCAAGAGATTATGGCAGCAGGCTTTAAAATAGCAAACTTGTCATCATTTTTCATGTTGATTGGTCATTGCTTCAGGAATATATTTGGGCTATAGAATTTCACTTAACTTTAATGGAAGAAAGTGTCACAACTAAGACTACGACTCTTGATTCAAGCCCTTAGCCCAAGAAAGGCTAGTGGAAAATTTAAAAATTGGAAAAAGAGCAAATTATCTAAAGATCATTAGGTCATAAATAGATTGATATTTCAAGCCTTCAGTCTTTTCCACATATTTTATTTCTCAATGTTTGAGGTCTTAAAAATTAAATTAAAAAAAAGCCAAACAAGAAATTATGGAAGGTTCGCTTGGCACAAGGTTGGGCCACCCTCCCACCGAAAGCACAAAATACATCCAGCTTCAAGTTTCTCTTTTGCAACTATTAAAATTCTACTGCTTATTGCTTTGTTCACTTTTGGTTTTGACCTTCATGATCTGGTGTGAGGGGTAAGCCCAGGTTGGTAATTAATTTATTAATAATAGTAATAATGCCACACCAATGCAATAAATAGCCAAAATGTACATATGCTCCATAGAGATGGTGATTCTACTTCACATGAAAAGCAAGTCTAAAGAAAATAAAGTCACTTTATAGACAATGTTGTCACAAATTTAGCCAAGCGTGAAGTAAAAATGTTTTGAAACAATTAATGCTCTCTAAGTAATCTGAAACAGATTAAAAACAAGCTAATGAGGACCCATACATCACCAAAGTACTCACTAGTCAACCAATGCAATCCATATTTTTAGAGGATGTCAGACTGCTATTAACAAATTCTTTGATTTCACACACAAAGGATTCTAGAAGTAAATCACAAGGTTTTTTTTTTAAATAAAGTGCATTTCAGACCATTCCAAAAGCTCATTCAAATTTAAGTAAATATTCAAAAACACATCCATGAAAAAAAGAAGGATACTTTAATAACAATGTTCACAAAATTTGAAACAAATTATTTAAACGTGTGGAGATGCAACGCAATTGGACTTCTCGGGGTTAGAAACGACGAGCTCCGAGTAATCGCCTTTCGACGAAGAAAATCCTTGCATGGTTGCATAGGGCAAGCCAGCCAACTGCGTTATCTCATTATTGGGTGCAAAAGACATGTGTTGCAATGGCTGGTATTTATCATTACTCAGAATACCAAAAGGAGTTAAATTTTGTGGGTAATGGTTATCATATGAAGTTATTTTGTTTCCGTCCTGACCAAATTGGTTAACGAACATTTTCTCCGTCGTGTTGTTGACGATGTATCCGTTCATAACCTGGGGACTGGATCCACAATTAAAAAGTTTTGCAGCTTTTAAATTTAGGGGAGGGACCAAGTAGTCGTCGTCCGTATCTATGGAGAGGCAAGTCATGCTGTTTTGCATGTCCCCCACTTTTGAATCTCCGCTTCCGTTTTTAGGCGATTCGACGTTTCTGACGTTGAATCCGTCGACGTGAGCGACGACGGGCAAAGACGCGTTGCAACTCGACATGAAAGCCAAGTTCCTTTCTATGTCCAAAGGTGATGGTTTGTTTGAAACGGGATGGTCTCGTTCGTTCTGGAGGAGGAAGAAGAGGCGATGGTACGCGGTCGAAACGGAAAGACGACCGTCCGGATCTCGATCCCACATCTCTTCCATGGCCGCCACCATGATGCTCATTCCCTGGATACGAGGTATAAATGTAATACGATAAGTACATAAGTAATATAATCCTTTAGGATTTCTCAATTTACCAAGTATTATTAACAAAAATATTTGTTTGTGAATCTATCATGAAATGTAATTTAAACAATAATTAGGCAGCAATTTGTTTAATAGAATTTAAAACCACTTTTGCATGAAAGACATCTTTCATAAAGTGTTTGCAATTAGAAATCAAAGAAAGCCATAAAACTAAAGTTAAACATAATTTCAACAACTATTAGTTCCCTCTTGAGCTTAAGAATGGAATTTGCTGATTGAGATGGTTTAAAATAAGAATTACAAATGTATTCGTCTCTTATTTGGCACTAGTATAAAATATTATGAACCCACAAATATTATTTAATTTGTAATTTCCTTTCCCTAAATTGTGTAACAGCATAATAAAGCAAATAACCATGTCAAACTATTCCGTGCATTTGAAAAGTCAGTTAATGACTGCGAAACAAGATTTAAGACGAACCTCGTGTTCCCTCCATTGCTGTTTTATTTGAGGCCTCATGTGCTCATCCACCACAGCTTGCTTCATGTCCTCAAGACTCACATTCAGACCCACTTCCTCCTCAAAAGGCAACTTGTAATCGACAGCAGCTTCTGAAAATTTCCAAACGTAAGGTCGTCAGAGATGATGTAAGCAGTCACGACAAATGGTTTCGAACGAGCAACGGTTTCCTACTTACCCACTCCGTTTGCATAGGTTCTCGTCAGAACTTCCCACACGACGAGAGCAAATGCATACGAATCGATTTTTAGAAACGATTCTGCAGAGATGTGTATCGATCCGTCCAGAACTTCGGGCGACATGTATCTCAGCGTTCCGACCTGTGGAGGGAATAAAACGAGGAATAAGATGTAACGAGAAATGAGATGTGACGAGCCGACCCTTGCCGACGCGGTTCACGACCCGAGAGCATCCCGACCGTCGCCGGAACTCACCTGACTGTGCGCATTTCCGGCTTTTCCGTCGAGAACGAGAGCTAATCCGTAGTCTGTGATGCAGGAAACCATGTTTCTCTTAAGAAGAATATTCCTCGACTTCACGTCCCTGTGAGCGATGGGCAGCTTCTTGCCCTCGAGGTTCAGAAAATTGAGTTTCTCATCGCTGTTCGAATGAACGAACGCCAAGCCCTGACAAGCAGACAGGACGATACGAATGGCTTCGGACCAACTGATGGTGTTCGTCTTTAGGAAATCATATAGGCATCCCTGCAACATAAAATTTATTAAATAATGATCATTAAATTGAAAAAAACGATTTTGTAAACATCAAAATGAAATAAAGTAAAAGTATTACAAACTACAGGTTTTCATATTTCATTCTACAATCTTTAATAAATGAAATTAACACTTGTAAAACCATAAAATATTTTGTTCCACATCAACATTTTAGCAGCATTTTTCACAAGACACTTCAACTTTTTACTTTATTAAATCATCCTTTTGCTGATTACAAATAATAATAATAATAATAATAGGAACAAACTTAATAAACACAAATTAACATACTCAATTCAACATGAATGTACATATAAAATGATTAAGACATAAGAACTTGGTCTAGAACTTTCCAGCTGATATTTAGCAATGAGCAGATATCAACTAATGTGCAATATATTTCAATGTGCATAATTGCATTAAAATAATGTGATGCCATGCTAAAGACTGATTCCATCCTATTATTATATTAAAACCTGCATGTCAATGATACACATTTATATATAAGGTGTATATATATATATATACCCAAAAGATATATATCATTGATATATATATATATATATTAATTAAACAATATTAATTCGACAAATGACAAACCAATTCCTGGAACTCCGTGATGAGCCAATATTCGGACATTTTGGAAATCGTCTCGTGTCTCAGTGCACCGACGTACCTCGGTATGTTCGGGTGGTCGCATCTCAAACCGGTCAGCATGTAAATGTCCCTTTCCTTTTCCCAAAGTGACTTTTCTTGTGACGTGAAAATCTTTACAGCCACCATCTGTAATCAGATCTTTTATCTTTAGGCGTGTTACAGTAAAACATTCGCTTAACAAGCCAATCGCTTAATCATAACGAGACAACGATCGAAACCATTTACGGAATCAAAATAACACTGAGACTCGTCACCTCGTTCTCCAGTTTGGCCTTTCTTACGCACCCTCCCGAGTGCCTGGCAACTATGATTTCAAGAAGTTCTATGTGCTTTAGAATTGTTTCTGCATCTATGGACGGGGTCGGTGATGCTCTCGGCGGAAGGAGCGGAGCCTCCTTGGATTCGATGGAGGCACTGGAGGACGAAGATTCCCCTCTGATCCTACTTCTGCACACTCTCCAAGAAAAGAAGAGTATCACTATCAAAACCGCCAGCACGACGATCGGCAGCAACGCCACCGCGATCACCCTCAGTGCGGAAGAACTTTGTGCTCCGCCATTAATGTCTCCTGTCATTTTGAGCACTTGTAAAATAAAATAAATTCAAAAATTATTCATTAAAAACAACAACATTAATCATTACTTAACGTTAGAAAGCTAAATTAAAAATTCTTTTTCGTGCAAATCATATTTTCAGAGATTTACGTGGAATATAGCAATGCTGCTTACTTGGAGATCTTCCACTGGTTAAAGTTTTGGAAGGTTCGGAGGTGAGTGTCATTTTGATGTTGCACTTGGGGGAGTCACAGCAGCAAAAGTAATGGTCATTGCCAAAATAGTTTGCCACGCATTCAGTTTTGTTGAAACAATCTTGGTGGCTACTCCAACAGCCTTTCAAAATGAAAGGCTTTGACATGGTTCCATTCGCAGTTCCATTTTTCCAAAATCCATAGCAGGCACTTCCTTCTCCTGAAATCTCGCAAGAAGATTCCGAAACAATTCTTTGCGTCAAGTTGTTTCCTTCCACGAGGAAGTCATCATACATGGAATTATTTGAACTGGAAGTGTTATATGTGGCACAGAGGAATTCATTCCTTCCTTGGACTTGATTGAGGAATATAACAAATGCTATCAATTTGTGTATCATGCCTGCAAAATGGACACATTCTCTAAAAAATTGAACTGACATAACGCATTTTTTAATCAAGATGATTGATATTTTAAAGTTTAATACTAAATGGCCATATATTTCAATATAAAATTAGTTTAACTGGTTAAGCACTGAACTGTGATTATTTGAAGGTGTAATTGTACGAGATAAAATTATTACAAGAAAACAAATAATGGCATGTTCCACTGTGGAAAGCGCAATGCTTGTTATAAGAATTCTATCTTAAATATAAATGGTAAAGAAATGCCAATTTGTCCTGCATACGTAATATCGAATCAATCAAACCAAGATTACCAAGCTGCCACGACCATACGAACAAAATATGCTCAGGTGCAACAAATTCAAAAATATGCACAAATGAGACAAATTTTAATAGCAACCTCAATAATCGATCCGGGCTCGGCAATCTTTAGAAACACTGATTAATCACTATTCACCCGTGACGGTGTTGAATAACCATCAATTGAGTAAATATAATAAAATGTATCTAATCAAATACCATTCTTGAAGTAGCTAATAATACTCATTACAAACAACCCATAAAAACGACAAAGCGCATGTCGAACAAACCTGGAAATCACAAATTTTCAGATAAATGTAAAAAATATTATTTATAAAATCGTTAATGAAATGAAATTAGGATATATGCAAATTTTCATAATAATTACAATTCAAAGATTCAAGTTATTTTACACTATCAATTTTTAATTGAGATAATAAAATATTGTATAATTGAATATTATGTCATATTTATATGTTGCAATAGTCATAAACTTTTGAAAATTGAAAATAATTCTGGGGTTAAGGCCGTTGACCAACATTTGAAGAAACTAATTGTTCATAAGTAGAATAGTTATATGTTATAACAAAAGCACGTGCATTCCTAGCATTTAATAGTTTTTTTCTGTAAATTTCAGTGACTAGTACTTTTTGAAATAAAGTTCAATAAAAATCAAATTAAATTAAAAACCTGGGGATCATAGCCCCATAAATCAAGGGAAGACAATACAATTTAAAAAATCTGAGACATACCGAAACAGCCTAGGCTATATACTAGTCCTTATAAACTATTCTGTTTATCTTAATTTAGTTGAATGCTGCAAAACAAGAAAGTTATTAGGAGTTTAATGTAAAAGTTTGATTGCTTGCTGATTATGCGCTAAATTAAAAAAATAAGAGGTGGTTGAATGATTCTGAGGCATGTATTCGTCTAGAGGTTCCCCAGTGGGCAATACCATTCCTGATATATGGTATGTCGACGACATGAGGTCCGAGTCCATGGCAATATATATTTAAACTAATTTTCATATTTTTATCCCAAGCGATTGATTTTTAGCCGTCCATAAGAATTCTATAGCTTGAGTTGTAGCAACCATCGCCATCGCCTGGACAAAGCACGGACCACAGCAACTTAGAAAACGAAATATTCTTTGCTTGACATGAGGGGGAAAATAATGTTAATATTTAATATCCACATCCACTATTCATGTTGTCCAAGATTCCATTTCGGTCGAAAAGGTTTACTCCCCAAAATGGAGCTGCCTATCCAAAATGCTTCAGATCCGCCACTCGTGGCACGTAATAGGGCCAACAATTTGTAATTAAATGTGATATTGGAATATTGCAACAATCGAAATTAATCATTTTCATTATTTCATTAGTTTAAAATAACTATGAATAATTAAGCACAACAGCAGCACAAGAGGATTTATTTTGAGAGAAAAAATATCTAAAAAAATAAAGTTAAATCTAACAATGCAAAGGATTTTCTATGTGCCTATTGAGTTTTTGTTTTTATTGATTTTATTGATACCTTAAATGACCAAAGGTTTACCCTGTAGAGGATGCACATAATCCTATATTAAAATGTTGCATAACGTTAAACGAGGAATGCAGCAATAAATACTGAGTATATCAAATAAATCATAACGTATTTCCATTTTGTCCGTAAATGAATTTTGTCAAAATTCCAATCGAAGAGGTTACACAAATGGTTGCATACATAAAAACATCTGTGAAGACAGTCAAAAAGTCCTTGGAACAATTCATTTAATGAATTTAATGAATATAATGAATCATGAAACCATGTTATTTTCACACGTGCACGAGCTCTGTTCAAAAGCTTCGAGAATTTCTGTTTGTCTACAAAACTTTTGTGTTGGCACCTCAAAAGAGTTGCTCATTTGTAAACCCACCACTCGCAAGCCGATGGTCTTTTAACAGAGGCAATACTTTTGATGGCATCTTGAAATGAAGTTTGATTCGAAGCTATGATGACATCACTTCTTTTCAAGTGAAGAATTCTGCCACCAAAGCTGGTATCTGTTCTAATCAATTCATTTGTGCTGATGATGATGACACTCTTCCACGAGGCTGAAACAAATACAGATGTGCAGATATAATGCTTCAAAGTTATTAAAATGTTTCTAAAAAAGATTGGAGACTGGTTAAAGTAATTTTCAACTATTTGTTTGAACACATTTGAATCATACTGGAAGACTCAGAGTTGATTAACAATTGCATGCTTAGTTTTACTTCTCCAAGGCATCATGGCAAAGCAAGTCAAAGAAGGGAGAGGCCTTCAAACAAGCCAAAAGAAAAGCAGATTTAAAAGCCAGTGACTGTCAAACCAATTCCCGAGTTATCACATAAACCCACAGTTATTAAGAGAATTAATGAATGTTAAGAACTTGTTACTTGAGTTGCAGCCACAATCTCCATCGAAGGAAAGTTTCAATTCTTGAGTCGTTTCCTCGGAAGGATAATTCCAAGAGATTAAATGAAAATTCCCTTCGTCCGTTCTCTTTAACAAGTAACCTGAATTATAAAATTATATTCACTTTTTAGTTAATTTTATGGAAATTATTGCTTTGAACGAGCTTATTCAGCAATTTCACATCCAAGACTTTCGAAAACTTTTGACTTTTTAATTCAATAAAATAAAATAATTATAAAATAATTATAAAATAATTATAAACAACAATGAGACATCTCAATTTGGCCAACATTACAACATTTTGAGTGAATCATTACAAGACTATGGTGGAAAAACATGAGGAAGGATGACATTTTATTTGAATGTGACATGTTAATGTCTTTGTGAAAGACCATTACTAAAGTACCTACAACAACAACAATGATGATAACAACAGCAAAAGCAACAGTTTAATGAATATTAAATTATGTAAATGAAGCCTCATAAGGTTGAATTACTATATCTCTTTGAACATGCCAACTCCACATCTTCTGGATAAGGTTCAGTCACATAAACAGGGCACTGACATCCATCCTCATCCTTTGCACTCCTGATGAACCTGTATTGATAGTCAAGAGGTGGAAGTGATTCCTCTTTCTTCTAAAAATTAATTATAATTCCAATTTATTTAAAACTCTATTTTCAATGATTAATTGGTTAAATAAAATTGAAAATAAAAATTATTTAAAGTAATTCTTTCAAGAAATTGACAGATGAAATAATTTATCAAGAGAAACCACTTTTCAGAAAGGTACCTTTGATGGTTCTGGACATTTTTGATATATAATGTACTCCACAAATGTTGATAGAGCTGTTAGGAAAGCAGAAATGCTCATGAAACAAACTGTTAACTTTTAAAACATTGTAACATTTAAAGTGATTTTATATTTAAAAAGAAGCACAAATAATAATTAAATTAAAAACACACTCAAGTTGTAATAATCAAAGACTTCAACTCGTGCAGGTTTGGTTTGAACGACGAAAATATCCTGAACGATCTTGAAATGGAAACATGTTTCCAGTTTAGTGATCTAAAAATAAAATAGACGGAGATGTTCGAATTAATGCAGGGTTAGGGTTAGGGTTAAGGTTAGGGTTAGGGTTTAATAATGACAGATTCAATGATTGGCACTTACTTCTGAGAAATAAAAAGTTGCAGATTTATCGTCGATTTCATAGTTTTTCAGTGAGATTCCTGCATGTTCAAGGAGCTGGTATTGAAAAATATAATCATTGAATGAGAGTTTCAATGCAAATCACTGTAAATTTAAAGCTTAAGCAAATCACTACAAAAACAAATTAGAATGATTGATTGGTTGGAATAAGTGGCGTTTTATGGCTTTCTCGTAGTAAATAACTCGGGAATTAAAATGAAAAAAAGCTGTTGAAACACCAACAAAATCGAGTGATTCCCGATCTCCGTGCCAACCCGTGGGAAAGTTGACGTCCACGACACCCATGTTCGTCGATTCCTCTTCCCCGTTGTAACTGAATGAATGAGTGTTGTAAGAATGAATGAATGAGTAAGCCATATGTATTTATGAAATTAAGGATAATGAAATTAAGAATTAAAAAGTATGAAAGTTGTACTCACACGAAGCAAACGTGGAGGATCATTTGCTTGCACGATTCACGAACGGGTTTCAGGCCAACGGAGACGTTAAAAACCGAAATGCTGTGCTGGTCTCCAGTGAATGTCATCACATTCATCTTTGTACTGGCCTTCATGTAATATCAGGACATTATCAAACATAAAATTATTTAAGAATTATCTAGCAATGAACATAAATTTTGTATCATTGTATCTTTATAGATACGAATTCATAATTGATGACGGTCGGTTATCAATTACACCATGCTCGGTCTCTTGAATGCCAATCATCCATTGCTCAATTAAGTAAGTTGATATAGAATACATTAAGTTGGTATTAAATTGATATTAAGTTGGTGTCTAAAAACGAGTCCATTTGAAGCTCCACCTGAATGGAAACACATCCGTTCCCTTTGACCGAATACTTCACTTTCCTACTCAGCAAATTTCCAGTTTCGACTTTTTGCTCGAGAAGTTTGTTGGTTGAATTCACCACAAAAGGTGGAACCTTCTTGAGACTGGTGAACGTTACGGTGACATTTGAAGGACTTGCGACGTTTCGTGCCAGTCTCGACAAGGCATTCAATGCCACAACAGTGTCCTGAGGAAAACAATAATATAATAATAATTCAGTTATAAAGTAATTGGTTAAAAATGAAATGAAATTGGTTCACCATTTTATCAAGTACTAATGTGATTGTAAAATTTGAATAATTTATTACTTAATAAAAGTAAGATATTGCTGTTAATTTGTATTTTAGTAAAGTACCATTAATTATTGTTATTAATTGTTATGTTATTAATGTTATTAATCCAAATGGAACACAAGAGGCAAGGCACAACAAATGAATTAAATAAATAAATAAATCATCCTTAAGATTGGCACACCTCTGCCAAACTTAACTCCATAATACCTAATTATGTAATAATTTAATACCTAATTTAAATTGAAATTATTAATGATTAAAATCATAAATGCGAATATTATTTTAAACGTCATCAAAGATAACAACCTGGGTCGAATGAAATCCTCCTTTCTGATTCCGTTTTCCCGAGAGCCAATTTGCCATTTGAAGAAGTTGAGTGAAGTTTGGATGATTGGCATTCAAGAGACTCAGCATGACGTACGAGGTCGTTTCAACGTCTGCTCCCAAGTTTCCCCCCAAACTCCAATACACTGAAGTAATTTAATATAATAAACTTTTCTAATGCTTTCTAATGCAATAAAATCAATAATTTATAATAATGGGCAACAATTACAACACAAAAACCATCTTTAATAAAAGTTTAACAAAAATTACATAATAATCATCAAGCTAATTCCACTGCAGATTACTAGCAAATTAATTAGTGCTCTTTATAATATGATGATTGCAATGTCCCTTTAATGATCCATATTGATCCAATAGTTACAATGCTTCCCTCTCAGGATGACATTGCAGATTCAAATTCCTCTGCAAAAGCACCTAATCCTAATCATCTGCTTACATAAGGGATGTTGATAAAATAACAACGACAAACAACAACAACAACCAATCGATGCCATGTTGTTATAACCTCCGTTGCCATGGACCGATGAAGATAAAACGTGCATCAGTAGTTGATTGTAAGCATCCTTATACGATTGTTTGTTGTTCACGACTAATGAATATGCATACAAAAGTAAAACGTTGTCGTAGAGCTGATTTCCTGACAAGTCTGACAAACTCTTTTCTAGGCAGTCGTAACCTTTCAGAACTGAAACATCCTGTCAAAAAGGAACTCATTGAAGTTTATTAAACATAACATCATCTTGTATTTCTTTCACGTTAAATTGGTAAATAAAAGCAATTAAATTAAATTAAATTAAATACTTGCTAAATTCACCAAATGCTGATGTGAATAATCTTCAACAATCACTAACATCCACTTTAAGACCAGCTTCAACAAGAGCAGACACAATGTAGCCATTATAAGCCACCGATGGAACAACATCCTCATGTTCCATGTGACCCATCAAACTTCTTTGGAACAACTCACCAATCTTAAAAAAACATAATATCTTCCAATAACAATAAATATAATATCTTCAAATTTTGAATGATAAAAACTTCAACTTTTTATTATATTTATTCATTATTTATTTTTATTATATTTTTGTTTTCATGCAGTTTTATACTTTATATTTAATAATATAAAAATCAAATCTAATAAGTAAAAGTGTTTATAAAGTTATTTAACATCCAAGCCTAAGACAACATGAGTTAATTGCATTGTATCATCTGTAAGGTAACTACATTATATTAAATTTTATTAAATTTGCATATTACCTCTTTGTCAGAATGATTGTAAAATGATGACAAAAGATGATAAAATTAGCAATAAAATGATAAGAACCAAATATGATTAAACAAGTAAACAAACCAATGGGAAGCAGCCATTATTGAATTGAGAGTTTTGGATAAAATCAAGGCTTGCAGAGAAAAGTTCAGAATCGACGTGAATGTGCTTCGAGGCTCCCGCAAGTGATTTCATGACAAATGCAGTCAACCATAAACTTCCCTCCGCATCCGATTCCCCGAAGGCACTGTACGATCCGTCCGCGTGTCTGAACCCGAGCGACCTCTGGTAACCTAGTCGGTGTCGTCAAGTTCGACCGAGTTATTGAGCAAAGTACAAGTAAAGGTTAGTATTATATTAATTAATTAGTAATAATTAAATCGTTTAGCGTTAAACCGTCGCAACTAACCGACTTTCAAATAATCCGTCGCTTTCCTTGCAACGTCTTCGGTCAAAAGATCGGACTCCTCGAGGTAATCGAGAACGTAAATGTTCGGCACAAACTTGACCATGATCTGCTCCCCGCATCCCGTCGGAAGACCCAAGAGATTCTCGAGGTTGGCGAGGGCGGATGCCATCAAGTCGCCTGCAACAAGTCGATCGATCGAATGATGCCGTCAGACCATGAAGGCATTAATCCAAGGTAATACCAACCTGTATTAATACAGGTTAATTAATACGACTAACAATTGTCTCCGTCATACCTGACACGGACACAAAGGATTTTATGGAATCCTTGACGAGATCTTCTGAAGGAGGTACGAGCAACATGTCCCCGGATGCTGTAGAACGAACGAGTGAACGTGTTTTAACGAATCCAATTTATTCCATTTCAACTTATCACCTGGAGCACAGACATAAACACTTTCAGTAACTTCCTCAGGTTTTCCTTCAGGCTGATAAAAAAATTATCAAGTCAGTGAACAAAAATGATGTGCTATATAAATGTGATTTATCATGTTGATTAATAGTGAAATAATTTGTTAATTAATCATTTAATGATTTTTAATCATCAAAGGCTGTCATCTTGACATTCATTCAGTCAAATTAAAATTGGAGATAAGTCCATTAAAGAAATGAGCCAACCTCCACAAGAATGGTGTGAGTGACTGAATCTCGAACATTGGTATCAGTTAAGACATTTTCATCTAAGCTAAAGGAATTGGCCTGACGTAAGGAGTTAAGAAAATTATTATAACAGATTTGTAAAGATTTATAAAAATAAAATTCAATTGTGTTTATTCTCCATTGTTCACAAAGTAATTATTAATTAATTAATTAATTTACGACATAAAATAAGAAATAAATTGTTCACCGATATCGTCAGGTTAACTTCCCCGACTTTTTTGGCTCCTATTGTCAGATTAACCACTTTTGAAGTTTCTCCGCAAAGAGTGAATTCATTTGATTTCAATTTTAAGACATTCAAATGGTTGCTGTGTTTAATGTTCAGCTCGACCTTGAAGATTCACAAGTTGCAAATGTTTTTTTAAAAAGAAAAAAAGAAAAAAAAACGAAAAAATTGATTGAAAGGGAAATACCTTGATGCAGGCAGGTGAGTAGCTGTGGATGCTGAGAGGAACGATGGTCCTTTCACCTTTCACAATGGAATAAGGAAGGTTGAGGGAAAGGAAGAAAGGTTGGAAACCCACGATCGAAAACTCGGGGGCCACGGACAGACCCTTCTCCCGTCCGATGCAGAAACCATTTCCTGACCATTCGGTCACCGTGTGAGGCAAGTTTAATAACACGTTTTTGCCCTCCTCACCTTCTCTATTTAACGAATTATATTATATTATCACTTAACGAATTATATTATATTATCACTTAACGAATTATATTATATTATCACTTAACGAATTATATTAACACTTAACTAATTATATTATATTATCACTTAACGAATTATTAACAGCAATTAATTACACCTCTGTTCATTTAAAATACAATAAAGTTTTCTTAATCAAACATAAAGAGGCATTCTTAGAGTTTTCCCCTTTCAGGAAGTGAATCCAAAACGAACGACTTAAAATGCATAAACAGCTATTTCTATTTATTATATTTTCTGCAACCATCAATAAATATATTTTCTTATTTTGCTCCTAAAAGTTTTCTAGCATCAAAAAGATGAAAATCAATGATTCACTCGATCTCAAAAAGATCCCAAATCCAAGACTCAGGAAAATATTCTCGATGCAGTGGCAGCTGCGAAAACTCGGGGGTGTGAGGTGCACGACTCATGCTGAACAACATCGGAACCACTTCTTCTTGCACTACAGCGAAATAATGGAATTTATGAAACACAAACAAATGCAACAATGAATATTAAAAAGAATTACATTATAATATTATAATGAATATCAAAAGGAATAAATTTGTCAAAGGAACAATCTTCAATCTTTCTTACGGTCGAACGGCTTGCAAAACTCCCGTGAAACGTCAAAATCCGAATGAACGTTCACCTCTTCCAACTAAAATCGACAAAAATCAATCGACGAAGCAAGAATTATCAACAAACAACAACAAACGAACAACCTGGAAAGCATCTCTGGAACCTGCAAAGGTGGGTCTACCCCTGGGATCCCAAACTGAAGCCAAAGAATTGGAAGGATCATTCATGTCACATTCCTTCTGCATCTTTACAGATTTTGAAGGTTTTCCAACATCCCAGTGTTTTAGTATCTTCAGAACAAAAGACAAAAATATCTCAAATATACAAACTAAAATGCACACATCCTCAAGCGCACGTTTACAACTGAAGTTTTTACATGAAAAATTATTTTAATTTTGTAAAATTCATTCTAATTTCATTTAAATTTCATAACAAAGCTGAAATAAAAATACCACTACCTTATCATAATCAAGGTATTCAACAGGTGAGAGAGCTTCTATGCTTTTGTCGTAAACACTGAGCGAACAGATGGACTGTCCAGGAAAACGAATCCTCAACGACGTTTCCAAACCAGGCTGGAGTTCCCGGGTCGGGAAGTCCACGCGAGCCTGGAAAGGTATCGGTTTCCACCTGAATGTTCGTTCTAAATCATTGCAAATCGACGCGGAGAAGCATCTCTCGGCATACCCGATGTTTTGGTTCGTAACGAACTCTGAACTGAACCGAGTCTGCCACGACTTCCTCCTCGATCTCCGTGAATAACAGGAAGGTGACTTTGCCTGTGACTCCTCGGAGGTCGACTTCTCTTTTGTGTTTGTAGTGATGGAACACGTGCTGCTGCTGCTCGTCTTGGCCAGTCAGCGTCTCCACCTCGAAGTGATCTGTCATTTTGGGTGTTAGGATATTTTTAATATTCGCATTTTTGGTCTGATTGTTTTTCGATCTGATATGTTTGTTCCGTAGAATTATTTAATGTTAATTTAAAATCTTTTAACTATGTGATGTCACAATGTATTTAACTCTAAATATTATTAGTGTGAATATTATCAGTAATAAAATCATAATTTGAGAAAACTGAAATCCTGGTCACTCTTAACATGAAAAAGATTTTAAAAGTCAAGTAATGATGGCATCAATTACCTTGATTTTCAAAATTTAAAGAAAAATTCCCAACTTTAAATGGTCTGCCTTGTGAATACACCTAAAAGATGAAGAAAAAATTATGAAATTACTCACAAAATATATTGCAATATATCTCGGTCCCTGTGCAAAATTTCAAACTAGTTATTCTAGTTGACCTAGTTAAAGTAATATTGCACAAGAATCAAGATTTGTTAAAGAATTCCAAAGTTAAATGCAAGCTGATTGAAAATAAAACTTATTAAAACATTTTAATGTTTCTAGAGTTCTCTATTTAAGTTCAGTAAATAAAATCATAATTTGTATTTATATTCCAAAAATTGCCATTTTCTTAAAACAACAAATGGTGTTGTGTTAATGGTACATTGGCACTCATCCATGCCATTACCTAAAATGGTGAAGTCAACCATGTATCCTCACCACGTATCTGAACAAAACCTCTCCGGTCGTGGACGGGACTTTCTTGACCAAAGAGAACCTCAGGTCGAAGGGTTCAACGAGTGCGAAGCCATTTTTGTCACCAGTGTTGATCACGCCCAAGTAGTTGGAGTTTGGTGAGACCCACTTCCTCAGGAATAAGTCTTTGCTCAGATCAAGTTGAATGTAAGGTCTTTCAGGACCAATCTTGTGTGAGTTGAAGCATTTTATTCAGCTTTTATTACCAATTAAAAATTCAAAATACACCAATATTAATGGAAATTAAATGATTATATAATTAAAATCTCATGCACTTATATATGAATATATATAAAAAATATAGACATAATAATTTAAAGACAGGAAAATGAAATTCCCATTGAAGGATGCTCTTTGTGATTCATAAATATTCATAAATATTTATAAATATTTTGCAAATATTTTTCAGTTAGTCAAGAATTGATGCAGTGAATATTAAAGTAAGAAAAGATTGACGAATCGATTATTAGCTGTTTAAGCAGATGTTTGAATGTGCATCGGTTGATTAGTCACGCACGTGTTGGAATCTTAGGATACATTGCTGGTTCCAAACAAAGGATGGAGTGGCATTTAACATTGGATGTGACAAAAGGTCGTTTTACAAATTTCAGATGAACAAACGTTTATATGAATGCAGAGTAAATATAATTTTAAAATAAATAATTTTAATATAAATAAATCTCTCTTTTACGAAACTTGAGAACTTGAGTCTCATACTGAAGGCAATCAAAGATCCTAGAAGATATAAAGAAAGATAAATGAGTTGATGAAATTATTATTTTGTAACTCACTCTTAAGGAGTGATAAGTAAAGTTCTCCGAAACTATGGCAGGTATGTCCACTGATATGAAACCTTCTTCATCGGATACCACGTCTCCCATTTGGCCACCATTTCTGTCGTAAATGCTGAACTTTATTCCTTTTGCTTTCACGTGGTCATCAAAATAAGCTTGAATCTGGAATAAAACATTTAATCACTGTTTAATGCCACATCAAATCTAATATACATATGCTCTGACAAAATACTTCAATTATAGTTTTAAAAATCAGTGGCTAACAAAGCAATGATAGGCTATGCCAGGCTTCAAGTAATCATTACAAAAAGGTGAAAACTGCAGATGTATGGCTTTATAAATGGGAGTTTTGTGAGAAACGGTCCTGGAAATTCCTGCAAATTAGTCGTTCAAAGGTTAGAATCTCGAATGCCAGCAACAACAAGTTAATGAATACCTGTTTCTTTTTCGACGACGGTTATCAACACTTCGAGACTTTGACTGAAACGAAATCCCAGCGTCAGGATTTCATAGTTGATAAGGTCGAGCTTAGCACATCCGTCGCGGTCCAACTGCAATTATGCTTGATTGTCAGACATGGCACGACTCATGTTCTCATGACAGACATTAAATATCTCCAGATGTTCCAAAGACCATGAGTTCCAGTTAAGAAAAAAACATGAAAATCTGAGCGAAGCTTAAAAAATGTCCAAAATACTGAGTGAACTTCTAAATAAAATTCTCACAATCTCTGCCATTTTTACATCGCAGTTTTAAAAAAAACAATTATTAACGTCAAAACAAAGACAAAAAATTACTTATTATCATTAATTCCCATTAAAAGATCTTACAATATATAAGATACAATAAATATTAATTAACCATAGTTAATAATAGCATAACAACATGATTAACATAATTAGCATAACAACAAAAACCTCGTGAATGTGCTCCGCTCCATCAGGCAGCTTGAAAAAGGCTTCACCTGCCAGTGGCTTTCCATAAGTGTATCTGCATGCATTGTTATTATAACAAGTTCGCACCAATGGTGTACGGCAAATGGACATACGATCTACGTGGCAAACCAATACATCAATATTCTTATTTCAAAGATATTTCATGTAAAAGGAAAATGATTTTTAAAAGAAATCAAAATTGACTTTTCTGATAGCATTGCCACTGTGTTTCCACTTCCACAAATAATTATTTAATAAGTCAACCAAATCCATATCTTAAAACTTTCTCTTATTTATATCTTGCTGTGATTTTAATGCCTTCCCTGAGATGTGTTCATAATTTTTTTTCATAACAAGCCACAATTACATAAATCCTTTTTACTTTCTACATCACACCTATGAATGTAATCCTTCAATTTGAGATCATCCTTCTTCTCCATTCAATGTTGTTGGTAAGACTATATTCCCATATTCCTTTATGAATGACACCTCAATTCAATCAAGCCTTGGAAAAGATCAAATTCTCCTTCGTGATGATCTGAGTAGGTTTCAATGATGTTGGAAAAAACTTAAAAAGACTGAAAGGCAGATCATGAAGGAGTTTGTGGAGCTATATGGAGATGGCCTTGATCAGTTATTAACTTGAACCCCTCTAAGCCATAATTCTTTTATAAAATTAAGAAAAATAATGTCAAAAATATTGTTATTTACCATTTATATATTGATACAATGTATGATATAGTCTATATAGTTATTAAAATATCTTTTATACAATAATCTTTCAGAACTAACCATTTTAAAGTGCAAATTGATAAAATTAAAATTAAATGAACAAAATAAACAAAACTATTGACTAATATAAACTGCTCACCTAGCACATGCTTTATAAGAGACGTTCACTTCATAGGTGAACGTCAAATATTTGGGGTTGCTCTCCACATTCACAGAAAACTTTGGAAGGGCTGCATAATTGAAAGGCCTTAAATAGTACATTCAGAAAATAGTTTAGGTCATGCAAGTTCATTTCCTAAAGTATGATAAGGACAATAACTTAATGGTCAGGTTTCAGGAAGCATAAGGCTATGATGTTAGAATTGGTAATAGAAATAAACATAATAAGCAGATTAAAGAAAACCATCAATTCAGAAAATAGGACAAGGTATTCTAAGGCAAACCTCACAACATATACACAGGATTTTAGGAGTGACAGGTGTAGAAAACAGGTAAAGAAAATAGAAAAGTTAAATCAAGTGTCTGTAACTGAATAGTCACAGATCATTGAACATGGCATTGAATTAAAAATAAATTTAATGTCGTTGGAGAGAATTTGTATTAAATTCATATTAATTTACATTACGATATTATATTCACAAACATTGCAATTCATAAGAATGGTAAAACCTTCAATAGACAAATTCAGAAAACATTTTATGAATTGTATTATATACAAGCAAATACAAAGAAATAAATAAATTGCAAATTAGTTTGAAAACCATTTAATAAATTGCTCAACAATTGTGAGATGGACAGAAGAAGTAATAATTGTAATACAATACAAACTGTATTGCAAGACTTGGAATTGTTTTGTTTTCCTTGTATAAGGAGTTTCTATCACAAATTCCCAACTTCCAAGCCTGGGGTCTGAAGACAAAGGAAACTCGAAGTCGTAAATACCTGGATTAAACAAAATATTAATTAAATAAATAAAGCATTTTTGAATAAAATTTTGATTTAATCAATAAAAACCTTAAAAATAACAAAACAAATTGTCATTGGTGGCAACACAGGCTGCAGTGGATTACAGTGGCTTTTACTTGTAATTATTAACTTGAACAGCATTTAATTTAATATCGATTTATTGAAAACAGTAAAAAAAACAATTCTAAGAAAAGGATGATAAAATATAATTAAAAACAAATTTAATGCTTTTTACCAAATTTTGAATTTGGATTAAGCCACTGGCCAACAACTGTGTTTTTGGAATCAGCGATATGAGCCTTTATTATCTATAAGAATTATAAAACATCTTCGACAATAACAACATTGTAATGCAAACAATGTTCATCGTGATAATAATTTTATGAATTTTATGAATGTTATGAACCTGGTTGTCCTGTGGGAGGAAATCTTCTTCACCCAACGTCAAGGCACGGATTCGAACTGGTCAAAAATGATTAATGATATTTATTATTTTAATGATATTTATAATTTTAATGATATTTCTTATTTTAATGATATTTATTATTTTAATGATATTTATAATTTTAATGATATTTCTTATTTTAATGATATTTTAAAATTTTTTACCAAATAATTTTATCATTTTCTATAGCTTTAAAAACAAATATTTGAACCAATTGATGGAGATGGTCTCTCATGAAACAATGAAACAAGACCATTTTATGCATTCAATATTTAAACAATTTGATTAAAAAATTACTAAAATAAGAAATGGCATTGAATCTACTTTGACCTTTATCAGATGGTTTGTAGAATGGCTTATCAGTCTGGACGAATAAGAAGCTCCTCTGCGAAGTCACCGTGACTTCAAAATCCTTCTCGAAAAAATAACTTTCGTTGGAATTGGAAATCGTGACCTTCAGGTTGAATTCTGAACCAGGATGTTCTGGTGAAGGAACTTGATAAATAGCTGAAATTTTAAAATTATAATAAAATTCTAATATAGAGCAATCCTTAGAGATCAGAATAAAAAATCTTCAAAACATGATAGAACCATTCACAAGGCCTAGCATAGTTGACCAAGCACTATAAAGCCATCTTTTATATCAACTGTACAATCCAACAATTGCTTAAAAGTGAAAGAATTTACTTAACTGATACTTCTAAATATTGGTTTAATTTTTTATTAATATTCAACTCCATTTCTTTTAGTAAGTCTCATTATAGTTATACAAACCATCACCATCTTTGACTCTTCCATAATCCAAAACCTGGGCATAAGCTTCATTGTGATGATCAACTGATGTCAATTCAACTCTGATGAATAGATCAAGAAGGTCTGAATTCTTTAGAAAATTTGATACCAAAAGAGGATTTGTGGCATTTCTGGTCCATTGTTTCAGTGATGAAACCACAAAACCTCTGAAAAAATAATTATGTCATCAAATTCAAAGATTAATGTAAATGTAATGAAAATTTGTATCAAAATAATCAACAAAATATGGTATTAACAAATCTCATCTTGGATAACTTGAAATTATGACCTGACAAATCATAAAATAAAAAAACTTGGTGTCAGTTATGATCAAGGGCATGTTTTGATAAATTATTTCTGTTGCTTTCTCAATTACTTCAATATTCTTAATAACCATAAAGATTTACTGGCTTATTTGATGTTGTTCCAAAATTGTCCCTGTCCCTCCTAATTGTAATTATATGTAATAATTATATGGAATAATATCCATCTCTTATGAAGCTTAGAGAAATAAGTAGAAAACCTGCTTGAAATCTCTTGAACGAAGCAATTGCTATTCCAATAAAACTCTGGATTAGCAAAATATACGTTCGACAATTGCCGAGATAGGGGGTCGGAACGAGCCCTAATTCATATAGTCTTTACTCACACCACGTTCATTTTCGACACATTTAACCAAACATACCTAGCAGTTACGAATTTGTAATTTATGGCAGCGCTGAATTTAGCAAAAACTTTGAAGGTCAATATCTCCACATAATCCAGCCAACGATTTAATGGGACTCCAAGTGGTACAAACCTCACGTCTCTCTGGCAATCGGCAATCGCGAAAAGCAAAACAAGGCAGCAGACAACCCCAAACACTTTCATCATTTCATTAACATCGACTCGTCGCAAATGATTCCCCTAGTTTAATTGAAATATTGAGTTTTGAGATGAATTTTATTAATTCAATAAAAACGATAAAAATTATAAAATTATAAATTCTTCACCGCCTGAAATATCCATTACCTTCTCCAAGCGACAACTGAGTCACATCAGTTTCAACAAGACTTTATAAGTCGAACTGTGGACCTCAAAAATATGCTGGCTTTGATGATGCACCTGATTAAGGGGAACACTCGGTGTTGAATAGTTTTCTATCTGCCAACTGTTTCAAATTAAGAATTTTAGAGATTGAGACAAAAAGCTATCTTTTCCTCAACCAGTGGAGGCGCTGCACGGAAGCAAAATCGCATATCAAAATAAATTTTTCATTAGATATTTAAATGAATAACATGTAATAGGATTTTCACGAAGTTATACAAATGTGTTATTCACTGATTCTTATTTGCTTGCTAAATGTTTAATGTCGACAGAAATCGTTGCACGTTAGCCGGAGTTAGTTGAGTTTTGCTGCTGATTTTCGCAATAATGTTGTTGTAACCTTGAATAAATACCGTGCTGACTGGTTCTAGTGGTCCGTACATTTATAATATACAAAAATTAATCATCGTTATGTTAAATATTTCATGTATTTATATTTTATAGTTATTATTTACCGTTATTATTTTTTAAATGAACATCATTGCATGCGAAATTTTCAAGATCTTTGCCGCCGCCGTTGAAGTTAGCTTCAACTAATGGGAAATAACTTTTCCGGAAGTTATTAATTCGGATAACTAGAATATCATTTAAACATTAAAATGCCCAATACAATATGGATATAGCCACGAACTGCATTTTTTCTAGATTCCACTCGCCGTGAATTTGACCAACATGTGATTGTCCAATTTTGTATTTGTAACAAGCAGTTCCGCATTTTTGCGATGATCTCTCATTGTGTCAAGAATTATTTGTATGTGTTGATTTTTACTATATCAAGTGTTTTCATTTGAAGAATATTTGATATTGGTTCATCGGATTATTTTGCAATTAATGCTAATATTAATGACAATAAATGAAGATCTGCATTCAGCAGATGATATCAGCAGCTTATCCATAAGCTTTTATTCTTGTGTATTTCTTCAGCTAATGCTTCCAATGTATTAAAATTTAATTATAAATAAAATTATTCCATATTCTCCTATTTCCGGGGGGAAATGAACATAAATATCGAATCTGCCCAATAGACCCTTGTTTTAACAAAACATTTCTGAGGAAAGCTAAGTTTTCTTGGAAATACATACATTTTACGGCGGTTAATTATTTTGCAGTGGTTAAAATTTTTATGCAATATTTTTAAAACTAGTATACAAATTTTACTTTGACAATTCAAACGTGGCCTTCTGAATTGAACATTTAAAAATTTATGAACATGTCACTAAATATTTTTATAAAATTCAAAAAATTTAATAAACAAATAGGTGGAAATATTATGTCTTTTAATTATTGTAATCGTATACATATTAGCGATCTTTAAATGCAATAGTTCAGATTTGCAAAGCGTGGATAGTCGGGCAGGTTTGGATGCTTTGTTATTTTAAGAAGATTCAGGATTAGTTCCTAACCGAATTTCGAATTACATAACTCTCCGTCTTGATTACTTTTTGTTTGGACGAGTTTCCTAACCATAGCACGTTTCGCTCACAGAAATTGCATCATGAACGGGCTGGAAGAACAACTTAGCAAAAAGTAAGAACTGTGCTTTAGTGCCTCAGTGCTCTGAAAATTAATGTTGAAATAAATACATAAGTCTTTAAGTAGACAGATATTCTAATGTGTATTCAAGTTTGTGAACTAACATTTGATTGTGGGATCGAGGATTAACTAAATTTGGATTTATACATAAATCAACGAAGGATAATGAATGTTTCTTGTGCAGTGAACAGAAGAGGAGACTGAAGGCTGAAAAGCTGAAACAAGAGAAGCAGGAAAAGTTGAAAAAAATTGAGAAACAGGCAGCTGATGAAAAGAAAACAAAGTTGGATGAAGCAGAAATTGATCCAAATGTGAGTAGCATTTATGTTTGTGGTTTTTGTGGCCCATCTTTTGATTATGTAGCAACTGTAAAGGAAAGCCTGATATTGTGGATGTGGATCCATCTTGTATTAATACAACTTTTCTTTTCTTAGGAATATCTCAAGTTAAGATTGGCTCATGTCTCAAATTTGAAAGAGACTGGAGAATCTCCTTATCCCCACAAGTTCAATGTCACTATTTCTCTCAATGACTTCATTGAGAAATATCAGGATCTCAAAGAAGGAGAGCACCATGAAGATGTTGTATCTGTTGCAGGTGAGTACATCAATAAATTGTATTATTAATAATATTTGTTGCTGATTGACTTAGGAATGATGTTAACTTGCCTTTGAATTGACACAACATTCATTTCAGGGAGAGTTCATGCCAAGAGGGAATCAGGTGCTAAGTTGATATTTTATGACCTTAGAGCTGATGCAGCAAAGATTCAAGTAATGGCCAATTCCAAGTGAGTGGCATTTTGACAGATTGTATTGGTGTAGTTTTTATTGTCATTATAATATAGTTTTAACATCTTGGATTTTTGAATATTTGTAGTAAGTACTCGTCTGAGGAAGAATTCTTGAAGGTGGCTGATAAAATAAAGAGAGGTGACATCATAGGCTGCATAGGACATCCAGGTTGGTTTTTCTATCAGTTGTTGATTCCAAACAATCATTAACTAAAACTTCTATCTTTCACAGGTAAAACCAAGAAGGGTGAGTTGAGCATCATTCCTCATCACATGGAACTGTTATCTCCATGCTTACATCAACTCCCTATGCTCCATTATGGACTCAAGAACACTGTAAGAATCATTATGGTTTTTTCCTATTTCATAAAAAATAGGATGTTATGACTTATTTAAACCTACAGGAAACTAGGTACAGACAGCGTTACTTGGATCTCATAATGAATGACCGTGTCAGAGAGAAGTTCATCATCAGGTCACAAATAATAACTTACGTCAGAAGATTTTTTGACGAGATGGGATTCCTTGAGGTTAGTGGATTTGATTGTACAAATAACTAGGACCAGGAGATGAGAATTTAATTATAAATTTAGTGTGAGACTCCAATGATGGCAATGATCCCTGGTGGTGCTGCAGCCAAACCTTTTGTGACACACCACAATGACCTCAATATGGATTTGTTCCTGAGGATTGCCCCTGAACTTCAACTCAAGGTAAGTTGACAATATCCAACTTGAATTTTAGGCATTTAGTTATGTTAATGCAGATGCATATTTCAAAATATGTAATATTTTACAAAAAATGATTTTCAGATGCTGGTAGTAGGAGGTATTGACAGGGTCTATGAAATTGGTAGGCAGTTCAGGAATGAAGGCATAGATTTAACTCACAACCCCGAGTTTACAACATGCGAGTTTTACATGGCATATGCTGACTACAATGACATCATGGAAATAACTGAGACCCTTCTGTCAGGTTGGTTAAATGTGAGCAATGTTTTCTTTAGAAGATGATTAGCTAGTATGATTGTTGTGTAGGAATGGTCGAGAAGATACTAGGTTCCAAGAAGGTCTCTTATCATCCCAATGGACCCGAAGGCGAGGAGTGGGTGGCCGACTTTACTCCACCCTTCAGGAGAATTGACATGATGGAAGAACTCGAGAAGGAAATTGGCATGAAATTGCCTGAAGCTGATCAGTTGCATACTCCAGGTTGGTTTGTATTTAACATGTGCCACTCATATTTAGTAATTACTAATTAATATTTATTTTTGGTTAAATGTGACATGTTATTCATAGAGGCCAATAAAATGTTGGATGAGATTGCCATCTTGAAAGGTGTCGAATGTACTGCTCCAAGGACCACAGCTAGATTGCTTGACAAGGTGAGTTGTGTTGTTATTATGTTATGGTTATTAATCTGGAATTGATGATGTACACTTGTTTATTTAAATGCTTTAGTCACATAGGTATAACATATCTTAATTAATTAAGAATCATGTTGTTAATTCATAATAATAACTCATTGCAGCTGGTTGGAGAGTTCCTTGAATCAAAATGCATCAGTCCAACCTTTATTATCAACCATCCTCAGATTATGAGCCCACTTTCCAAATGGTTTGCATGACCACTTAAAGTTTTTATATTATATTTTATATTTATAAATTAGCATTTGGATGTTAAGTTTGATAATTTTTTAATAGGCACAGAACTAAGAATGGCTTGACTGAAAGATTTGAATTGTTTATATTCCACAAGGAAGTATGCAATGCATACACTGAACTTAATGATCCTGTTGTACAGAGGGAGAGATTTGCACAGCAGGCATTGGTGAGTTATTTAGTTGTATAACTTAGATGATTTCACTTCTAATGTACTTAAGGGATATAATATTTTGTTGAACTATTCATCATAGCTTGTTACTTCTTTAAAAAGGACAAGGCAGCTGGTGATGATGAAGCTATGTATGTAGATGAAACCTTCTGCACTGCCCTTGAATATGGACTCCCTCCCACAGGAGGATGGGGCTTTGGTATTGATAGGATGGCCATGTTTTTGACAGACTCCAACAACATCAAAGTATGTTGGGATTTCTGATTCTTTTGTTTGATTACTAATTAAATTATTTGGATGTTTAGTTTTAATTTTCTGTTTTTTCCATAACTGACATTATTTTCATTGTTTCAGGAGGTCATTTTATTCCCTGCCATGAAACCAGATGGTAACAAGAAGAAGGAAGATGGAACTAATGAGAATAAGAACCATGAATAGAAATATATGTCTTGCACGTGGTGGCTGATTTTGTCAATGAAATGCTTTTCTTGGTTTATCAATATATAAAGCCTTTTGATTTTGGTTCTTTTTTTTTCAATTTTTTGACTTATTGCAAGTAGCTACAATTACGTTACACGTAACTGAAATGCAAATCAAGCCCATGACTTCATTGTGGAGGTGTTAAAATTGTGATGTTGCTGAAAGGGCGGGGTGCACGAAAATATCCCGTCTGGGACCTTTGTACTTGCGGTCATCGGTTGTCAAAGTTACTATTTTTGAAAGGTTTAATTTGCCGCCACCCGACAATCAAAATTTGCTGCTTTGTTCGGTCGTTTTCCCTACAAAGTAAACCCAAGTTGGAATCTCATCTCGTGCAGCTCTTCGATCGTGTTTATGCGTGGTGTATCGTTTCAACCAATACTTGGTAACATTCCTCAGCTATTTTAATGTCAGATCCATTCATCCTTTTATTCGGCTTGCATTCTGAGGTCGGGCACCAAAGGGCCAACACTTCGATAATCCATATTTGTAAAACATTACCTTTAATGTTCGTTAAACATTCATCGACAGATTCCATTATTGAAAGTACTAATAACTAATTATGCTTTTTTCTGCGGTTTTACCGTTCATGGGTTATATATTACAATTGATTTATTTTTTAAATTTTATCATATCAACAACTTATAACTTTTATGGGTATAACGATTTGTTTACGTTTTATTAAACGGCTGTGACAACAGTGTTTTCTGTTCGTATCGAATTGTTTTAAACAGCCGAATTTCGTGTTTTGAAACATTTAAACATTAGCGGTTATTTCGAAAATGGATGAAAATGATGATTTCATGGAACAGGCCTTTCCGGTCGAACTAGGCGTAGATGAATTCATCGATTTGGACTCATCACCGTCTTGTGGTATGGAATATCTCAAGCGAGTTATGTTCGTTTTAAATGCTTTATTTATTGTTTTTATTTGTGCGTAACGTTTGTTAGACTTTTTAGGTCAAGGATTTAAAACGTGATGCTTTGAAACAGTTCGGATTTTATGATTCATGTCACTTACTATATTACTTAAAATTTAGAGTGGAAGCGAGGCAATGTGAAGAAATAAAAGTTGCAAAATTCGAGCAGAAATCATGTTGCGATGTAAAGACATTTCCAGTAACGGTTAGTCTTTATTTATTAAATATTACTTTTGTAGTCATTGAGCAAGAAATTTTTAAAGCAACATACCAGTAGTAGAATAACCATAAAATGTGGAATACTAGAATAAAGCCTTTAAGTATTCATGGGACATCTTATTGATCAAGTGTATCACAATTGGCAATAACATTGATCCTGCTTCCTCCTGGTTATTAATTTTGGTAATTATTTGCAGAATGAGCATATATTTCCATAAAATAGTTACATTCCATAGATGTTTTCAAACTTAAATGATTATTTCTTCAGATGACCAACAGAAAGGAAAGTGCACCGAATGAATTTTATCCAAGTCTTGAATGGCAACAAAAACAGGAAGCTGAATTTTCTAGTGTGAGACAGGTAGAATATTGGCGCTTTGAAATACCACGCTCACGAATTAATCAATATGTCTACACGAATTCATATTTTACTTAAAGAAATTTTACAAGCACAGATCCAACTCAGCCAAGAAAAATCTAAAGTCACAACTTGTAAGTATTGTTAGAGTCTGCCTCATAATTAATATTTTCTTTTGTAAATTTGCGTGTTAACGAATGGTTTAATTTTTAGCCATCTAGAGATAACGAGAGGGCCTGGCAATCTTTTTGTTACGGAAGTCTTGAGGGTGATGGCGGCCACCTTCCGCTATTGAGTGTTGTGGCTCATTTCAACCAGGTAATTAAACAGCATCTTAACATATGGCATTACTAAATTTCAAATTACAAACAATTGCAAACATAAACTTTGATTGGATTATCAATTTGATTGGGTTATTGTTTGATAACAATTTTATGTACAAGTTGACATCACAACTAGAATTTGCATGACAAGACTGAGGCATTCAGAATCTATTAAATTAAGCTGGGTGTTTTACAATCTATAATTTAAATGTTTTTGCACAAAGATATATTTATTGGACATCAATGCATAAGCGAGAATGCATGCCAATCTTTGTTAAAGCAACGTTTGATGCATTTACTTTAACTGCAACATTGACATCACTTGCGTTGCAGCCTTTGGTTCAACAACTGCTCCAATACCACAGCGAATGGATGAAAGTTCAGGAATTCTCTCTGGGATTGGTATGTATCAGAGTTTTGTGCATGCTTTTCTGCACTTTCTGGTGACGATTTATTTGTTTCAGGGAAGTTGGCTTTATAGCTTGTTGGTTTGTCTGGAGAAGCCTCTTGATCCAGACACGTGTTCAGTCCTCAGGGACGTTGCCAGGTCTTGTGCAGCGACAAGGGCCGAGATGGTCAGTCCTAAAGAAACTCGTGGCTAGCAGAATCCCACAAATTAATCTTTTCAAACTTCTTTTTTGACAGGAATCTCCCTCAGACGAGAGATTGGGTTCTCTTAACCTCCTCATCTGCTTAATTGCCAGATATTTTGACCAGAAAGACTTGGCCGATAATAAAATATGAACTGTCGAACCGCTTAACGCAATTTCCTCGGAGAAATGTTTCGTTTTGAATTGATCATTTGATTTTGTTTCACATTTCTAAGGCTAAGCGACTCGATTGGACTTCTGCGTAATGTTCATATAATTTGATGTGTTTTGATTTAGTTATAATATCGGCCACGCATGATCTCCCTCGTGCTGCACTCGGCTCACTGGAGCTTTGTTATTAAGGAAAGAACAGAATGTCAGAAGCAATAACAAATTTTTAAGTATTTGTGAGGCAAATTTTAACGAAACATGCTTGATCTGTTGGCGTATGCTGTGAACTCAGCAACAAGGCATCTGGATAAATGAGGCATGCCTATCCCTTGAATTCGGCAGTGAATGGAAAATGTGGTGCCTTCAAGTCCCTTGGCACAAATCCCCTGGGACAGCAAAAACATTTGTTGCAATGTACTCGGTCAATTTGAAGGCTTCGTACAAGAGACTCACCCGTCTCTCTCCACCATGGGAAGAATGACCCTCTTGTTCTGATTCAGCAGTGCAATCTCCTTCATGGCACCAGACTCGAGCTCAAAATCAAAGACCTGGGATTTATTTTGATGATATAAAGCTGATATTAAATTATTCTTTTATTGAGTAGTAATACTAAAGCTCAGGAAATATGAATGAGAAAAATCTGTGCAACTGTTGATCCTAGTAGGTCAACACTCAACTACCTGTACTTCGAGGAGCAATTTTTAATTAACATAAAAGCAAGTTGGATTGGTGGTAATTGTGATAAAAAATCAAGATAATAAAGAGTTGACCTTGTAATTACTGATAATCCTTGAGCTCGTGGTACTCTTTGGAATGACGACGATGCCTCTCTGGAGGAGCCACCTCAGTATGACTTGGGCAGGAGTCTTGCCGTGTTTCTCCCCGATTTTCGACAGGATCGGTTCGTCGAGCACCCTCTCCTCCTTCGACGGATCCGCCCTCGCAAAAGTTATTCGGGATAATTTTTCACGGCAAACGACGTCGACCGGAACGCGATTAAATTTTTATTTGTTTTTGAATGATTCATAATTTGGTAAAAAAGATTACCAAGGTCTGTTGGGAGATGCAAAGCTGCTGTATGCAGTCATTACAATGTTCCTTTCTTTGCAAAACTCCAACAATTCTTCTTGCTGCAAATAAGGATGGACTTCCACCTGACATTTATAAAAATTGTTAGCAGTTAGATTACATTGATTAATTAAAACACCAGTCCTGCCTGGAGTACACTCAGTGGTGTGGAAGAGCCAATTATATCATTAATCTGTTTTTTGTTGAAGTTCGAGACTCCAATGCTTCGAACGAGTCCGAGCGACACGCATTTTTCCATTTCCTGTGAAAAATTAGAGGAACCTTATCAAAAGAAAAGATAAGAAAGTTAGTTGGTGACTCAATCTAAATGTGGCAACTTAATTATTTATATAATTTCAACCCTTGTGATGTTATGACAAATATCATGTGATTTTGGAACCTAAATGGTTCTTATGGCTTACTGAGCTCATGAATCTAAAAAGATTAATCTAAAGTAATTCATCTTCGACCAAATGCATTGATGCAATGCCAATCAATTAAACCCCGTGCCCGGAATTCCAAGGTCGTCAGGGTCGTCGGACCACCTCAATATGCTTCCACAAATATCATTAAGATCTCCTTTCATTCTTCATCATCTTATCACCACCTTTAACCAATGTGTTGCTTTAAAACAAAATACCAGCCGTAATGTCTGCAATAGCCTCATGTAGTCAATCTGACATGATTTGTTTGCGCACCACTCTTCAGGTATCTCGTTTGTGAATACTTTTTACTACTTTTCCAGCTTAAACTGATCAGAATTTCTTCGAAGCATCCACCGAAGAAACTGCTTCAAAAGTCATGAAACCCTTCCACTTGCCATCAGTTCTCATCAAATCATGACTTCCTCAATAGGAATTTCCATGGGACAAATTCTCAAAGATATTTTCAAGAGCATCACATTTACAATATATTTCATTGTTATTATTGTATCGTTTAATTGAAGGATATCTAGTCTAGAACAACGTTTACAGCAGCTTCGTTATCTATTCACAAGATCGCGAGCGGAATAGCCACGAGGCTATTTATAGCGGCCTTGCACAATAGGATGCCACGCTCCGATCCTATTGGTGCTCCACCGCAATGGTTATAATATATTTGACATTTGAAATAAAACATCCACAGTAAATGCAAATGAGAATGATGAAAGTCCAAAGAATACATTCAGATCTTGGAGGCACATTTTTGACAAGTACTTCATTCATAAATTAGTTTATAATATAAAGATCAAATAAATTACATGAACAGTAACTTTATTGGTCTTGTTTGCAATTCTAAGAAATATGTACGTCATCATTTTTATAAAGCAAACAAAGACTGTTTTATCAGCTTAGGGACATCGTGTGAATGATTAGTTTTAAACAAGAAACCAAATTCTTCTCAATGCATAATCAATTGAAACTTGGACTAACTTTCCATGTGTCAACATAGCTGACGTCATCATAAATGAGGTTGCCTTTATCATCTTGAGGAAAAACAGTATCCCCTCTCTAAAGTTAAAAAATGAAAATCTAAACAGATAAAGCTTAAATAAAAGAATAAAATCCATCACCTTGAATGCAATCGGCCAGTGGATCAAGTAAAGGTCCAAATATTCCAACTGCAGATTGTTCAATGATTCTTGCAGTGCAGGCACAACATCTTCTGGATGATGCTTAGTGTTCCAAAGCTACAAAACCATTATACATCATCAAAAACTCTCGTTGCATGTGCTCACTAAATTCACCTTGCTTGTTATAAATAGCTCCTCCCTCTTAACAATGTTCTGGTCAATGCAGGTCTTCACAGCAATGCCAATTTCTTTCTCATTTCCGTAGATATATGCGCAGTCAATATGCCTATATCCAGCTTTAATGGCCTCAGTGACAGCATTTCCAACTTCTCCAGGTTTAGCCTTACAAAAATGTGTAATGTTATCTAACCACCACTTAAATCACATGACCCAAACAAACATAAAAATTATGAAAAAGTGAAATTGTGAAAATACCTGCCAAGTTCCAAGACCAACAACCGGAATGTCATAACCAGACGAAAGCTTCAAAGTAACCACGGAACTCCTCGGCCGGATGAACATTTTTATCAGGAAAGCGTTTAAATTCAGTTGACAAAAGTCGTTGAAAGTCCCCAATGATGGTAAATCTAACTCGCAAATGTTTCATTAATAATTTTTATTTTTATTTTGGTGCATCTATTAGGATATTTTTATATATAATATTAAAAACATAAATGACATTTCGACAGTTAAATGGTAAATGACAGTTAGCACAGATATTTCGATATGTCTCAAATTAAACTTTTACTCAATAAAATTAAATCTTCCATTTGATTTCTAAACATTTGACCCTGGAACATACAATAGATAATGGAAAGCCCGAAACCAAGAAATACATCAGCCAAGATCAACGGAAGGTTGACCCAAAAAGTCAAAATTCAATTTTCATTTAATTGAGGGTTTATTTAAGCAATTCCATTGTATTAAAAGTTTGTGATTGGCAATGTCGTATAATCGTATTTATTCACGAACTGGTAAAATAATGAAATCATTCTTAAATCTCCGTTGCTTCTGACAACCCTCATTATGTCCAGGATATTTGAAACGAGGAGGAAAACGAGATCTCTTTGGAAATATCCGCTCAAGATGCCTAAAAGATGACGCGGAATGTGTGGTGTGACTTCTGCAGTCACATGAAATTGTTCAACTATCCTGCAAATTATGGAATTCCTTCTACAGTGCGTGTCATAAGGTTGGGACAGGGGCTAAAGTTTTACATTTTGTCTAGTTTTCTGAAAATCCGTAGCGTGTAATTGCCCACAGTTTCAATTATTTCATGCCTCTATTCTCACTTAATAAAATTTCAATATGTTTGTGAAGCAAAATTTGAATATGAATGATACTACAATGGAAAAAATCCCTTTGATGTTGTTCAGAGGCGTTTCAAAGATTAAGGATGGTGTCTCTTCCTATGCAGGAAACAGCATTTTATTACATCGACCATTACTAGTGGCTATTATAATAAGGTTATATATATAAAGGGTAATGTTAAATAATTATTTGATTAAATAAAAAAATGCTAGTTAAGCTTATTATAATTGGGTTCTTGCTGAAATGGAGAAAGAACAAATTAAGGCATTAAATGAGCTAAATAAAGTCGTTTTCTGAAATTTCAAAAGTGTTTAAATGTTCCAGAAATGTTGTCAGATGATTTTTAAAGGATCCAGATAGTTATAGAACCACCTAAGTATAAGGAAGATCTCGAACACTGGATCATCGTCAGAAGAGATTTCCTGTTCGTGAAGCTTGCAAGGGAGAATGTTCTTCAACGGGGCTTGAAAAAAAGTTGAAATTGAATTTAACCAAGTCTCCAATATGTAGATACCTTCGGAGAAGCCGATTTTTAAAGTATAGAAAGCGCCAGTAGAAGACATTCTTGACAAAACATCACAAAAGGATTTGATTGAATTGGCTCGAGGAGATGATGAGTTTGAATGTGATTTGGAGCATTGCAATTTTTCAGATGAGAAACATTTTAAGTTTGACAGTCCGTATGGGTTCAAATGTTATTAGCATAATGTCAGAAGTCCATAAAATCACTCTTGAAAAGAAATTTTGGAGGTCATTGATGGGCTGCCATTTCTTCTCTTAGTTCATCAGATGTGGTGGTCTTAAAGGGGAAACAAAATTGCTCAGAATGTGTTTAAATTCTAAACAAATACCTCCTATGCCTATGCAGTAGATTTCAAATGGATAACGTTATCTTTTAACAAAATAATGGTTCCATCCACATCTCAATACCAAAAAAGGTTAGTTTCCAGAAGAAGAATCTATGTCTTAAAGTGGTCTGCGTCGACTTCCGGACCAAAATCCTATTGAAAATGTGTTGGGATTGCTCAATAATCAAGTATATTTTAATGTTAGGCAAAAACCTAGTATTTTAGAATTGCAAAAAATGTCTGAGAGGGGAGATGATAAAGTTGGACAATAAGAGTCTGAAACTCTTGTTGAAATCAATGAAAGATCGAGTTCAGGAAGTATTTCAAAATAAGAATGATAAAACACATTGTCAGCTTTATTTATTTTAGATTTTAAACGTTTGTTTTAACCGGAAAAATAAAGATTTTTGCTTTCATAAGAGGTTCAACGACTTTCACTTTTTTTTATCATATTTCCAGTTTTTTGCTTAAATTACAAAATATAGTAGCCCAAAATCACTGAAATTAATATCTCCAAGTAGCTAATGAACATCTACGTTTCATATAAATAAATGGTTTTTATATGACTTTTATAAACAAAATTATGGCTAAAAAACATGGGTGTCCCAACCTTATGACACGCACTGTAGATAAGACTCAGATAAGGTAAATTCAACATAGACTTAACAACATTTTATTACAAAGTATTACTTTCTAAACAGCAACATCTAAGTTGAACTCGTCCCTCGAGAAGTAGTAATGGCTAGAACATTTTCCTGGTTCCGGTGCTTAGTTTTGGTGGTTGATTTTTCAATCTTTTTGACAATCGTTTAGTTGCTTCTAAACCTATCTCTTTTTTTAAATTACTTTTTGCTGGAATACGGTTTTGTTGTTCGGCCCTTCGACGGATCTACCCCACCGAGAATTAGGCCGGACCGGAATACTAGAATTTTGCCGACTTCTGGATTAAAGTAATCTGTCGATACGGCGTTGAACCAAGAGCATCAATTATCTAGGATAACTTTTAATTGTTCACCTGGAAGTATCAGAAGTGAAGTCATATTAATAATGGTATCTTGGTTCTCCAGCATATATCTGCTAATCAATCTCGATTGAGAGTCAATGTATAACCAAAAAATGATCGGATGCTTATTTTATACCATTACGGAACGTAACCGACCATCGACCCATTTATTTATGGCTAATCGCTGATAGATAAAATAAATTGTGATTTTAAATTAATTAATTAATTAATTATTGGATCAGAAATTGTGTCTGACTCGGACACCGGGATGAAAGTGTGCATGAAAACTCGAAAATGATTTAATTTTCAGTGCTAATGAATCCAGTTGAAATCAGATTCACTTTTATTCTCAAAAAGTAAACACGTTGTTGAAATGTTTTTACAAATAAATTATTAATTAAGTGATTTGCAATTAGCCCGAACTTTCTTCGTAACAACTTTCTCGCTTGGAGCTGACGAATCAAATAATGGCAGTGAATGAATTTAGGAAAAAATAACTGAGGAAATATTTCCTCCTGTCATTTCCCAAGCACTCATTCAATCATCGAGAATGTTTTCGTCTCATTCTCACAAGCGAATCATCGACGACAATTATCATTCGCCGTCATAATCATCATCACCAGCACCATCATCATCACCATCATCATCATCATCACCATCATTATCATATCATCATCATCATCACCATCATCAGCAGTAGCACCACAACTATCATCATATCCGTCATTAATTTTCATATCGCCAAATAAACAATATCGTGCTATCAACAATTTTAGGTTCATTCCAACTATTAAAAATGTTTATTATTTAGTTAATAATAATAATAATAATAATAATAATAATAATAATAATAATAATAATAATAATAATAATAATAATAATAATAATAATAATAATAATAACAATAATTATGATTGTTATTATTATCCTCGAAAACAAATCGAGTGAACGAGTGAATGAATGAATGAATGAATGAATTTGGAATCGTACAATGGCGTCCGAAAAGATTTATAAATCTTAAGAGTTACTCGCTAATCAGTCTAAAAAGCTTATTCTGCAGTGCAATCGAAGCAGGCAGTTCTGAGGGCACAAAAGTCGGTTCGTGGCTGTGAATGAAGGTTCTCATTCTACCTGTCAAGTTGAGGCTCAGTGAGAATTGTCAATAACTCTTGGTTGTAATACTGCTTAATGTTGGCCACTGTTATGGGTTCTGATCGCTTTTAAACACAGAAGCGCTTACGAGAGTTAACGTTGAATAGCGTGCGATCGTGCAGAGAGAGGAACACTTCTTGCCGACTCCTAACGGCATTTCTCCGAGTGGCATTGGATAATTTTTATTTCATTAATTATTATTTTTATTGGATTAATTATCATCATTATTATTATTATAATAATTATCTTAATGGCTTGATGCCCGGTTTCGCCATGTTGTTGTTGTTGTTGTTGATGTCGTCGTCGTCGTTGTTCCTCGTGGCTTTGTAATCTCGGCGGGCAATCTGAGTTACCCGGGAAACACTGAGCTGGAAATGTCTAAGAAGATGGAGCGCCGGTCTCTCGGCGGGAAATTGAAAGCGCACGAACTCTCAGCGGACCGCCTGAGAAGCCAGGAAAGCGAAAGAGCAGGAGATTTTAAAAACACATCGCAGTCAGTTGAAAAGTTACTTCGCATCAGAAGACGGTTTGCACCGATGTTCGCTTCCATCGGGCGGAGTCCGTTCCTCCTCGTCCTCTTCTTCGTCCCTTTCTCTCTCTGCTATCCGGAAGAACTGCCGGGAAGCTCGAACGTGTCCGTGATTCCGAGGTGGGCCTTTCGAATGTCACCGGACGTGGAGCATCAGTTGGCTGCCGATGTCAGTTCGTCACCACGTCACCGCCTTAAAATTCAGGATTTCCAAGTGGAACATCACTGGGGATCGAAGAAGAAGAAGATGCCGATGAAAGACCCTTTGAGGCACAGAAAGAAAAGCAGACGATACGTCGATCCTAAAGATTTTCAATTCCTCGATCCGAAGCCAGGTAAGATTCTCAATGAGCGCCGAATTAATAAATAATTAGCAAATTCTAATTACTCATGAATCATTAATGAGTTTAATTGAATAAATTAATAATTATTAAAAACAAGTGAATAACAATTGAATTGCTTCTTATGAAGTTTCATTTTAAAGACGAGTTTCTTTTAAATTTTCATTTTAAATCTTAAAATTATAATTAAGTGTTTTCTTCAAATGATTAATATTTATAAATCAAAGTGATAAGAACTGAAAACCGTATAATAATAATAATGATTATTATTATTATTGATAATACGATTATTATTATTAATATTGATAATAAATGATAATAATAATAATTAAAAACACATCACAAACACAATAATAATAATAATTATTATTATTATCATTGTAATTATTATTATTATATAATAATTATTATTATCTTATTATCGAATTATTATTGTAATTATTATTACTATTATTATTATTATTATTATTATTATTATTATTATTATTATTATTATTATTATTATCATTATTATTATTATTATTCATAGTTCATTTTGTATAAGTGCACGTTGATGAATTCAAATGCATTTAAATGAATGTATGAACAAATAAATGAACTATTTGTGAACAACTGCAAAGTATTTGTTTTATAAATAACTTGCTAATATTGGTGAATAAAATCTTATTTATTAATGAATTTATTAATTTTATTAAATAAATACTTGTGAAGAAGTCTTTTCAGATTTTAGAATCGAATTCATACGTTGCTTCTTGCAACCACTTCGTTCCAAATCTTATTTCTTATCAGTTCAACCTTTTTGAGTAATGATATTAGCATCGTCATCATCACCATCACCATCGTCGTTGTCATCATTACTAAAGTTTGTTTGCAAGTCCAATCTTTCAACTGCAGTTTATTTTAAGCGAACAACTAATTAACATTCAAGTTGAATCCAATCAACGTATTACTCTTATCAATCAATCAATCAATCAATCAATCAATCAATCAATCAATCAATCAATCAATCAATCAATCAATCAATCAATCAATCAATCAATCAATCAATCAATCAATCAATCAATCAATCAATCAATCAATCAATCAATCAATCAATCAATCAATCAATCAATCAATCAATCAATCAATCAATCAATCAATCAATCAATCAATCAATCAATCAATCAATCAATCAATCAATCAATCAATCAATCAATCAATCAATCAATCAATCAATCAATCAATCAATCAATCAATCAATCAATCAATCAATCAATCAATCAATCAATCAATCAATCGTTAGGTTCGTGCTTATCAGTCGAACGTTGGCAAAGCAGCGCCTCATAAATGTCTTTTGAGGAGCAAAAACATCCAACAAGTTATGCATAACCATCAAAAGTCTCACTTCTTTCTGCCGGGAAATATTCGCGCGATCATCGGATGAGCTGTAGCGCTGGAGGTTGTCACGTGACTTGCCATAACTCGTACCCGTTCAACCCTTCCGAGTAAAACAACTCGTCTGCTTGCACTCCAGCAATTCATTCATTTGCAATCCTAAACGGAATGAAAGTTGAGTGACAATGTAATTCATTTCTTCTGAACAACAATTATGAACGACGTTCGTTCGTTCGTCCTTCATTCATTCATTCATTTATCCACTCGTCAGTCGTTCGGCGATGGAGATTCTTAACTTTCAATCAGTTTTAAACTTTTATTGAGTAGAAAAACTTTAATACAAATATAATTATAATTTTTAGGGCTGACCAATTAATATTTTAAAAAAAGTGCGGCAATAAACAACAAAAGACAAACATAATAACAGTAAAAACAATAATAATAATAATAATAATAATAATAATAACAATAATAATAACAACAACAATAGTAATAATAATAACAATAGTAATAATAATAAATAATAAATAAAAATACCAATAACTTAATCAAACAAAGGCCTCTTTGTTCTCCAATGTTCCGAGTGAGTAATTTCATTGGAGATGTCGTGGAGTCGTTGAGGCTGCCGAAATTTTATGAATGGAACCTGAGTCAACAACAGTGCCTGACTGTAGTATATGGCATGAATGAAAAACAGCCAGCTAATAGTAGTAGTGGTTTGTAAACGTAGGTCGAGATTTTTATGAATGAAATCCTTTTTCTCGAAATTCTCTCACAAGGAGACAAAAATAACTTTTCAATGTCAAGTTATAAAGACTTCTTTCATGATAAGTTTTCGATGCCAATTATTCAAAACTTGATTCTCATTCATGTCATCTAATCATTCATTCATTCATTCAATCACTCGCTCGATCCTTCATTTATTCATTCACTCATTCATTCATTCATTCACTCGTAAATGCTTACCTTTATACATTCATTCGTTCTTTCTTAAGTCTCCGAATGCTCGAACCAATGTCAGAAAGGGCCATTCTTTATCAGCCATTGATATCCACAAGTGAATTTGATAAGAAATATTTATTAATTAAACTAAATTCCTTTGTTGCAGCCGATCTGCAAATAGAGTGCATACCTTTGCGCTCCAAACGTTACTTCACCGACGGATTCTGTACCTCTATCGCACCGGTGGACGACCACGTGTGCACCGGGAGGTGTCTGCCGATAGGGGATCTGCCGTGGTACGCCGAGTACATCAAGGTTTGGTCGAGGACCAAAACTCACGACTATCGATGCGTCGAAGACGTCGTAGTCCGTCAGAAGATTCCCTTCGTCTGCCACAACGGACAGAACCGAACTTACACCATCCCGGTGGTGCAGAGCTGCAAGTGCAAGAAGCAGGACAGGAGTCACCTTCGAACCTCTCAGAAGATGAAACATCGGAAACTGCAAAAGACGAAAGCGAGAAGGAAATTCGACAAGCTACGAATATTGGACGCCGACCAATCGACCGTCGCCACCCGACCCAGCGACACCTCAACGTCGACGGCGACAACAGCGACGTCAGCGGTAACGACGACAGCAGCATCATCGACGTCACAGCAGGTGGAGGAACAGACGACTGAAGTTGAAGAATACCATTCGACTCCCAGCTAAACCATGCGTTCTTCCTTGTTTTAATACTTGTTTTAGCGACAAAATGCATTAAGAATTTTTTTACTTCTTCGTTTAGTATCGACATTAATGTACATAAATTTATTAATTCCTTCATAAATTCTCTCTAACACTTTCTCGAGGTTCATTCGAGACAATGTTTTTACTGTTTCATTAAGTGGCATTAAATACGAGCTACGATCAAAGAACTCGACCATGTCAGCCGACAACATTCTTCTTTGTAATCTCAGTTATTTACATGCCTTCCGTTGTAAGTTGCTGCTTGAACGATGTTTTTTATTATTATTTTGGATCTGTTCTCCAATTCTTTATTAATAAACTTGATGCCAAGAAGTTCTTGCAAATAAACTCCCATCGGGCTTCAAAGCACGAAGCAATGCACTCCAACTTTGAAGATGTAACCTCGTTTGAAACTCATCTGTCGGTCAATAATTGGGTAAGTGATTCTAATCACTTCTCCATTGACCATCGCTTAAGTGATATTCGAGTAATACTTCAAGTAATACTTAGTTTAAGTAATAGTTTAAATAATACTTTAAGGTACTTGTCATTAAGTGAGTCACTTAAAGATTCTCTTCGTAAAATGTTTTTTGTCGTTGGAGACGCCGAATTCCCAACAGAAGTTCAAGGGGCGTTTTAATTGCCCAACAGGGGAGTGTGGTGTCCAACAGGCATTTTCCATCATTCTGGAATCTATTTGAAATGCCATATTCAAATAGAATTTAAATTGTCTTTTTATTAAAATTATTCAATTAATTATTGTCGTACATCCGTTCAAATACGCGCAACAAAACGCGAGGAGAGGAAATTTTTGAGTGAAAAAGATTAAAAATGAAATCGATGCATTGAAATTGAGGTTGAGCAAAATTTTTAAAAACTTTGTGTTGCTAAAATTAAACGATTTTTTAAATTATATGATGACAAGACTCTCTAACTTTAAAAAAACAAACTATTGCATAACATTTTTTCCAAATCTTGTCCTTAATCTCAGTAGTTACCAAAGTTAATATTAAAGCCCCTTTTTAATGCTTTTAAGTTGCATGGATTTCGATCAATATTTGGTAGTTGTCTGGATACAGTTGAATATTGTTGAATATTCAAAGGAAATTTATGCCAACTTGGTTAAAGATAAGGTCACAATTTTCGAGAGTTAATTTTAAAGTTCGAGAGAAAGTCTAAAGAAGAAATTGGCTTTTTAAGAGTAAAAATTAAAAGTCCTAGAGTACCGATCTATACTTTCAAAAGACAACTTAAGACGTTATTGTTTCGATAACCTGAACGTTGTTTCCACCATTCATTAATTTTTCATAACTTTTAATTTAAGATTCTAATATCCTAACAATAAACAGAAATCCTAGTAGTCGCCATTAATAAAAACGAAGAAAGGAGGCAGAACGAATGAACTTAAACTTAAATACGTGCTCCCAAACAGTGGCAGATCATTGGAGTGGAAAATGTTTACAGGAGAAGGGAGAACAATTTAACAACGGGAGGACAAAATGCGTGAAAAAACATTCATTTAAGGGAATCGCCAATGGTCTCTCAAGGGTCCCAAACATTCACTCATTCGGTGAGGTGAGGTGAAATGAACATCCATGACTGGATTTAGGATCCATTTTTAAGATCAAATAAAAATATTTTTTACAATCACAAAAAAAAAGAATTGTAATTACGTTGTAACTGCTCGTATATTCAAAATTAACTTCTTATTTCTAAATATTCAAAAGTCTTCCTTTATACTGAGAGAGGGAGCGATACAGGAAAATTTCTTGGAAAGATGGCAGAGCAAAACTAAGTGCAGGAACGACTGAACTTGAAAGATTCATGCTTTTTGGGGATGATCTCCAAATTACCACAACTTCGAACTTTTTCCAGCAACCCATTTATATGGATTTTCTGCAAAAACCTCGATTTTTACAGGAACCTCGTTTTTTTTCTTGACTGCATTAGTCCGACAGATGTCGCTTCAAGTCCGATTCATCAAGTTTGGTGACCGTACTTCCACCCCGCTGAACTTTTACGGACTTTATGAAGCTGTTATTAATATTTATTCCTAATCAGAGATAAATGCGTGCTGACAGGCACGTGTAGGTATAAATACATCCAGTCCAATGGTTCACGTTTATCATGATGAATTGAACTCGATAATCATGACGATATTTGCAAATCATTTGCACTTTAAGAAATGCTTAAAATAACTGGTATAATTTAGATAACGCCATCAAGCTTACATCAAAGAGGCAAACGCTTTGCCGAGACTAAATGGAAGGAACTTCAAAATCCACGAAAACGTTTTCTAATTGAGTGTTTGACTGGAAACAATTAACATAACAAATTAAATAATTAATTGGGAGTTTTATTTATTTATTTATTTATTTATTTATTTATTTATTTATTTATTTATTTATTTATTTATTTATTTATTTATTTATTTATTTATTTATTTATTTATTTATTTATTTATTTATTTATTTATTTATTTATTTATTTATTTATTTATTTATTTATTTATTTATTTATTTATTTATTTATTTATTTATTTATTTATTTATTTATTTATTTATTTATTTATTTATTTATTTATTTATTTATTTATTTATTTATTTATTTATTTATTTGTTTAATAATCGATGATGAGAATGATTTGTTTCGAAAAGATAAATTTCAGAAAGTCCAAAATCGATCCAATAAGTGAATACCGTTCGTTCCACCACATTCATCCGTGGAAATCTCTTCTCCACCATTCTTTTAAAAATTTAAAATTTGATTGTACGACCGTGGAACCAATTCAGTTGTTTTTAACCCATCCATCCATTTCTTAACTTGGTGCTATTCTTTGATGTCTTACTTTGATTTTAATAAATATTTATTCAAATAGTTACTTAAATAGTTATTCCACTTTAAATAGAACGTGATCGGAAATAGCGATTAACTTAACTTTGATTAACTGATATTTTCAATGAGATGTTTGCTGGAAGTTACCTTTTAAAAACTGATGTGTCATAATATTATTTCTATCGTTGTATAATTAAAATACACACATTTTCATTTCGGTGGTTGAAGCTGTCGTATGACGTGTTTATAATTTCCCAATTTGTGACATGATAAATAGTCATCCAGGGAAAACATACGATCTGTGGATGTAGTTTATCAATCCATTTCAGTGAATGTCATGCAATTACCACAAGTTATTAATTATTATTTACACTATTTATTCTTTATTTAATCACTTTATTTAATATCGATTTATTTAATATCGATTTATTTAATATCGATTTATTTAATATCGATTTATTTAATATCGATTTATTTAATATCGATTTATTTAATATCGATTTATTTAATATCGATTTATTTAATATCGATTTATTTAATATCGATTTATTTAATATCGATTTATTTAATATCGATTTATTTAATATCGATTTATTTAACGAAAATTCAAGAAGGCCTTTTAACGAAGAATTTCTTCCCTCGATTCACAAACACCTGCACGTCATTTTTTAGTCGCGAGGGGGCTTGTGTTGTACTTATTGTTGTACTTGTTATTGTACTTGTTATTGTACTTGTTGTTGTACTTGTTGCTGTACTTGTTATTGTACTTGTTGTTGTACTTGTTATTGTACTTGTTGTTGTACTTGTTATTGTACTTGTTGTTGCGTAATGAATAAATCAATTTTCTTTGCGTTTTATAAATTCTTAAAAGCTGCAAATTTCTCCGCCCTTTCGTTGCACTTTTGGTTGGTGTTATATTCAAAATATTCAAAATATTCAAAATATTCAAAATATTCAAAATATTCCTTTACAACGATTAAACTGGAAGTGATGATGACGATGACGATGTATATGACAATGAACGATGATATTTCATCGGATACAGCGAAGTTTTCGTGCCATCTGTCGTCTGCTGCACGAATATCGATCCACGGGTGCACGTCCGATCGATTCGAATCGATTATCAGAGAGTCAAACGTGCACTTGTCTCTTGCAAACCTTTAAATCCTCTTCCTCCCCCCGACGGCTTTCAGTGACTAGCAGTTCCAGTTGATGATTTCTTGCACTCTTTCTTGACAGAAGTCTGCTGCAATGCTATCCACGTCATAACAACAATAGGGGAGTTCATCGTCATAGAATTGACTCAAATTATTTGGCGCATTTTCACTCCCATTTATAATGAATTTCTCACAAACACTGCAAAATAATTACAAAAAGTAATCAGTTACAACTTGATGAGTTGCACATTCTCAGCCATGACTTTTTAACGTCTAAAGACTAAAATATATCGTGCCATTATTTAAATAATTGTATCATGAATTTCAAAACATCCGAATATGCTTACAACTGTTAACATTACACTGATGGTGATGGAGATTACTAACTGACATTTCAGGATGGTACAACACAACGTACCATCTGAGCTAAGCTAATCTATCATCATCATCATCATCATCGTGATTCACGATGTACATTCAACTACACCTGCTTTCAGAGGTTTTCTCCATCATGACAGCCCTCATCACTTTCTGTCTCATCATCGTCATCATCATCGTCGTCATCATCATCATCATCATCGTCATCATCATCATCATCATCGCCATGGTTTGACGAGCCAGTAGAGCAAGCAGTTTTGGCCACCTTATCTACTTGCATCACCTGCATAAGGTGTCCCACTTGCTTAGGAGGTGAATCACCACATGTGGCCTCATAGTGAGTTGTCAAACATATTCATCGTATAAATAAATATAAATAAATAAATATAAATATGTTTGCTGGCATAATTATATTTGCTTGCTGTTTAATCTCCATTTAGACAGAATTGAAGCTTATTATCAATCTTAAGCGAGATTTTCAACATTTTTCGCGACAGTTTTCCAGTGAGAAATTCTCAGACGCGTTGCTTCTTCTTGAATCGTACTGAAGACTTTATTTGCGTTTCGTTATGTGATGAGTTATGATTTCCTGCGTTGATCTTGCATCGTTGGACTTCAAATTTTGTTCGTGTCAACGTTTTCTTCAGGACTTTGGTTGAATTTCTGAGTCTCTATCGACTAATTTCGACAGGTTCGTTCAATTTCTCAAGCCATTTCTTCAGAGATGATAATTTAAATTGTTTTAAATGTTTAAATAAGCTTATTTCTACGCAATTCAAACGCATATAGACATTACGAGGTGCCTATCCACGCATGGGAGATTTGGCTAGAATCTCAGCTGATACTTTTGAGGATTATATGCGCCTCAACGACTGATTTTTGTGCGCTATTTCCCTAAATGTTTGCATACCGTGTTTTTCAATGAACAACCTGAACGAGTTGTTTTAAACTTCAGTCGAGAAGTTGTTAACGTACGAAGATGAAACAAACTGGGGGAATCAGCACCATAGGGATAGGGGAGAACTTTTCCTACCATGGGAAGCATCATCCGACGAGACGCAACAACTCGGAGGATGGCATCTCGGGGGAGGGCATGAGCCTCCATTGGCTCTCGATACTCGAGGATGCCGCCCTGGCTGCCCGATCCTGTCAGTCGTTATTCGATGCCAGACACGAAGAGTCGTTTGCTTTCTCGAGATCATCCAGCGCTCGTTCTTCTCTCGCTCGATTTTTCTGCATCGGTAAAAAGAAACGATCGAAAAGCAGAAGCAAAACGAAATCTGAGGATGGCAGAAGGAAGGCTCCCATTTACATAGGAAGCGGGAATCCGTCGGCTGCCTCTCTTCTCGAGCGTTCGAGGCGAAGAGCCAGATCTCCGGGTTCGAGGAGTATGGACGAGGACGCTTGGTCCAAGCAGAAAGCGGTCGACGAATATTTGCAAACGAAGAAGCACAAAGTGCACACGCTTCAGAGCCAGAACTATCGAAGTAGTTTAAGTGGATGGGGAGACAGCGGAGTAATGGATCAATCCTCGGATGCAGGGACCTCGTTCGGAGATGATGGTCTCCTTACTTCATCCACTGTGGGTTCCTCTCGAACGAGACAAGATTATTTCGCTTTTTGTCAGCAACAAGAGGCGTCAAGATTTGACCACGAGAAGACGCCTGTAAACCTCGGTTCTTCCAAGCGACCGTCCACAAATACATTGACGAACGTGGAATCCAGTCCAGCGATAAAGACTAAAAAGCACAAGAACTTAATCGGGTTGTCCGACGAAAGCGGTTACGACCACTCGCATGATGTTAGGAAACGAAAGACGAGTTCCAGAGAGAGTCCGAGCACTTCAGAAGAAGCCAGGCAGGGATCCGCCAATTCCTCGCAAACGTCCCTCAGCAGCAAGTACAACTCGAGCAAAAAAGCTACCAAACCATCGGTTCCATCGAACTCAAAAGAACTTAATCAATCTGTTATAGATTCTTGCAAACAAATCCACAAAAAATCGACTTCAAAGATGGCCGATGGAATTCCAGAGAACATCGAAACGCTAAAGGCGCCTCCACGTAAGCTTCCGAAATCTTCTGGATCTCTGCTGGTTAGATCGAAAGACTCTGGGGAATATTACTTGAGTGCGGAGGACGGCAAAAAGAAACCCAGAAAAATGCCTCGCGACTCGACGAATTCGGAAGATTCTTCCCTGGAAATGAACTCTAATGCCACGCCCGACAGTTCCAACTCCTTGTCCATCTCCTCCGCTTCGTCTGAACTCCGTCCGCAGATATCTGAGGAAGCCATCTGTCGACTGGAACTACCGTTTATCGATTCCCAGACGAGCACATATCGCGCACCTTCTATAAACACCATCCTAGAAGAATCTTCTGCGGCCAATTCCGATTCATCATCATCCGATAGAAAGACGCGGAATGGAAAGGAGTTTACGTCGTTAAATAACAGAATTGCAACCGTGCAATCGAAGCAGACGAGTAAGTACGTAGTCCCCACAAACGTACCAAGTGAGGGAGAGAAAGAGCTATCCACAAGCCTGGTTCACAATTTCAGAGAAGAGATCACCAACTTAAAGAAACTCGAGTCAGAAAACCACGGATGTCTCGAGTATCACGGGCCTGGAATCACGGTGATGATTCCAGCAATCAAGGATCAACCACAGATTGAGGTGGACGATTTAGAGGAGAGCGATCCTCAAAAGATTTTCACTTTCGGAAGTAAGCAAACGTTTTCTTCGACTCTGCCAAACTTTTTAAGGAACTACAAGGCGGAGCCAACTTCGAAAACTCTATCGAGAACATTTCGTTGGCAGACTCCTGCCATATACAAGAGCAGAAAGATAACTGGAAGTAACGTGACTTTCGAGAATATTACCTACAACTACGGAAAACCTCCGAAATCGGCTGTCAAAAGATGTCTCTTGACGGTCGTGTGGTCGTTTGCAAAGACAGAAATAAGGGAAGACACCGAGAGTATCGTTAGAGTTGCGAGACTGCACTTGGACTACGACCTTGATCGAGAAATGCAAGGTTGCAACAAACCAATAGTTCACGAGAGAAAGGAGGGTGCAAAGGTTACAAAATGGCTGGAAGAACAGGAAGGTTCAAATTGCGAGGACGGAGCTGTAGCCATTAAAGCATTCGATTTGGACAAGGGTGCCTCGAATTTCTCAGACACTGGTGTAATAATGGAAACTGTCAGACATGTCTGCGACTCTTTTGAAAAGTTTCGTTCAGAATCTCGCGAATCTTCGTCGGACTTGGGCGACGAAAAACTTTCAAACGAAGCAAACAAAGTCATTCACGTCGTCCAACCGTCTGAATGTTTGAACGGAGGACTGGATGACCTGCGTCAACAAGGTGAAGATGTGAAGAGCTTTGATCAGGCGAACGAGTCGCAGTCGATTGAATCTCCGTTCACTGACGATAAGCAACAAAAATCTGATGAAGAAGTACAAGAGGAAACCCCGACGGACGACATTGTGAAAAGTTCTGATCTTGAAAATAAGATTCAACCAATTGAACAAGATTCGCAGCATTATGAATCACCACAAGTTATTGATCTGACAATTTGCCACGATTCAGAGAAATCACTTCAATCCTTGACTTCCTCCATTGAGGTGAAGCAAGCCACTCATGTTGTTGATGATGGTTTCAAGCACGTTCGCATTGAGATGCCATCGACCGTTGTACCAGGAAGATCAAGCGATGCAACTGAACTTGCTCTTATTCCTACGCATAAACAGGAAGCCATCAGAGCAGGCGATGGAAACGCAAGCATTCATTCAATAAACAATTTCTCAGAAAAAGATGTGGAATTTGACCGTCCCTTTGCAACCAGCTCTCCAAAAAGCGAGGACTTTTTCGATGAATACGATCTGCTTCCCCATAGAAGGGTTCTTAGACTCAACTATGATCTCTCTGACATTCAACACTCCTTCGGACATGAAAATCTGTCTCCAGTCGCGAATAGCAAACCAATCGTAGAGGACAAACGCGATCCAAACTTCGAATTGTTTCCAGGTAGAAATGACAATAAAAATTGTCCATCAACTTCCCTGCCAGACGTTATCGAATGCCATCCGACGAGTGAAACTGAGGACGAACGTTATTTTTCCCCTCTTAACCAATCCTTCTATTTAGGAAGCAGAGAAGAACTTTCGTCAACGAAGGTCTGCGATTCATCGAGTCTCGAGTGGTACTCGTGCGAGCAGGATGATAGCGACAAACAACAACAAGACGACGTACAGGAATTTAACCACGATCGACCCACGATCGAAGGTTTTGAGGTGGGACCAATGGTCCAGAAAAATGATGGTTCAAAAATCATGTTGGACAACGCGAACAATTCTACATCTAAAGAAACTCAATTCGAGAATGGTTTCGAAAGTGATACCGATACCTTAGTAAGAGGTTCCTCTGAAGATGAGGACAAAAATGATTCTAGTTTCAGTCGAGGTGCAATTTCAACATTCGAGAAAGAAGAAACTCCGGTTAGCGAAAAGTTAGAAGACGAATCCCTTTCTGCGGTGGATAGGAGAGATGATGAAATTCACTTGTACACAAAAGAGATTGAAGGAGAATTTATAAAAAAATTTGAATCTCGAGATTTGTTGCACGTGAATCTGACCTCCGAACACCAGCACACTCATTTCCAGACCAAAGCAGAGGAGAAATTGAGAGAACAAAATCTGCCTATTTCAGATGATTATTCGGGAAATGTGGTAGGTGAAAATGAGACTTACAGACTCAGCACTACGGCCAGCAATTCTGAAAATAAAACACCAATTGTAGATGAGTCTTTCTCTGCTGAATCTATTGAAGGTAGCGCAAGGTCGGTTGATCCAACTTCAGAATCTACGAGAGAGAATATCAACGAATTGGAAGAGGATGTTCAGAGATTTGATGCCCAAAGTGGTTCGTCAGCAGAATTTAGGAACGAAACAAACAGTGACACATATCCCCAAAGCGATGAAGAAGATAGCCTACGGTTTTCAGATGAAGCTGACACTGAAAGCGTTGCCATGGACGATAAAGATTCGCTAAAAATAGAAACATCTATGCCTGGAATGAACGAAATCAAAAGCGAAATCTTTGCTTGTGCAGATGACGAAGAATTCAAGTTTCCTTCCGACGTAGAGGAGAATCAAGCGATTGTAGAGCTTCCTGATAATGATGAGATTATTAACAAGTACGAAGAAACAGTTAACGACGTCAATTTTGATAGTCATGGTGGTAGTAATAGTCCCAATCTAAAGGAAAATTCAGATAAAGAACGGTCAGACGGACTGGAGAATGAATCGAACGCATTGAATCATGAAAGTTTGGAAAATAATGTCGCTAACGTACTAAATTGCGACTCGGAGGTTGAAGAAACGGAAAGAAAGGAAAATAAAAGTTCAAACATCGACAACGAAGTTCACCAGATGGAATCGTCAGATCTTCCTGAAGTAGGTGGAGGAATAATTCTGGAATCGCAAAATGTGAAGACAGAATGTGATAACGTGAACTATGGAACTGATGCTGATGGTTTTAACTTCGTTGATTCTGTCGGGAATAATGCAGCTGCCACTGGCTATGATGATGATTACGTTAACTTTGGTAAATGGCCTAACAGCGATCAAAAATTTGATGAAGTGAACAAGGAATCCACTGGTAATGATGATATCATCCATCGCCATAATGATGATATTAATGATGATGTTAATGGCGATGAAACGTTGAACAAAAATAACGAAATAAATGAAGTTGCTGATCACTTTATTGAGGAATGCGAAAATGCAATGGAATACGATGACGGTGTTGATGGGTCGAATAAAGACGATGATGATGATGAAGTTAAAGTTATGAGTAATGACGCTCTAGCTAAAGAAGATGATGATGGTGACAAAGAAAAAAAAAATGATGAAATGAAGCAATTTGGAAAAACAGTAAGAGACGGATCTGATATTGAAATCAGCGACGGTTCTGGGAATGGGAGCAAAGAATACGATATTGAAGAAGACATAGAAGAATATTTCCGCGAATATGGAACCTCCTTTGGAGAAAGTTCTCCTCCTCGGGCATCTGACAGCCACTCTTCATTGACTCACCTCGCATCACAAATAATCGACTCCAACGGTTTACAAACGAAAGGCCAAGAAACAGTAGAACAACAAGATGCCGGCCACGGGAGCGATGACGCTCAAGAAAGCTGTAAATTAAGCGACAATTCTGAAGAAATGAATGAGTTGCCTGGTGCCAGAAACGATTCGAAATCTTCAGATGCTTCGTCTACATCGTCCGAAGAAAGCAGCATTTTCAGTGGATTCCGAAAGTTGTTCATGGACTTTTTCAAAATAGATGATCCAAACACTAGTAAGGAAAGAAAGTCTAACGATGGATTTGGATCTGATGGCGAGCGTTCCTCCTCAGAGTCCTCAGAAAATAAATCCAGAAGTGAATCTGTTAAAATGGCCGAGGACTCGAAATGTGGCGAAACAGAACCGCTACTCAAAGTTGCAAGCTCTGATCACAAAGTCCACTCAGGGGAAGATAAGCGTGATGAATGCTCATCAGATGAAGATGTCAGCTCGCAATACTCTAACAAATCTCAATTTGCGAAGTCTACCTTCTACGAATTCCATTTGAGTCATCGACCAAAAACAAGAGACGAAGAAACTGAACATGACCTGAAAGTAGTGAAAACCGTACACGAAGATTCCAGCAACATCGTCGTCCAAGTTTTTGCAAGAAACGATTTGATTCTTCGTGACATTGAAGCTCAACTTAGAGAAGAATTTGGAGAAGACGAAGATGTGGATGGATGTTTCTATAGAGATGATAACAAAGAGAGAACTGCAGACGAAGGAGCAAAGACTTGTCCAACTCAACACAAAGGCACTGGCAGAGCTTCGAGATCAACCTCTAACAACCAGTCCAGCAAATCCAGTCAACAGAGAGAAGGATTCCTTTCTCCAACGGGTAGAAGGGGAACTGATGGTCGTTCAAGGTCTCCGAGTGGAAGTCCAAACAGGCGTAATCCGAGTGCCGACAAGAGACGTGCCAGGAATAGACTCCTGGCGCAAGCAGAAGTCTCACCTCCGATGGAGACCATGGAAGAGAACTTTGGGTTCCTTCCGAACCGGGTAACCGTCCAAATTACTCCTTCGAAGAACGACCAAATAACTGCCACGCTGAACACTGTCGAGAACTTTTATCGCATGATTGGTCAAGACTTCACGCCGGAAAAATTGGCTCAGTTGAGTGGATTGCAAGCACCTACTACATCACAACTTTCCGGTGGCGCATTCCAGGTTTCCGGTTTCATGGCGAATCATTCTCAGATGCGCGATCAGTTAGAAAGAGTGTTTAGAAGCACCGAAGAATCGAGAATGAGGCTCGATGGAACTCCAGTTGATCGTGAAGAAAGAGGACAAGAGGATCGTCAACACGTCTTCGAAGGCAAATGGGTTCCAGTTTATGATTGCACAGACAAGGACGGAAATGTTATAAAACTTCCAGGCATGGCTACTGCCGAATGGATGACTTTAACCGACGGCAGAGGTCAGTACAGTACAGCAGGAGGAGGTCGAATATTTGCCAGAAAGAGACGAGAAAAAGATCCGATGGGAAGTGACGAAGCAGGAAGCGAGACCGGAAGTGCAGAAGAAAATTTTCTCGACCAGTCGGGACCAGAGACTGAGCATCTCACTCTAACGAGTACCAGAGAAAATCGCATGCGCCTCATTTACTTTCTCGATAAAACTGAAGAAGCATCCGCAGCCGCTACTAGATTAGTGTCTGACGTCATCAGTTCCCCTGATACCGAAGGATCATTGGATGGCTTGAATGAAGAAGAACCGGGTTTGACAGATCAGATAATGTTGATATTCTCCTCGTCTGACTTAGCAGCCGGAGCCTTCGGTGGCATCGGAGGAGACCCCATTCCAGAGCCCTGGGACGAATCCATGCCGGTCCCTGCAAGGAAGCATCTGGAGGATGAAGTAGACTTTGCTGGGGTCATCGAAAGCAACGATAACGGAGTCCGATCACCTGAAATGTGGACGGCTGTTGATGAAAAAACAATCTCGAAAGATGAACCCATGAATGAAGGAGAACGTCGCGCAGAATTTGGCGAAAGGCGGTGGTTCAGCGACGATGGAAATACCATTTTCTCTCGTCCATCTCGTGAGGAATTGAAACGGCGCCACAAAAGCATCGAGGATGGCATTTCATCCTTCGATTCCAAGATAAACAATTTGAATGACAGAATTCAGAAACTGAGAAAAACACCGGAAGGAAGTGAAAGTATGGGTAGTTTCCAATCCGCCACAAGCCAGTTCGGAAACGGTTCTTCTTTCTACCAATCAGCCTCTGGAGGAACGACAACTACTCATTCCAGCTATTTTGCAGCGAGCCAGCACCACACTTTTTTCCACGAAACCTCTGAAATTGGTAGAAATACTGAAGGAGAGACCAAAAATATCGACTCAAGACCAGTTGAGGAAAGAGGGGAAGTGAATAGCTTCCAGAGTGCCTTCTCGGGCGCCATTGCAACATCTGGATCATCCCTGATCGGTTTCAGCAGTAGCAGTGTTGATGCCCAAGGTCCTGGATCGTCGATCGGTTTCGATCCGGTCATCACTGCCCATGAATATGCAGAAATGATATCAGTATTTAAATACTGTTCTGTAAAAATCAAGAAAGCATTAGACGCTCGCCGCCCGGTCAAATGGACTGATGACCGTCCTCCGGTGATGATTCTTCCCCCAAGGTTGGATTAATATTTGATATAGTTGGTAATAGGGTCATTAGTCATCTGATTACACATATAACGTTTGACAATATTTATTCTATTTAATGTTTAAAAACTCATTCCTACCTAAATTGTTCGGTTTAAATTTATCAGATGGGTGTGGGGAGGACCTTTCGCTGACTTTAACCGATCATTTTCTTCGGCCAATGCACACTCCTCCGTTGTTCATCTTTCGGAGCAAAGAGATTACAGTCCAGTAGCCGTTGCCATAGTATCCGACAACTTCTACGTGGTTGCCACAAGCAACATGCTTTACTCACAGCCAGGCACTATAGCAGTCTCGGTGTCCAGGCGTCACAAATCACGCAAGAAGAGGAAGCCGGACGTTGGTGGCGATGATTTGGCTGAAATATAAAACAGTACCAGAGAATATCCTCCCTTGCTTCTGCACTTCGTGTTCTTTCAGTTTTTCAACATGTTTTCGACAGTTTCGCATTTTCGCAAGAAAGCATGTGGAGGAAAACCGAAACTTTTGACAATTTTGTATCGCGCCGTAATGCCTTCGATAGTGCCATCTCGTATATTTTGCTCTCTCTGCTTGCGTCTTTCCGCCTTTAGGTGCACTGGTGACGTTCATCTTCTTATTTTGACACTTTTATAGCTATTCCGTTGTCAACAAACTAAAATTGTCAAGAAAAAATGTCTGATTCGACCCCATCTCTCAAGGTAGCCGCTTACAATTGTTAACTTAAATTAAGTTACCCAGTACCCAGTGCACTCCCTCTCGTACGATATATTGGATGCCCAAACCTGGTGAGGTCGCAAGACCTCAAAAATCCTGTTCGAGTCGACTTTGCGCCACACAAGTATCATAAATTAAAGATATCGAGTAAAACAAATTTTTAGAAAATTTGCACATGCTCAGAACACTGCCTAACGCATCAGAAATATTTTATCATCGTGGAAACCACAAATCAAAGTTTCAAAATTACTGATTAGGAGTTCGCTGACAAAAGAGCAGCCATAAGCCAAAAACAAACTCCACCTCCATTCATGCCCGCAGCAAAATGGATGCCTCAAAATACCGTAGCCCACCGGCCGCATGCTTGGTCCAGCAGCTCATCGAACTCCGATAAGTAATTTCGGGAGGTAACGACGTGAAAATCATCCATTCAAAAGATACTTAGACGCTCAAACAAGAAATATTATCAGTTGCAACAAAACGATGAATATAAATCATGTATTGACACTTCAGTCCAACAATCGTCCAACTAGTCACGAACTGGACGACGAGCTACTGCTCCTCCTAGCACGATATGAGTTCCTCCCCTTCGACGATCCCCTCTTCGTAGACCTGTCGCTGTCGTCGCTTCTCGAACGACTCCTGGCCGACCTCCTTCTGGATCCATCCTTTCCAGTGACCGACGCGCTACTGGACCTGCTCCGAGCACGCCCTCTGTTCCTGTGCGATCTATCCCTCCTCATCGACCTACTTCTGCGTGACCTATCCCTCCTAGTCGACCTACTTCTGCGCGACCTATCTCTCCTATCCGACCTGTCCCTCCTTGGCGACCTGCTCCTGCGCCATTCCCTACCTCGCGATCTGCTCCTTCGCAATCTATTCCTTCCATTGGATCTGCTTCTTCTGTACACTCTGTCTCTCATTCCCGACCTACTTCTTCTCCTGTTTCTTCTAAGAGATCTGCTTCTTCTGTTAGATACATCTCTTCTAGGCGACCTACTTCTTCTAGGTGACCTACTTCTTCCAGGTGACCTAGCTCTTCTAGGAGACTTTATTCTGGAATTATTTCCAGAATTTCTGTCAAGCTCGCTGTTATCTTCGGTTCTTTTATTTTTCTCTTCCCCGATATTTCCTTCGGGTTTAGATTGGCACGCCGACAGTCCGGCATTTTCCGAATCGGAGAGCTGTTCTTTCGACGCGGCCGGACGAGAAGAATCGGCTTCCGGTCCACAATCAAAACTAAAAAAATATTTTCAAATTAATAAATATCCCCCGATCATTAAAACACGTCCAAACATACCCTAGCGGCAGAGGTATAGAATTTATGTCGCATTCCGTGCCCCTGCTTTCTAAATCCTGCAACTTCAGAGATTTTTCTTTGGGGACTTCTTCGTCGCCGCTCGAATCGGTCGCTTCCGATTCTTTCCTCTGGCGTCTTTCGATCGATTTCTTCTGCTCATCCTTCGCTCGATCTTCGCAATCCGATCCCACGATCCCTCCATCTCCTCGACCTCTCTTTTCGGACTTCGACCTTTCCCCCGAAGACGACGACTCCGAAGACGAAGATTCCGACAAAGACTCGTCGCCTTTGCAAGCTGCAGGAGCCCCGAGGGTCTCGTCCCTTTTAACATCTTTCTCCTTTTTAAACCCATTTTCTTTCTCATCTCCAGACGATGACATGGACATGGACTTCGTTGATAAATCGGTATCTGGTGCTGCGTGGGGGGGTTGACTAATTACCTGCTCATCAAAAGAATGTTTGTCAGTTGGTTTTGTGATTCCAGCAACTCGTAGAGCTGGCACTTTATCATTTCCACCTTGAGTTTCATACTCAATCTCCATAGGTGGTTGCCATGCCAGTCTGCCACATTTCTATTTGCAAAAAATGCAAATTGGGTAATAATCTAATAAGGTCATTTTATGCAATAAACGACATCTGAACTAGCATATATTAAACCATAAGAGAAAAAGATTGTTTAGGTTGATTGAAGTGTTGAAGAAGGAATTAAATACAAACCTCGTCATCTCTCTTCGGCACTTTGTTTGACAAAGGTTCTCTCGACATGTGATCTTGAGGTCTGGCATGCCTAACAGGTGAGTCTCTGCTCGCAAACCTGGAATTCCTCGGTCGAGATCCACTCCTACGTCGACCTGCTTCTTTCGATTCGTCTCTTCCGAATCTCGACCGATTAGGAGATCTGCCTCTAGATCCGGAAGGCAATCTTTTGAAATTGCTTTCGTGACGTTCGTATCTCGTCCGCCTTTCTCTAGACGCGGACCTTTCGTCTCTCGTCGAAGTTCTTCCTCTCGGATTTTTACCTCTCGAGTTTGATCTCACGTTGTTGGCCCTAGAAGGAGCCTCTCTCGAATGGGACCTCCTAACATTTCTAGAGGCCCCGTGCACTTCTCTGGATGGCGAAAACCCGGACTTTTTCGGCTCGAGTCTCTCGGACGTTCGATCTCCCTCCCTAGAACGAGAATTCCTCGTCTTGTGGTTTGACTCTACATTCTTGTGATGTTCTGATCCTTTAATTGCCTCGTCCTTGACGACGTTATCGTCTCTTCTTTTTTCGAGATCACTGAATTCATCTTTCTGACCGGAATATTTTTGAGCAGATTGTAAAGATTCTTTTTCTTTGCGTCTTTGCACGGAAGACTGAACTTTTAACTCGGTTTCGGAGTCAGAACCCTTGTCGTTCTTTGCAAAGGGATCGTATTCGTCATTTTTCATAGTTTTAGACCTTTGGTGGGGAGATTCCCTATTGCGACGAGATTTGGTTGCCAAGGGCGTAATGGCTATCTTCTTCCTTTCCTCCGGACTCCCTGCCCTTTCGACGAACTTTTCCGGGCCTCGACCGACACGTTCGTAGTTTCTTTCCATGTTGGAAGAACTGTTGGCAGTCGGGGACATTGACGAGTCGTGTCGCCTTCTTTTTGACATGTTTTCGTCAAATTCGGAATCCTTTTCTAATCTCGATTTCACCTTTTCTCTTCTTTCAAATTTTGTTGACGATTCTCTTCGGATGAATGATCATAAATATAGTTACAGCAAAAAATTATATCTATACCTATCTACATATTTTATGCAATTTTATAGTTTATTTTATACGGATCTTTAAGTTACCTCTCGGGAGCAAATTTTTCGGACAATCCCCTGCGAGATCTTTCGTCGAGACTTCTGTCAAACTCGTTCCTTCTTCCAAACCTACTCCCATCTCTTGTGTCCTCATTCACCCTTGAAACCCTTTTATAATATAAAAATCTACTCTGTAGTTACCAGTTTTTGCCATTGCAAATTGAATAAATCGAGTATTGTACACTTTTTGGTGAAAATGAGTCCATAACGAGAAGTAAAAGAGTTAAGTTCAATACCTGTCATCCTTTTGGATGGAGTTGAGAGCTTGAGAAAGGGTGGTGAGTCGAGCCTGTTCCCTCCTCCAGTGGGGAGGTGTCGTTCCTCTTGAGTGGCTCCTGGATCTGGAGTGGTAACGCTGGAAAGAGGATTAAGCCTTGCTTTACATTGATTCTTATCATATATTCATGTAAATTGTTTAAGAGACTTACGACTGCACCTCTACCCTTGATTTTCCTTCCTGTTTTGTCCCTCCTTCTCATTGGACTTCTGGGTTTTACTTCTTGTCTATAAAAATATATTTTCTTTGTGATTTTTGACATATAACAATATGAATTAATGAGGAAAATAAATCCCCAAAATAAAAGTCATGAAGACATGTGCAGTAAACAATAAGATATATTTAAGTTAAACCTGTTTTCAACTTCTCCTTGTTTATCTTTATCTTGTTTCTCTTGTTCCGGGCTACCTCTGTAGAGGAATTTGTTCGGGGGGATGCTGGGGATTTCGGCAGGATCCACGCAGCAGGTTTCTGTCGTTTCCTCTTCTTTCTCGTCCTCTTCCTTTTTATTGGATCTAAGGTTATATCGGATTAATGTTATGCTCGTTCACGAAGTCGTAAAGCTTTTTTAGATCCATCTGATCGACATTTAAAATGCAAATGGTACGAATGCCGTACTCAGATCAAAACTCACTTCTCTGACGAGAGCCTTCTCTTCTTCTTTGCATGTTTCTTGTTCTTCTTCTTTCTCTTCTTCTTCTTCTTTTCAGATTCACTTTCAGAACTGCTCTCCTCTTCGCTCGAGGAAGAGGAGGACGACGACGACGTTTCGGAAGCCGAAACCGATTTCTTTTTCTTTTCCGCTTTCTAATTTTAAGTTTTTAATTTTATTGAAAGCTATCATTGCGACGATGTTTTTGGCATAATTTCAATTTAAATCTTTCGACTTCCACTCACCTTGACGATTGCTATCAATTCACCGCATCCGCTTATCAGGATGGGAACCTTCGGACGAGCTTTGCCGTCGACCTCTATTTTCTCCATCGTTTTGATCACTTCGATGCCTTGAAGAACGCTTCCAAATACCACGTGCTTCCTGCAAGGAAAAGGTTCGTGTTGAGACTTTCCAAACAACAAATAAATGCTAAAATAAAATGATGAAATCTCATAAAGAAATGCAATGAAGAAGGCTAAATAAAAATCGTTTGCCGGGCCAAACGTTCGTTTCGTGAATCACTAACCCGTCGAGATGAGGGGCAGGAACAGTAGTTCTGAAAATAAAATCAATTTCATTAAGAATAATGACAAAATTAATTCATACAAAGAATTCAAAACCATAATAAATAAATAAATAAATAAACTAATCAACAAACATGAAAAACTGAGATCCGTTGCTATTGGGACCCTTGTTGGCCATCGACAACAGACCCGGTCTGTCGTGCCTCAGTTCAAAGTTCTCGTCTGAAGAAAGACAATTTGAAATTGAATATTATTTTATGAAGAGTTAAAAAGTAAAAAAGCAAGAGGAAAAATCATCATCAGGACCCACCTTCATATTTTAAACCATAAATTGATTCACCTCCAGTCCCATCACCTATAAAAGTCAACAAATTTTGAACAATTTGAACAAATCGAGACAAGATTAAGAAAGCCTGGTCTTTGATAAAAGACTGCAAACTGCAATAGCATAAAGCATGGAATCTAGAATCAACAAAATTAGCATGAAATCAACAAACCTTTCTCAAAATCTCCACCCTGTACCATGAACCCCTTAACTATCCTGTGAAAGCAAGATCCTTTGTAGTAAAGCTTCCTACCGGACGACTTGCTCGTTCCCATTTCACCTAGAGTTTGGAAGATTATATCAAGCTCATTGAATGTTCTAAAATAGTTGTGCTAACGTGATTCCTACCGGTGCATAGCAGCCTGAAATTTTCTGAAGTCTTCGGGCAGACGTCGGCAAACAGTTCGACGATGACACGACCCGCTTCAAAACAAAAAATAATATTAACTCCTGCCATCCATACCGAGGCAACAAAAATATTAAGACGTTGCAAAATTAGTTACAATTAATTCAAGTAAAGTAGCATAAACGTGCCTGGTTGACCATCAATAGTAATGTCAAGAAAACACTTTGGATTGTGATTGATAGTCATCTCAAATCAAACCAAAATTCTGAAAAGATCAAAGTGTTAAAAATTAAATTCTTTATGTGTAGTATGACAATCTTGAAAATGGTAGTCTTTTGCGGAGTTACGCCCACACAAAAATTCCAAACTATGTATCCGAACGATATATGACTGGAAACTGGAATTATGACATTTAAGCCCATGTATCCAGAGATGTATTATAAATATACATATATTGTGGAGACAATTAAATGTACGGCAGCAGACGTGCTTCTGGCGTTAAAAATCGCACTTTTCTAACCTAATCGATAAATATTACGAAGCTGACAATTCATTTTCACCAAAATAATGATATCGTTCACGTATATATTATAACTTATTTTCATGCTGCGATCGTGCTTCTAGTGTATCTATTTTATACAACAGTTAACAAAATTATATTTCGTTTAAAACTGCATACCTTGCAGACAAAATAGTTATTCCTTGATTAACAACAAAGTCGAAAATCAACCAAACATGGATCCTTTAGCGACTAGGTACATTATGCCAGACTAAATAAACAATAGTTTTGAATAGATATCACATGTGATTTATTTTTAAATTAAATAAAATTTAAATATAAAATTGAACAAATATATTAAGCTAAGTTGTCATTTGACTATTTGTTCCTATCATAATAATAATAAGATAGGCATACAAAAAAGTTTTACTTATAACGTTTTGCTATTAAAATAATCATTGTTGTTTCTACGCTAAAGCTACCTTTGCAACGTTTAACTTAAATTGTCACTCTAACACCAACTGCCAGTCCCGGAAGAGTTATATTCGCGCTTTATAATGTACATTATATAGTTTTTGATCAAGTAAATCCATAATATACAGTTAGCTATAAACTGAATTTCGCACCGATTTGTTTCGTAATTAGCTGTACCATGATTATTTCCTGCCACGACACAACGGATTGCCGATTTGCCTTAACCTCCCCCAAAAGGCATACAACGCTACTCGACCAGCCAAACATGATTTCCAATCTTTGCTATTGTAATTTTAAATTATGTTAAGCGGATCACATGCTTGACAAAAACAATATAAACGACTGTTCGCTTTTACATTACGAATAAGTGTCCCAAAACAAACGTGGGGGCGATAATACAATTCAACCCAAGACAGAAGATGTAAGTCATGAAATCGGTGCTCAAAAGCGGTTTTATTGGAAGCAAGTTGTATCCGACATAGCTGGATGAGGACTTCCTTTGCTTTACCTCAGCCTCCTGGCTTCTCTTTCTGCTTCGAGGAGAACCAGAATATCTCCCTCTCTGACTGGTCCCTTAACGTTTCTGATGAGGCCTCTGTTTGTGTCGATAATCTCAACTCTGACCTTTGATATATTAACGCTATTAATTTCTATCGGAAATGCAAGAAGATAAGTAATTTATTTACTTGAGTACATTGACCCTGACTGCCTGTTCTGCCCAAAACTTTGGTGACCTGAACGCATTAATAAAAGAATTAGCTCCTCTAAAGATTGTCGAAAGTAATTTTGAGTTTAAGAACTAACCTTAGCCAACTTTGACTCAGTTGCTTTGTCCATGCCTGCTCGAAAACGAATGTACGGGAAAAAAGAAAATGCGGAAATATGTTGTTGCTAAATAGAAGATTTGCATATAGAATCGCTATTTGTTAATTTACAATAATTAAAAATTCAAACGTTTAAAGATTGATAAATTTTATAATAAATATTTTATTGTTTAAATATTGAATAATTTAGCGCATGTGAAGGAATGCCAAAAGTAATTTCTCTTCCAATATTCCAGTTATTCTTTATAAACTTATACATGTTGTGATAATATAAAATTTATAAATTTATTAATAATTTTAAAATTTACTTTACTTATTTAAACAATTCTCTTGACACGAAACTATCAAGATCCAGATCGCTTTTGGCACTTCAAAAGGACCGAATCATTCATTATTAAAAATAAAAATATTGCTTGTTGTAAGAGTCCATTAATCCTAAAATTTTGATTTTCCCATTATCTTCCTTGAAGATCATCGTATTTGATAAATTAAAATATCCCGATAATAGCAATATAGACCAAAGTGATATTTTTTCAGCTTAACCCCAAAAAGATGCGCTGTTAGTTATGTTAGTTCAATGGATTGCTTGCAGCGAAGTAGATATTTGTTACTAGCAGTGGTTGCAATTTCGCCCTGTGCAATTTCTGGGAGAGGCATCATTCGCATAGTTGGCCAATTAATGTAATGCTTCTACGAACATTAAGCACTCATAAGACTGACTAAATATAATTCGTAGTCGAATGAATACTTTTTGTTATATTCTTCAAAGATACAAATAAATCTTTTTGAAAAATTTATGACGTATCACCTAATGAGGTGAAACGAAAAAAATCCTATTTCTACGACAGCGCACCAGTTGCTGGAGCAGTTCTTGACCTTTAGTCTTGTAGCAGGCACTAACCAACGACAAAGCATACCTCATTTTTATTCCTTTCTATGCAAACTCAGTCCACTAGTTTGAGCCATTCAAACACCAATGCTTGATGCTATCAACAATCTAGAGAAATATCTAATAAGTAATTGCCTGTACCTGAAATTTTCTGTGCTCTCAGGATTAGTTAATAATCCTCAGGCTATAGTTATGCTATAGTTTTCTAAATTTAGCATTGAAAGTCAATGGTGCTTTAAGATTGAAAACAGATTAATATTGAGCTTTAGATATAAAACCTTGAAAATAAGGCAGAACACAATGTGCTTATTCATATTAAACAAAGATCCATTCATGAAATTTTGTAATTGATTTGTTTCTGAAGCACATTGAAGCTTCACTTCTTGCTGTTGTTATTCCACCAAGTTTCAAAGTCACTGAGAATTATTTTTTTCATTTGTTTTACTGAAGAATCGAAGTGGTTGTACTTCTCCTTGATGCCTCTCAGTGTTTTAACCATTTGATTACAACTATGAATAAATCAGAACACTTAAAGTTCAAGAATTCTTCTTGCAAGCCCAGTACTAACCTCTCATTTTCTGCCTTCAAGAGATTCATTAACTCAGTCTCTGAGGATTCTGCTTCCATTGGACCTTTAAATATTTTATAACAAAGCTGCAGTTTATTATAAAAGTACACTGGCATATTGTTGGCATTTGAATTGGTAGGAACTTAAAGGTTGAATTAAAATATGGATTTGTTAAATTTGAGATTTTATTAAGAAAGTTTAATGAAATTAATCAAATCTAACCCCTAGTTGCCCTCAAAATGATCTGTTTTTCCATTTTATCTCTAAGAACATCTGTTTTAATTATAAAATGTAAAATGTGAGTATATGATGATGATAATAATTACTTTTAGCAGATATATGACCAATAGCAGATTTCTTCTCTGCTAGTTCATAGCCAATTCTTTTTGCTTCAGATGCCAACTTTTTGAGCTGTGTTTTCAAGTTTTTCATGAGAACATAATCTTTATGGCTACTCTTAAAATTGTCAAATTCTTCTTGTTTATTACATCCATGTAGGGCTGGAAGTTAATTTATTAAGTGTTACACTACATTACTGTATTACAATAGCTCATCATACTAATAACAATCATTTTCTTAAATATTCATTGCTTACTTTCTTCAATGGGAGTTGATGAAATTGAGAAATTTGAACTCATTGCTGACGATGATTGAGAATTTGAGCAGTCATTGGTGTCAGGTGTGAGCTGAGTTGTGACCTTCTCACCTCTCAGTTTTAATTTTTTCAATTCTTTCACTAAAACTTCTTGAATATAAATTTTATATTTATTTTATAGGCCATGATTAATTATTTGTTAATTTTGGATTCAGAATGAATTCATCACCACACAAGAGATCAGAGAAAATTCTAAGTAAACAAAAAAACTATAAAGCAAAACCAATAGCAAGAATAAAGTTTAAACATCTTAATATTCCCAGTTGACTCAACATTTGTAGAAAGACATGAAATTATATCAGTTGTTACCTATTTCGTTATCTCTAAGCTTCAGAATATTTTCTAATTCTTTGGACTGAATGCAAGTGCACTCTTTGACCTGTATCTTATCCTTTAAAAGAATTTTAGTACAATTTGCTAAAAAAAACTGATGAAAAAGCCATAACTAGTAATAATATCTAAATTTTAATCGTGGCCATTTTGGATTTTCCTCCTCAATTATTTTAGCAACAGACATTAATATAACTGTCAAACTTTAAAATATAAATGAATGATTCCAGATTTATAAATCTCCAAAAGCAATCACGCATACTCTCAGTATCATAAAACACTTTTCAATCTTCTTTGGATCTGAGAGAATGGTTGGAAAACATCCATCAACAACAAATTTTTCAACTATTTCTTCACATCTTTAAAATTTAAATGTAATTCTTTAATAAATAACAAATATTTGCAAATGGTTAATAATGACCAAATATCTCCAATTATTTATTTCTGATATTTCTTATAAAGTTAAGTTTGTAATCAATATTTATTCAAAATTATATTTAATAAATTGCTACTAATTAACGAAGATAGACTAAGAATGCCATATATATTACAAGTGGTCAACTATGCAAAAGAAATCCTTTTACTCTTTCAATTCACTTTCACTGAGATCTTTATCTGATCTTATTTCAACATTGTTCAGGATAAGCTGCATCTTCAGCATTTCGTTCTCTTTTTTCAACTTTTCAATTAAATCACTGTTTGCAATATCATTGATTTTGGCCTCGTTGCAGATTTGAGATACTCTTTGTGCGAACCTACAGGTTGATACAGTTTCCTGTAATTCAGAAAATGGAGCATCAAATCAGATATTCAGAACCGTTAAAAAGTCAACTTATGCAGTGGCTAAAAATACTTCAAGATTGATGGCATCTGATGAACATGTGGCTATCATTGATGTCATACAGTTCCCTCCTAGACTATCCCTCAGCACTGAAGTAAGGAAACAGTTTCTGTATGGAACATGTTGCCTTTTTTTCTCTGAGAGGGCTAATATCACCTGGTGATCATAAAATGCTGGTGACTATTTCATGAAATCTTTCAAGGAACACCACATTTTGAGGACCCCCACTTAATTTCCAAATATTTGAGTGTAAGATAAGAATGGGCTTGGCTTATTTATATTAGGTGAAACAGATGTCTATTGCCTCCAATCTAAATAAAAAGATGAATGATTTGATAAATGAAACAGTGAAAAATATTTGATTAACAATAAGTAACAAAAGGCTCGTTCAAGGCTCGAGAAGAATCCGCAGTTGAATAACATAACAGATCAGAAGCATATTTGCAAAATAGAAAGAACTATTTGATGGATTCTTACTAAGGACTAACCTCAGGAAAATATAGCCAAGTGTCAGGAATGGAAATGTTTAAAAGTGGAAACCTTCCATCTAATAAGTTTATAATATTTTGCCTTTCTATAAATCCTTGAAGCTATTTTCAGTGCAAAAATGCTAATTCAGTAACAAATGAAAATATTTAATTGTAAACTTAGACACCTTAGTTTACAGCAATAATTACTAATTCCCTGGCTAAGCCATGGCCAAAATTATCTGGGGCAAGTTTCAAGAAAAGCATTTCAGGGGGAAGGAAAAGGGTCAGACATTAATTTTTACATCTCAGTTGATGATAAGTTGTAATTGAAATCAAGAACTTGGCAGATGAATGTTTGAATGGCAATGAATGTTTTAATAAATATTGCTAATCTCTTGTTAGCATTATCGTGTGATCAATGGGCTTGTTATCCTGGGATTGTATATCAATAACAATCTGCTAGTATTTGATAAGAACCTTCCAAGATTAAGTCTTCTTATTATTAATATTCATTGTTAACATTGATTATTAGTTTGTTATTTAGACTTGTATCTTAGTGAAATGTCCATTAAGAGCTAATGCTTGACTCACTTGCTCCAAGTGATGTAGAGATAAATTAATATATTTGGCTTCTGTCAGCAGTGTACCATCAGCACCTGTTTTGCTCACTCTTTCAGAACTATTCAAAATTAACAATTTCAGATTTTCAAATATTATGCCATCATAATATCATTAATATTTTGCAATCACGACATTATTATTGCTTCATGATAAAATTTAGTGTGGAATCAAACTTAAAATGTCCTAACTTCCTAACCCAGCCAAATCTACAAGATGAAGTTTGGAATTTTTAATGATTCGACCAGACTTTGATGACAAATGAAAGGTAAAGATGCAATGAGATCTTGTGGATGATGAATTGAATGGAGTCTGAAATAATATAATTATCATCAAATTATAATTATTGCTCAAATCTTAAATCAAATAAATGTGATTTGAATTTAAAAATATAAACCTTGGCTCTAAAAATGTAGCAAGGTTTAAAAAAATCCCAAACATCAAACCAAGGAATTTATTTAAATTTGTTGTTATGTCACCTTAGTGCATGTTAATCATCTTGTAAATTAGTGGTGAAATATCAATTATATTCGGATTCAAGCCATTCTTTAACTATTTTAACTATTTTTCTAATTATAACCAAAAACAAAAATATTGAAAGCACACCAGACATTTATTACGGCATCTCAATAATCAGAGTGAAAAGCAAACATTTCTTGACTTTGCTAAAACTTTCCCATGAACAAATTGAAGTTTCATCTTATGATACTGATTCATTCTTATATAACCAGTTAATTAATTATTTAATTATTACATTAATTTACACAGTATATATAATATATGCAATATATACAGTATATACAATATATATACACCATCCAAACTGATTTTTGTTGCACCACCTGTGAAATTTCTCTGCTTATGTCTCCATTGAAGAGCAATGAATAAGCATCATCAAGGCTCTTGACTTGATGGACGGACAGATTTTTAAGGTGTATGCTTTGTTCCTTGTCCTCCATGAGGTAAACTTTGCTTTAAGAGTTCGTGCAAATTTTATTCATTAATAAATTACTATTGATATTATACAATGTGATATTATAAATGATAATATGTTACATAATATTATGTGTAACATACATGTAAGAGCATAATATCCTATGAAATATCAAAAATATTATGAAAATCAGATAAAGATGATGATACTAATAAGTAAACATATATAAAAATCACCCAAAGTCCTCAAGCTTGTTCCCATTTCTGCTTAGCAAATCAAATCCATTCTCGTTGTATATTTCGAGGTACGAAATGTGAGCTGAAAACTCTGAACTTGGATTCTGTTTATGATGATGAAATTTCATCAGCAAATCTGAATTCATCGATTAATTCAAAAAAAAAACTTTGTGAATGAATATTTAAATACTAGTTATATTAATATTTATGATGAACAATTATTTAGAAATTACTTTTTCAAAATTACTTTTTCAAAATGCTTGAAAAAATATTCAATGCATCTTGTTGTTATGCCTCTATCTTCAAGATGTTTTAAATTGCCTGTCATTGTATAAGTCTTTCCACTTCCTGTCTGCAAATAAAATATGTCCAAGGATAACTTATAAGTTGGACACTGATTAATTTCATAATTTCATTGTTTAATTTAACCAAATTGCATTAAATTGAAAGCATTTGATTAATAAATATTAATATAAATGATTATATACCACATTTGAGAAACCGGCAGATAAAATTCATTATGAAAATCACTCACCTGTCCATAAGCAAATATTGTTCCATTGTACCCTTCAAGAACACTGCATCAAACAAGATATTAATCAAACATTTACTAAATTTAAAAACAATCAAATTCAGATTTATCCAAATTTGTTGTGCACTCATCCATTTAATAAATGTAAGTGTATAATATGGGTACTTATAAAACCTTAATCAGATTTTAGTGATCTCCTTATAATGTAATTTAGTCATTTAAAGAGTTTCCGTTAACCAACAACTAATTATTACCAATAAATTTAATAATTATTAGTATTATTAGTTACCAATAATTATTATGATTAGGAACAAATATCTGGTTCTAACCTTTTTATGACAGGAATTGCAACGTGTTCAAATACTTCTTCCTGCTTTGTATTTTCTTTAAATATCTTCTCAAAGCTAACGAAGCCACAAGTTTTTAAATATAACAGTATGATTATAAAATGATATTGGTAGAAAAACTGTGAAATTTATCATATATTTTATCCTATTTGAGATAATTGTTAAAGTTTTTTTAAATTTTCATGAATAACAAAGCAAAGTCATTTGAATAAGTAGAGGGTGCTATAAATTCAAATCATATTATGTTTAGTAAACAAAATATTTGCATTGAAAGACATGGCATGCTTGAAGCACATTCCATGCCTTTGCAAACTTTTTCCTGAAAGTGAATAAAATAACTTATTTGGTTGCTATCAAATCTGCCATTGTTTGGCAGCAGGTCACAAGCAAAACCAGCCACAAAAATATACTTGTTGGGTTATGAAGATATCTTAATAATTTATGTCCTGCTAGCTTCAAGTTTCTTTTCAAGACATAGCAAAGTTTTGTGAAAGCGTATTCACTTAAATGTGTAATGTTCTCTCCTGTTATTGACTAAATCTTCTTCCCCGCCTTTTGGTATGTAAACAGAAATTGAAGTTTGACCAGACAATCTGTAACGCTGTTTGAAAATTGATTCAACATCATTCAATTTAGAAACAAACAGTTTATTCGTCTTGGTTGAATTAAGACCGTGACTGACTTCGCCTTTATTGACGGATGGTTTGAGTCGTGCGAAAACCTTTATTCGTTGTTGAACCATTGTTAACTTTCTTGGCTAACTCTTACCATGGTGATGCAAGGTGGCGGATCGAGGATTGTGAATCGTATTTGACACAAATAAATTAATCAGTTATTAAAATATATAAATAAATAAATAATGTTTACAGTTTTGTTTGAAACTCTTCAAACTACCGTATCTTTGATTGCATTTTTCCTCTAAACTCTCCGGAACGGTTCACCCGAGCTAGGAGGCCAATTTTAATACATTCTTGATGTACTCTTCATCCATCACTAATACACTTAAGACTAACAGAATTAACAAATTGTTCTTTATGACTCGAAGGGTAAATTTAATGTTTAACTTTAATACCTAATCGCAAACATTTCACCTCTCCGAACTCACCAAGTTCAAATGAGTGGCTCAAAAGTGTTCTGGATCCGCAAAAAGTATTATAGCCATCCACTATCAAATCGTTATATCGTGACTTCATAGACCAACTGCTTTCACTATCTGCTGCTACAACCATCGTCAAAAGTTGGGACGTTAAAGCCACAGTTGGGACATTGAACATGAGACACAACTCAAAGAAACCTGACGTTTATTAACTGACCTACTTAATCAAAGTAAAACCAATGGACCCAATCAAAGACAACGTTATTGTTGCAATTTTTGCACCAATCGTGCTTAAACAGAGCGTCGTGTGCGCAAACACCGCGGAAGACCGCACCCCTCAAAATATGAACTTAAGATCCAATAACGACATACCGAACACAACTGAGGTTGCAGCTGATCATTTGGTGATAACTGAGTCACGACAACAGAGGGGATGCACTGGCTTCCTGTCTTGTGAATTTTTCACAGAAAGCAGCATTTTCACTGCAACTACTCATCAAGTAAACGACAACGGTTTAGTTTATCACCAAAAGATTGAGAAAAAACTCAAAACAAATAGGCCAATGATCACGATTGATCAACGCTGGCCAACATCAAAAACGATAAAATCAAAGTTCTATATATACGCATTTTGCAATTAACAATCAACAAATGGTCATCACCTGTACACAGGATGCAAATTTGGAACAACTGACATATAAACAGTATAAAACTATCTTTAGATCTAATTCAAATTGAAAATACTGGGAATTTTCATTTGCTGGATGCAAACGACCTCGGTTACAAGGATCCTGCCTAGGTGACTAGATGAGAACGTGGATCGAAAAGTGTCTCCGTGCAAAAATACTTGTACAACAACACTCCTTAACTAGAGTTTTAGTCAATTGTAATAAGTGGCAAGCAGTCAAGTAATTATTTAAATAAATATAATTTTAAATTCAACCAATTTCCAACACCAACATTGATTTCAGGTTCCCTAATAAACATTTCCATCTGATGGAACCAATTTTCCTGCTCGGAAAGAGACGCGAGCGGTCTACGTAGGTCTTAATTAAGTACACCCTAATTAAAAATTAAATAATTAAATATGAAAGCCACGTAGTCGTAACAATTAAATCAATCGACGAGAGCAGACGAGGAACGGCGAGCGTCGGGCAGTTCGCGGCGACTACCTGTGGGATTCCGGGTCCATGAAACTGGCGCACAGCTGGTGGTCCCTCTGGTCTCCCCACCCGCCGTTCGGCTTCTGAACCCTCTTCGGGGTGCCGGGGAAGTCGGCGACGACGATGGACTTCGGGTGGAGATCGTGTTTGTTCGTCGCGAGAAGGCTTTTGATGCTGTGCACCCTGTCTGACGGGTTGCAATTCTTCCCTTTGGCATGGAGACCGCTGCAACATTAGATGTAAATGTACTAATAATAAATAATAATAATAAATTATGCAATAATAAATTAATTTTTGCTTTCATACATCAACAACATTCAATGAAAATGTGCTAATAATTAATAATAATAATAATAATAATAATAAATTAACTTATACTTTCATACATCAACAACATTCCTCTTTAACCAAAGTTTTCTTCGAAAGAAAAAAAATTTAATTTGTCCTTAAAATCTGTTGGATGTTAAAATGAATGTTGTTCGTGCGCAAACGTTTAGGATCGTTGCGGAACTTTGAGTTAAGAGTTCGATTGGGTGTGCAAACTGGCAGTTAACAGGTGTTTACAATCTTTGAGTAAGTTTCGTTTATATTGCCATTTGTTTTAAGAATTGGGTGTTGTTTTTGATGATTCAACAAAGTTCTGCAGAGTTGAGTAAAATTGAGTCGCAATCAATATATAAATATATATATATATATATATATATATAATAATTTATTCATTCATTCATTCATTCATTCATTCATTCATTCATTCATTCATCATCTCGCCTCAGAACATTTAATTCCAACCTGATTTGACAAGATTTGCATTATGAATGCATACATAATGTCATCCAAGTGCATAGAAAAACTACAAAAACCACAAAAAATAAAGTAATCCTAGCAAAGCATTTGACAACCATAAATCAACAGTAAGTGAATGTGAATGCAATTGTTCTAAATGTACCTCCATTCATCATTAAAACAATCAATCTCGAGTCTAACGTCCACACAACAACAACAACCCACTCGTTAAATAAAACAGAATCAACCATTCCAAACAACAGGACGAACCATTTAAAACAACAACAACAAGACCAACCATTTAAAACAACAACAACAAGACCAACCATTTAAAACAACAACAACAACAACAACAACAAGACCAACCATTCTCCGATGTGGAAAATCCGAGGAGACTTCATGACCATGACTTTCAACTTGTTTGGAATGCACTTAAGACTGACAAAGTGCAGTGACCAGTCCCAATTGTAATCATCCATTCTGCAAAAAGCCTAAAACAAAACATATTAAAATATATATTTTATTCAATAACTGGTCATTATTGTCATAAAAGCCATTATTTTTCGAAAATATATTAAATGCAATAAAAATTCCTTACTTAATATTAATAGAGATCTTTCATTAGCCACAAATATGTTTATATTTACATTAAATTTGTTATATCTTAATTAATTGTTCTAGATTCAGTTACAACAATATTAATAGAATTATGTTTTGTTTAACAAATTATATTCAAAGTTTTATTAATTTATTACCAAATTTATGTAAAAAAAAACAAACATATTTTCATGAAAAAGGATGAAACTCACCAAACCACACTTCTTTATTTCAGTCCAAACATCTCTAGTTAGTGCCATGCCCATGTTATGCTTTGAGGATATCCAGTTCATGATATCAACCTGTTGAAAGCATTCATCGTTATTGTCATCATCATCATCATCATCGTCCTCGTCGTCATCGTTATCATCATCATCGTCACCATCATCATAATCATCATCATATTTGCAATAACAAATTCTTTAATTACATACATGGAACTAACTCATGAAAGTCCAAAGTGATTACAGGTTAAAGCACTCAAGACTCAAGCTTAAGATTCAGCATATGAGGCCAAGATTAGTTACAAGCAAATACTTACACAAATATTCTAATTAATCGATTAATCTATTAATCGATCTCCAGTAACTTCATTGCTTAAATCACATAACCTTACAGTTTTATTAAATTTACATAAGAAAAAATAAAAGAATTTTTCTTAAAAAATCTGACGACCCCAGTTAAGTGGATGCGATCAAATGACAAATTTAACCATTTAAAACTCGCCTTGTTTGCTACTTCTCCAAACTTTGGTTTCTTGTCGTAAGTTCCGAGCGTCAGGACGTTGCAATCTTTGCAGGACCTTTGAATGACAAATTATGATTCTCAGAGCTGCTCAAAATGATGTTTTGAATAAACTTTCAAAATACCTACTGAACACCATTAATTAATCATCTTAACTTAAGCAATTGGTAAACAACAGAAATGCAAATGTATGAATAATTTAGAAACTCAGACCAAATATCTGAAATCGTTATGTTAATTTCTCTAACGGCTATTTAAAAACATTAACTAGATGGACCGAACTTCTAAATACATTTAGAAATGTAAGTTAACAAACAGTTCGTAGGAAGAAAGATCTCAAGTAAATCTTATTCAAGGCATTCTGATAATCGATCGAAGATAAAATCAAGACTCGACGGATGAAATGGGAAACTCGTCGTCGACGGATCACCTCAGTCTGAGTCTGTGCATCATGTGAAGGACGGGTACGAAATCCTCGGCAAGGTAATGGTCCTCTTCGATGAAAAGGAACAAACCGTCGAACAGTCTCGTGACATCCAAGTGATCGAAGACGTGATTCAACTGGAAATCGAGTAAACGTCGGTCGCTAAGAATTATCTCGAAATCACGACATCATCATCAAAACCGGTCGACATCTATTTACCAGCTGTTGATACCTTTACCATGAACATCGTGCAGTGGCAATTGATGTCGACAATGAAATTACGTATCGTGCGTGGAAGGCTCGCAAACTTTAACGATTTCTTTTTTTGTTTTCGGTTTTGCCGGGTTTTGTTCGCTAGGAAATTGCATTCGTGAGAAAGTCGAGATGTTCGAATATTTTGAATTGAAAATTATGAAAATTAAAGGATGACATGAATTTCTAATTTCAAATATGGTGATGAAGCAAAAACGATCAATCGTGCTGGATCAAACAATAATATTGATATAATTGATAATGCACTGACTTAATCTCAGCCATGGAAATCCTTTTATGTTTGAAAATAAAAATGTAAAAATTATCTTAATAAATGTCTTAATACATATTAAACTCTAGAGTTTAACATACTAACTTTGGATCACTCAAGCAACAAGTCAGCAATGCTGTTATATTTTAGTTATAATATTTTATTATAATGTATTGTCATCACTTTTATGACAATTATTCAAACAATTACTTTCACATTCAGCTAGCTTAGATGCACCCAAGTTTCACCAGTGACAATTATATTTGTGTTTAAAGCCTTAAACACACGTCTCAAGCCAACATTGATAATGATAACCACCGGTTACTTGGACTGATGTGATGGAATGCAGACATAATAATAATAAAAATAATAATTATCATCATAAATCAATATCAATTGCTGCCTAAAAATCAGACGGGAGGTGATGAAGTTGTTCAAATAACCTTCCAAAACCAATGATGCTTGGTCTGTGTGTACTTGGCTTCCCTGTAATGGCCATACTTGTCAGGAAAGTTCTTGTTCAAACAATTCAACTCCTGAGCTCTGAAATTTAACAAACTTGAGAGAAAAAGATAACATTAACTGGCAAGTTCAGCTTCCATAAACTTCCATAAATCTTATTACTTAACCGAAGCAGACAAGTTAATCCCCATTTCTTATTGATTCTCAATAAATTGTTGTGATAACATCTTGTCCTTGCGATCTTAACAATATCAATCGTTATGAAACAAACTATTCTCTCCATCCAGGACCGAACGAATTGACAATCAAAGAAACAAGAAGTTTAAAAACTACTTTTCTCTCGTGACGTCCCTCGGACAATCTCTGGGGTCTTCTCCGGGAAATTCTCGTTGGTACAGTTGTTGCGAATAGGGATAAAATATTTGCATGACCTGTTATCATAAAAAATAGAAACTCAACTTTTCTTATCAAAAAGTAGGACTTTAATCCTTTAATAACTTTCCGATTAGATAATAACATTTGAACGGGGATAACAATTTACAGTATTGCGATTACAATTGCAGTATTGCGATAATTTTTATGGATCATTAACGTCTTAACACTCGTTAATTAAACAGAATGTTAGAGACTTAAATATTTGCCTAAAGAACACAACATAAACTAACAGGACAGAAGTCAATAGATTGGACAATGTCATTCAATTGGGTGGAGTAGTGATCATGGCTGAAAATCAGGAGAGTCTTTGAAATATCTTTGGCATTCCTCAAAGAATCAATGAGATGCTCCAAATATTCTGTCCTGTTGTGTACTTGAACCACTATGACTGTTGAAGACTCGCTCGTTGGTAGATCAAACCTTTTGTGAAAAAGCAATTAAATCAAATTCTATTTATTAAATATTACATTAATAAGTAAGGATGGCTTTTTGAATAATTATTAATTTAAATAATTTTTAATTATCTTTGTACATTTAGTATAGGATGGCCAAAACAGTAAAAAGCAACAGTCATTACAAGTTCAACACCCATCCTTTGCTACCACAAAGTGCCTCTATAAGGCACATAAGTGTTTGTGTTTGCAACCTGACCCATGGCATCACTCAGACCCTCAGGGAGGAGCACTGTATAAATCAAAAAGCTCCTCATTTGCTATGCAAATGGTGATGTATAAATAAAACACAATTACAATCCAAATTCAGTGCACTTTTAGCTGCAAATATTGCTCACTGAAATGGAACCTTTTTAACTGCTTGTGATAAAAATTTTCAATAAAATGGAGAAGATGAGGATGTGAATCACTTCACTAAATAAACAAGAAAATGTTGTGCTTAAGAAGCAATATTTTCAAAATATTAAAAAAAATTGCTCCCAAATAAGCAAATTAACTTACTTGTGAAGATTCAAAACATGTTGAAGTTTGTTAGACTCCCAAATGATGTTTTTGATTTCTAGTAGCACAGGATCAATCTTGTGAACATGGTCCAAAAACATCCAGTGACTTGAATTTAATGTCAAATTGTTTCCTTTTAATCCAGAGGTTAGATTAGAAGTGAGACCAAACTCTTTGTGACTGTCTGCAAACTTCAAATGATTGACAATGTGTTGACGCTTTTCTTTGTCTGCAAGGAACCTCACTCTATCTTCTTCACGTGATTCATTGCTCATCAGGATATAATCCTCAGAATCCTTTTAACAGTGGTGCAAAGTTAGCATATAATAAGAGAAGCAATTAAGTTGTGATAAATGCAATATGGCAGAATTTTCCCTTTAGCATTATATAGTTTAATATACATTATATCTACACTTAGGTCCAAAAGAATTAATATTTAGACCAGAGCATCCAAAGCTTTTCACTGCCAGAAATATACTTGAAAGCACACCTAACTGGTGAACTACAACATAAAAATAGAAACTTCCAAACTCACATCGGATAAACTTCGGTCACCAATCAAAAAGCTGATGTTGGTTAGCAAAAATCCGAAAATTGATATCAAAAAAATAGTTTTGACCAGCTTTTTTGGAGTTGATTTAATTTCATATTTGTTTAACTGAAATCCATTTCTATATGATTTTCCCATCTGTCGAAATAAATTTAGAGGTTATAAAGGCATCTAGGATTTCTTATTACGTTAATCGTCTAACTATAACTCAAACTTAAAATTCGGTTTTTACTTTAAAATCGGTTTTTGAGCTTTTACTTTAAAGTCGTTTTTTGAGTTTTCGAAGCGATATTTCCACTGCTTAAAGGTCTAGCGCCATAATCCCTAGTACTCCTACCGAACCGAATTATTTATACCGTTACTATACCGGCTACACCTGTTAATTCGTTGCAATGTTTATACAGACACAAGGGGACCGAGAATTATGTTCTTCAAGGATTGTGTACTGCTATCACAACAATCAGTTATTTTTTAATGTTTGTAGCATTATAAATTCGAATGATTAAAGTCCAAGCTTCATTTTCACCATAATCCCGCATAAAGAGAAAACCAGGAAGCGAGGTGATGCATCGTTAAATCTATGAAATAATTTTTTTCACAATATAAATTTAGAATGTAGCACAACGATCAATTACAAAGTTTTGAAAAACATCTTGCGTTTTATAAGACCGTTGATAAAATATGAGTATTTTGCAATACTGTGTTTAATCCATCCTATTTAAAATATTGTCGGATTGAACATCAGTATTGAAATTGAATTTGGCAGTGTTATGTTATTTTAAGTGCATAAATGTATTCATGTATAGAACAAATAAAACAAATCAGTGATCTGCAAGGAAACCTTAACAGTTTATTTCTTGGTCTTTGGATCCCCTGGATTGCAATCAATCGTTATTTTTGCCTTTTGTATCTTTGCTCATTAATTAACTGGATAAATTTGGTTTCAATATAATTATTTGTCACGATATTAAAGCCTAAAACCACTCTTTGCATAAAAACATCTGTAAATGTTTATAAGTGCACCAAGTATGGTATTTAAACGGCAATATTATTAACATTAAAATTATTGTTGCCTGCTGAAAGAAAATGCGATTTAAACGTGCCGTAAAATATTACTGTGATTAAAAAGAGAAGAACCACGTAACCACTTAAAAACCAAGCGCGACTCGTCAGTTAAACATTATCATGTAATCTGATAATGATCGTAATTTTAGATTAAGAATGATGCTGCTTGGTATGGGGACACATGTACAAAAGATATATTTTCGCATGAGACCTTTATCATATTGCCGTTTCGGAGGAAAAAGCATTGTAGGTAGTTATGGTTCTTTAGGAAGTTCCATTTTCTTGCGTCGTTTATCCGGGCTTACTCCAAACCAGGACTTCGAAAACAGGGAACATTTGAATCAATATGTGAAAAAGTTGTTTGATTTACTGCAAGATGGGGAAACCGTTTCTCTTAATGGCCTAATGAGAAACATGGGTTCTTCTGGTATGCGGATTAACGATCCACGGCTGGTCATGATTCGTGAAAGAGCTGAAGAAAAAAAATTGACGACTGATTTAGATAAAATGGATTTTGAAACCTTTAAGTTGATCGTTAATGGAAAAGAACCTTTAATACAGAAAGCCATTTGTGATGATTTTGTAATACCAGATTTTGGTCTATTTTGCAAGCATTTGAACGATATTTATCAGGAATGTCGGACCAATTCATTGGGAACAGTGTCGCATTGGCCATATCCAGAGAATACATCAAAGTATTTTAACTATGGCATCAGTGGTTCTGACTATTGGGGGGTTTCTGTGTGCACTGTGGATGGTCAACGACATGATATTGGAGATTTTGATGTCCTTTGCCCTCTACATTCATGCAGTTGGCCATTTAATTATGCGTTTGCTGTCAAGCATCTTGGCTTTGGGGAAGTCCATAGGTATAACTGCTCTAAACATTCCTTGTTGCAAAATGTTTAGAAAATTTGCTCTGATTTTAGATTTATTGATAAAGAGGTATCGTGTGCTAATCCCTTTGTAAGTGATTCTTTACGTTGCTCAATTCCTCTTAATATCATGGGATCTCTGTTGATTTCATCATTGTTGCTCAAATGTGCACCCATCGAGGGAGAGGAATTCTCACATATTTTGAACGATTACAAACAACTTTTGAGTGGAAATGGTGACTTAAAATATAGCAAGGAAGTTTTTGATGTAGCCTGCACTTGGTCTCACAAGACAAAGTCTGTTGCTCACCATCTTGCCAATGGAAATCTATTTCCAGAAGGTTTTGCATTTAATAATAAAGTCATTACTTACCAAAATAAATTACTTCAAATTACAATGTGGTTTGATTTTTTGCCTTCTCAGTTTAACCATTTGCATAATACTTTATTGAATTTGGAGTATTTTATTTTAATTTGTGTTAGGTTCTACTAGTTAGGTCCAAATCACTAAACTAAAGGCTTCAAAGTAAATTTTTTGGAAGTTGAAATTTTCTTTCTGCTGTCCATTTTGTCAGAATTGTACATGTTACTAGTGTGGATGATATCATTTCAGTCAGCAAGAATAAATAGACAGTTCTGATGACTTTATGGCAAGCTTTTGATCTTTTGGATACCTCAATGATGGGAAGCAATTTATAAACATAGGCAAGAGTTAAACTGATCTTAGTCGCTATGGTGATGGAGTCTTCCAAAGTTCTGTTTCCAGTTTCACGCACTTCATGAGGTATACCTTCCCAATTCATAGCTTTATCTTTGGCAATGGAAGATATCATCATTTCAGCACCACAGATTCGCATATGGCTCATGAATGTATCCCAAAGAATTCAGCACTCGTCAAACATTTCTTCCTGACTAATAACATTGAAAGTCTTAGCATAACTCTAGTTCAGCACATCTCTTCATGTTATGCAAAAACTGGTTCTGGATCTTTATGAAGAATCTTTAGTCATTGAATGTCTTCAAGTTTGACTTAATTTATCCCACAATATCCTCTGATGCTAACACTCAATGCCCTTTTTTAAATGAGCTTTAGGAAGAGAATTATAAAGCCAACCCAATGTAATTTTCTAATTATAATTAAATAGCATGAAAATAAATGAACACATATTGAAGCAAAAAGTAGAAAGTCTAAAGTGCTAACAGTTAGATTAAATGACTCAGTAAAAATTGTTAGAAGTTGCCTTCCTCCATGCTCCAGGTTCCAAGTTGGATGACTGTGTAACATTACAACTTCAAACAAATTGCTTCTCAGTTGATGTGCAAACTGGTGCGCTTATGGCTGCCACTTTGGCTAATTATGGCAGGTAATTTTAATTATTTTTTGCTGCTACTGATTAATTAGGTTTTGAATCATTAATATACACCTTAGGAACAAAATATTTCTTTAATTCTAGATGCCCTGTGAGCGATAGTTATTTGCCAAAACTGGATCCTTTGGCAGTGAGAAACATTTTGACGTATATGCAGTCCTCTTCCCAATTTTCAAGATCCATTCGCCTTCCGGTCGTGTCTTCTTCGTCTGGCATGACCATGGTTGTAATCAATGGGGTGATGGGATTATGTTTGTGGTCACCATCTCTTGACAAATTTGGGAACAGTGTCAGGTCTTTGCAGTTTTGCAAAGAACTTACCAGGAGGTTTCGACAGTTATTTAATTGAGTGGAAATGTTTGTTAGACATTAGATGCATTGCAGTCACAACAATATCCAATGTTTGATAAGTCCCTTCAATACTAAACCACTTATAAGATTATTGTTGCCACAAATCTTTATTGAATTTCCTTAGCAATGATTAATGTGCTCTAGATTCTCTCTTCACAAGTTTAACTCTCCATGCCTGAAGTCTCAGCAAATATATCTAGGTGGTCACAAATCATTTGCCAGGGCAGCTTTCATTGGTCAGATGATACACTATGCATATAGGTTACAATTAAGCTCAACTTCTTGTTGAGTTTTGTGATATTTTCCATTAATATTTTCTTTTGTAAAGTGCAAGTCTGCTTTCAATCAACAACTCACAGTGGATTTGAAATTCCCATTAAAATTTTGTGAATACCTCTACAACAGTGTTAATATTTCACAGAGGCGACAAACAGTCTTTAGAGAAACTTCACAATATTGGTGTGAAAGCCGATCTTAGTGATTATGATGGCAGGACAGCTCTCCACGTTGCTTCTTCGGAGGGACATTTGGATTGCGTAAAGTTCCTTGTGGATGTCTGCCAAGCGCCCTTACACGCTGTTGATAGATGGGGCTACACTCCATTAGATGAAGCTAAACGACATCAACAGAAGCAAGTACAATCGTTTCTTGAAAACAGAGCTAAATAATACCCTTTCGAAACATTGTTCCCCCCATGCGTCTAGGGGCGTGTTTTGATGTATCAATAAAGTTCTAAAATGGATAGACAACCTGGTCGTGAAATGGTGAGCGTTAAAGTAACTAGCCGAATAAAGTCGTGTAACAAATCTGAAGTTGCTCGTGATGCTGGCGATATTTAAATGATGCCCTCGGACAATCGCCAAATTTAAATTTCGCTGCTTTAAGTGACTCACATGCAGGGAGTTGTTTACGCTCTTGAACAAATAAAACGCAGCCTAGTTGTAAAGGCATTTAACGTTCAAGGCTTTTGCAGGCAGCAACTAGGCATTTCTCAGCTGATAGATACAGTTTCCGTTGATCTTGTTTCATGGTTATGGTTAGCTCGCTCGATACCTTAGTTTAATTTCGGAAAGAGTTTTCATTTAATTCCGTTTTTATAATGTGTGTTGGGCTATTCGAAAGGGTTTGCGATTTTGAATTTCTGGTTAAATGGCTTTGAAAGTCAAGGATGAACTCGTTGGGAAACGATTTATATGCTTTGAAAAATCGTTAAGAAATACTTTACGTGAGTGCACTGAGCTTGAAAATGGAATATCGGAGCTTGAAAACCACGAGTTGAAACGAGGAATTATTAGAGCGATCACCTCAAAAGATTTAAACGAAGAATCACATCAGGTAAGTATTTGGTTGTGTTAAATGGACTTTGTTTGATTTGATGCTCTAGGTTTTTTAAATGATTTTCGTAACTTTTCGAATTAAGGAGTACATCTGTTGACAAAAGTAGTGTTTCTTTAAAGTTTCTTTTTGACTTACATAATCATCATCTGCAGTTAAACTAACTTACTGAACTACATGTACTACTAATGTATGTGTATGTTTAAAGTACTGTAGAGTAACATCCCTGCGAAAAAGTTTTATTTCATTGATTTGTTTTATTTCAATGTGAAGGTTACATCGAGATACTTTACAAAGATTAATATATGATTTGCATATGGACTTGCCTAAACACATTTTATATCAATTCACATCATATCTTGTTCATTTTAAACTCTTTAAAAACTTAAAGTACTTGCTATACAGTTGAAAGTGAAGTGATATTCGAAATTCATAGCTGCTTTTTTTTTATCTAGTTAGGTCCTTAAAAACGTTTTACATAGCTTCAGTGCATAAATAGCAAGACATTTGGACTAATTATTTGCACATGAATATGAATCTCAAGTTGTTAGCATGCACTGGGCTTTCAGCAGCAGTCTAAAGAGCTTAAAGTGTCAACAACATTGGCTGATGTTTTCTTCATTGAGGCAGGCATCAATTATGGAGCTGTGTCTAGAGCGGATTTCATTACCATAACTCTAAAGCATGTGTCTGACCTGTAAAATGAGATGCTTTAATTGAATCAGTTTTGAAATATTATTGTTGACATTTTAATTTTCATGCAGCCCATTTTCGAAGTTCTTAATTTTAAAAATTCAAAGCAAGGTCGTCATTGTATGGACGGATGCGTAGTTTTATTAATCATGATCTTTCCACAACTTAGCACAAACCTGTAAAAAGAGACATGCAAATTGCTAGATGCAGACGTGTATGTGTTTTGTTTGCTGGGGGTGGAGTTTATCAACGTCCAAACTTAGGGTACCTATTATCAATTCAGATTGATTATCAATTCGTGTTGATTGATTTCAGAGCTTGTCCATTGTTGCTTTTTTCATTCTTTGAACTTTACACTTTATTCCGTCAGGGCATCTGCCCCTGGCTATTTGAAGTGATTAAATCTCGATTGACCCTTGACGTAAGGAAGGGCTTCAAAGTTTAATTTTGATTATCGACGAGCCGCTATTCATTTGAAATAATTCTAATGAGCAAATATACTGAAATAAACAATTGTTTGGAAGATGAAACCTAATTGTCGAGATGCTCATTATGATCATAAGCTTCGTCTTAAATAAACAAGATCATTACTTAGGAATAGTCTCGAACTGGATTCGAAGAAGACTCCTTGTTTACTTCCTTCCTATTGGCTAAGATGAATAACCAATCATTACGCATCTGCTACTTTGCCAACTTCGAGCACCTGGATTGATTTTTACCTGGATTTAGCGGGTGGACTTAAGTGCGCAGGAGATTCGTTGTAGACCAAAACACCACCATCACCATTACAAGAATAGAACGCGATGCGTTTGATTCATACACAGCTATTACAAAAAATCATATTTTATTTAATTTTCATCTGTAATCATTTCAATACGTAAACGTTCGAGTCGTTCATAAACAATGTCCACCTTGACACGTTTCAGATACTTGTTGAATACGATAACAAACCATGGGAAACAAGAGAATGGCTCACGACAGCAGATCAATTGTGCCTTTTAATGGTTGAAGATTCGCTTGCTTGGATTCCAAGTGACAAATGCTGCAAAGACCATCACAATTCTGAGCTTATGAAGGACGATAGCAGGCCTCCATCGAATCACCTGCCAGCCATTGTGAGCTCCATATTTTTTTTTTATTTCTCCTTTCTACTACGCGTCACTTTCTGGTGCTTCCTACAAAACAATAAAATATTATGTTGCGATGGATTGTCTTTTCAGCGAATATTCGTTTTTTTTCTTTAATTAAATCTTTATTTCTGACTAAATTAAACATTTAAATCGTGGTATTTCCAATCAAAACAACTTTGATTATAGATTGTGAAGAAATTCCAAATTTTTGTTTATTCAATGCAATTTGTATATTAATATGCATATAAATATACATGCATGCATATGCCCATTTATGCTCAGCTTCATTGAGGTGGATTTGATTTCCAACAGTTCATTCCATGTTTATGAGCCTGTTGTGAGTTCATATCAATCATCGTGGATGATGATGATAGTGATGATGCATGTGTTTCTACCACGCTGCTGTTCTCCGTTCAAAACATTATGAATCATTCAAGGGCTCCTCTATTGATTAGCAGAGGATAATGAGATCTTATCTCATTAAGACGAACAATTAACATTTATTAATAATGAATTTTTAATTAGCCTTTGTAAGAATAAGTAGCCCTTTCAAGTATTGAGATACTATAATTGAATATGCCTCCTCAAACTCATTAGCTGTTCAACTCGAAAGTCAAGGATTTCATACCAAGGCTTTGTTGATTTTGAACTTCTAAAATAAATTGTTCTTTTAATAACAAATGTAGAATGGTTGTTTAATAATTTAAATGATAGTCGCCATCAAAAATGATTAACAAACCCTCATTAAATCTCACATGGACAGCAAGTTCATGAATGATTTGCTTCGATTTTTTCTAGATTTTTAGGAAAGTCCATGGTAATATTAAAATCAAAGAGCACGAGTTAATAGCAGAAGCGCTGCAGAGTAGGAAGTTGATCTTCCACGTTGATCCGACCTGTCTGCTCCCTTTCAAGGTAATTGTTTGGTCTGCACAACCATCGACATTGTATTATCATAACCAGCATCATTATTATCACTATGCTGTTGCTACGACTACCAAAGTGTTTTTCAAAATCCTTAGAGTTCTTATCTTTTCAAATTCTTATTTCAGCATCTTATTTGCTTATTATATTAAAATGAGTTTCCTCTGAATTTCTGAATCTGAATTTCTTCTGATTCTGAATATGATTCTTTTCTTTATTGAATTGTTTTGAAAGAACTGCTTTGAAGGTTATTAGCATCACATTAAATGAGAAAATGTGTCGCTGCACATAATTGAATCCTTGTTTCATGCTGTTCTATTTACTCCGTCCGCTTCTATTCACTTTGTTTATAGCAAATCTTCTGCATTTATTAATAAACTTATTCAGTCGTATAATACTTCCGATTATTTGAAGATGCCTGCCTTAGACAATATTTAGCAGAGGGTGGCCATTGTGATTCTAAATACACTCTGGTAACATTAACATTGCACAACCAGATTGTTGTGAACATAGATTTAATTGTTACAAATACTATTTCATTAGAAGCATTGAAGTAATGATGTCATTATTAATATTATTATTATCGTTGTTATCATTTGACACCGTTGGTTGGCTGCGTAGGAGGATCATTTGAAGCGAGACAACGGCTTGTGCGACGACCCCGCGGTGATGGGCGAGGTCGAAAAATGGTGGGACGTTCAAAACGGTCAGAACATTCTCCTCAACATGCCGCTCATCCTGGTCGGCTTCCGAATTCGAGTTTACAGAACCCAGGGCACGACCCAATGGTTCACTGCAGTCATAAAAATGGTTGATGAAAACTCTCAGGTTCGTAAAATTTACAATTTCAAGTGGTCAGTCAAACAATGAAAAGTGCAGCCTTTGCTGGAACCTTTTGGTGTTTATTTAATAACACTGGATGTACGCATTGGACTTTGATTTCTGTCTAGATATGCAGGCTCTTGAAATTGTAATGAGATATTACATGTTGTCATTGATTGTAACTGCTGGTAATGAATAATGATACACCTAATAGTTTGTTTGATGGACTGACATAAATTAAAATGCAATATGTGAAAAATACAATTATTTAGGTTATTATCTTTACAAACTTAAGGTATTTATGCCATGTGTTTAAATATTTGCAAAATATCTTCTAAGGAAATTAAATAGACTGGATTTTGCAATGACTTCCTAATAATCCTAATAATCAATACAGGGAGTTTATAGAAGGTCAGATATTAATTAAATACTTAAATTGAAATTGGTCATTCCACCAGATGTTGATTATCCTTGACGACACCGTCCTTGAAGAACACCACGTCAGTCCGAGTCTCGTTCAAATGTCTCTGATTGGAGAAGGAGGTGAGATGTTTACATCCGTCTGTTTACAACTCTTTGTTTTTAAACGAATCACGTGCTTCGAACGAAAGCGTTATGATATTAGATTTGAATGCCATGTGCCCATCAGCTGTTCTGAGCTTATGAATATACATTAGCTCGTCCTGCATTGAAACTTGCACCTGTAATTTATGCTGCTTGCTGAGTGCCTCGATGGGGAGCCGAGATATTGCGGTGCGATAACATTCTTGATAACAGTCGTGAATTAAGATAATGATGATAGTTTTTAAGGTTTCCTGATGTTGATGATGATGACGATGACCATGATCACGATACCGATGTATGTGGCATAGTGATGCTGTAATGGTAATGATATTGAATTCAGCATTTCTAAAGTGCAAAGTGTTGTAATGTTTAAGCTGGAGAACTTAATATCAATTAGAAGCAAACCTGATTGAAATGAAGATAACTATTATAATGAAATTATGGTACCTATTATACGATCACTTTGCTTATGGGAGAGCTTACAAAAAAAACTCCATAAATATTGCATCAAATAAATGTCTTATCGTTTGTAATTAAACTAAATTTGTTTACAAAATTTGTGACTGCAGATATGCACAACGTTTTTATGTTACACACTGCAGAAAGGCACGCCCGCTCATAATACGTGCAAGATTTCTGAACTGTCCAAATTAGGGCAGAAAATATTTAAAGCGACTACCAGGACAGTCTTCCAATAATATTTTCAGACATTAGAATATTACTTATGTAACCTCAGCTGCTCAGCTGTTGACATAAACAGAAGCTATCCATAAGCAAGCTCACGGTATTCTCACATGTGCATCCATCTTTATGCTTCTCAGCCCGGCATCGCTACAGCATGAGATTAGTTGGAGACAGTGGTTGCTGTTGTATTTCGATACCCAATACTTCAGGACTCTTTCGTTAAATCGATGGAGCACATTAATTCCTCAATAATTAAGGTATTTACTTTGGACGTGCTTCTTAATCTTCTGCAGGTTGGTTGAATAGCATGCCTGTATTACTTAATTAACCTTTTCAATTGTTGCTTCCTACTCTTGAGTGGCATTTCTTCTTTATGGATAATAATCTCTTTTGAAAATCAACCAACTTTCAGCCGATCAGACGAACGATAGTCCGGTAGCAAAGCAGACGCTGCGTTTGCTCGGTCGATGCCGGCATAAGCAAAACAAAGACACGAATCGCGTCATTTCGTTAAGATTTCATTCAAAAGTGTCATACCTGCGAAACCATGTGGTTAGAGTAATTGAAAACTGCTAGAAATATTTCTTGACATTTCCTCGAAGAAGCAGATTCCTGGGGTCGAGTCTCCTGCTTCGTGCCCCAGACGTGCTCGAGCTACGTACGAACACGTAGCTGTAAGCGGACCGTTATAATGGTGCTTATTGTGTGCTTTCTCGAGCAGCTAAGCTCGGCAATTTCACGATGAGAATGCATATTCTAAGAGCTCTTGTGATCCGAGATTGGAAGGCGTTTGTTTTTATTCTGCTTTCTGTGATGTTTTGGAGGCGCTTGCGCTGTTCGTCAGCACGCAGTGCCATCAAAGGCTCGCTTCTCTTGCGAGGAGGTAACAATGAAGAGGCTTATGAGTCGCTTCGTGAGGTCACTTTACCTTTTCTTCTTTAAGAATTACGTTGCTTGAAGAGAAGCTAGTCGATCGCAAGGTTTGAATTCATTACGTTACTTGTAGAACTTTATTGCATTTAATGAAGCTGTTGAGAATGGTTTGAGATCTTAATGAACGGCTAGGAACAGTTTTTTTGGATTGGATTTTAAATTGATTAGAATGTACATGGGTTCAGTATAGCTTGAAATTTTGGGGAAATGATTGGGCATTGATTTTGCCTAGCACTAATTAACTTAAGCTATGTATGGTCTGCATAATATTAACAATTATTATAATAATACTTTATTAAGGAACTTGTGTCATTAATTATAAGGAGAATAGAAACATTTTCTAAGCTTTTAATTTTAGAACTGCAGCTGAGTATGCTCGAATTACATTATTGTGCAGATTTGTGTCTGTTGAACCCAGCTCGAGCATTGATTTGTTCTGTTGATCATAAAGTCCGACTTTATTATGTTTGCCTCATTAATAGGAGGCAGATTTCCTCAAGTTGCAAATTGAATTTCTAGCTATTAGATACCTTACTATTATATCTATTAGACAGTAAAACCTTTGAATCAGGTAAAAGCTAAGGACAACTTTTACAATTTTACTTTAGTATGTAGATTGAAAGGGACGACCTGCCCATAGGGACATTTTTTCCACGTTATCCGTATGGGCAGGTTCTGTTGTATATCCATCGATTGCATCCATTTCCTAAAGATTTGTCTTTTACCTTTCTTATGAAAGTCTTCATGAAATAATATTTTCAAATCTTCAGTTGTTACTTCTCTCCTGAATGGCAATCATGTCAAAATAAGACCTAGTCGGACAAAAAATAACACGAGCTCCAAGAATTTACCAAATAGTTTGGAAAAGAAACGGAAAAAATCCGTTATAAGAGACCATCCCAAGGTTAATTAAGTTGTACCCTTCGTTAATGACTGGCCTATTTTTAAACAGAATCTTTTTTTCAGAAAAGAAAAACAAGATCACCAACTAATTGTCCCAAGTCTGATGATAGTGGAGAAGATGCTGGATTAGTTAAACCCAATCCTAAGCCACAAAGTCATTCTTCCTCCAGTACTCAACTTGATGTTATACAGAATCTTAGCAATTGTGCCAATGAAAATTTGCTCAAACCTCCAAAATTTAATGATTACAAAACAAGCCAAAAAGACAGAAGTAACTGTGGGGCACTTTTCAAACGAGTGAAACAGAAGTTTTCATCGTCTTCGTCTTCTTCTTTTTCCTCTTCTTCGTCATCGTCCTCCTCATCAGAATCAAGTGAGAGTAGTTCCCACCGATCACGCAGAAAGATATCAAATCCTGACAAAAAGATTAATACATCAAACACCGAGGCACTTAAGAACGTCCGGCATTGCAAATTGGCAACTTGCAGTAAACAGCCGGAGTCCAATCTGGTCTCCAATAACACGACGGGTACAAAGAAATCTCTCAGAAAACTTGAGAAAAATAAAAAGACCAGGGAGAAGGGAGTTATATTTCTTACAGAAGAAGAGGAAGAATTCATTCACAATACCAACAATTCTGTTTCATCCTCTGTAAGCAAAGGACAGGTATGATTAGACAATATCATGTCTAAGTAATGCTTTATATTAATGTTTGTCTAACATGCATATTTACATAACGCTCTTTTTTTTTTACATACAAACAGGATAAAAGAAGTTTGTCAAAGGTCACAGAAAAAAAGATTTCAAATCCCAGGGACATGCAATCCAATAAAAAGGAATTTTTGAGCGGAGGAAGAATGGGAAACGTTAGCGAAGAGGTTCCCGTCGATTTGAGTTCTCCGACATCTTCTACGGATGCGAAAGGACAGAAGAAAGCAGATCATTCTCAAGCAGTACTAGTCCCACAGCATTACGTCTCCATGACTGGCCTTCCTTCGAAGCCCACTCAAACGGTTTTTCCAACGATTTGTCCACAAGATAAGATCGACAACAAGATCTCTAACTTCGGAGATAAACCTGCCTCGTTGTCAGAGACCGTAAATCTTCCTGTGACTTACGGCTCGATCGATCGTTCGACTAGAAATCTGATTTCTTTGGGTTACGTTCCGTTCCTACCTCTGCTCAACGGTTCCATGAAAATGGTTGCGAATCCCTTCGACGGATCCAAACTCGACTCTTCTGCCTCTCTCGGGATGGAAAGAGTCGCCGCCTCGGCCGAAAACTTCAGACTTTGCCTTCGGTCTGACGTGGACGAAATTCCCAAAATGCCTGCCATGAAAATGTTTAAAACGAATTTTCCAGGTCATTGTGATTCTGGATTACTAGGAAAAGAAGATATTTTGGGATTGTGAGTAACTATTCATTGTCTTGTGGTGCTTCAAAGCAAGAATTAGAAAAATTTCTTTACAGGGTTAGAGATGAGAAGGCTGTGAGGCTTGAAAGAAGGGAGTCAAAGTTCATAGTTCATGAACCTGAAAGGCCAGGAGAGGCTGTAAACCATCACTTCAGCAAATCTTTGGTGAGTGTGCAAAATGCCAGAAGTATAATTCTCAAGTTTTTATGTTTTTTGGACACTTTTTAGTCTCAGAAATTATTCATTATTGTTATTCTCAAGAATCAATTTAAGCATATTTCATTTTATTCCCACATTCCCTTCTGGCAGGTGAAACATCCCGTGGACCCTCGAATGGCATTCATTCCAGGCCCAATGCTAACCCTGCCTTCGCAGGTGCAACCTCTGTCCTGCATCGACGAGATTCGCCAGGATCACGGCGCAAGGATCGAAGTTTCCTCGAAAGCAGACGCTCGGACGCCTCGTAATTTCACTCCAGAAGTGAATTACGTTTGCTCTGCTCCTAAACCTGCCTCCTGCACCTCTAATTCCTACTCGTCTTTTACAAACTCTTCTTCCGAATCTCTTAAACCGACTCTGGACCTCAGCGGAAACGTTTACCTGCCCGGCCTACCTGCATTAAAAAGCAATGCGATCCTCACGAAATTGCAAGAGGATCAGTTGCAGGAGTATTTGAAGTTGCATGCACAACAATTTCATTGGTTGCAAAGACGTTCTGATCTTCCTGCGAGCGATCGGCCCAGAGGCACGGCTTCGCGAGTCGAGTTTGTCCACGACAGAAACGATATTTTGGCCTCCGATTCGCTCCTTCTTTCTAACAAATCGGTTCCTGACTCGAACTTCGGGGAATCTACGCCCGGTCGGTCCGAAGCGGAAGTCCCGCAGGGGGTGCTGGACCTTCAAAAAAGGCAAAGTTTTTTGTCAACTACCGACACTGTTTCCAAGTCCAGTCGACAAACTCCTATGCATTTCTGGCACAACAAGGTCGTGCCACGGGAACAGCAAGCCGTACTCTCGAATTCCATAATCGTTCTCGATTGTCAGGGCTTTGGAGCCGTCGAGCCGCAATCAGTTTTCGGCGACAGGAATCCATCGCTCGGTTCCTTGCACTGCGACTCGTCCGTCGTCGCGAACGGCAGCAGAAAGCGCTTCTTCGAAGAGGCTCGACTCCCTGCAGATGCCAAAAAGCCAAGGATCTCGGACGGATTCGTGGACGTCACCAGCCTTCTTTTCTGCGACTCGGAGAGGAAAGTCACGTCCCCTCGACTCGGCCTTCTTCCTCAATCGTCGACCTCGAGTCTCGGGTCCGGCGGTCGTCTTCGAGCAGCGACGCCGGACGTTCCGTCGGCTCATTCCTCGACGGAGGAGGAAAGATTCATTGCCTGCGCAGAGGGAGGCCCGACCGGTCAGGCATTCCAGAAACAGGACGTGGTAAAAATTGAGAACTTGCGGGTCGCCGGGGATCGAGGTGCGTCCGGGTCGATTCGGACCTCCGAAGGCGTTTCCGTGGTCGTAGGATCCGTGAACGTGCTTTCTGCCTTTTCCAAAGCGTGCCGAGTCCCCCGTCCTGCAGTTTCCTTTCCAGAGAACGGAGTCGTCGACGGATCGCCGTGCGAGCGACGAGAAGAAGGGTCGGCAGTTTTCCACGATTGCGTCGCAGAGGAAAGTCTCCCTCCGGTCTTGTCCGCTTCTTCCCTCAAGTGCATTTCATCGCCCGAATCCTCCGGGGACAATGCCATCGGGACGGATTCAGAGACGAGGAGTGCGTGCAGCCCCCTCGTGATCAGGTGAGTTTATTTCCATTTTATGAAATTGCATTTCTGGCTTTCTGGAGGTCTCTAAAGATGAACTTGGATGTGTGGAGTTGTGCCTGTCTTATAATTGCTAGTCTTAGCAGATAACTTACCAAATTTTCCTCATTTGACTGCCATATTTTTGGTTAATTATGATAGAATTTAGAAATAATTTAATTGGCTTTAATGCTTTGGTTAATTGGTAAATTTAAGATTCCGTGGCAATGCATTTCGATCGGTCTCCGTTATTAATCTAATTAAAAATGCATTTCCTTCGTTATTTAACTGTGAGGTGATATTATTTCAAAATAAAATTTAACCACATTTTACAAATCAAATATGTAGTTGCACAGGACTGGGTTGTATTTTTGGTATATTTATGCTATTTAATCTGTTGGGAAAACCATTCCATCGTATTTTGAGATTGATCTGCAGTTAAAGTACTCATTAGAGAATGTTTAGATAGAAGAAATTGAGGATTTCAGATTGTAACACATTGCAATACATTCATTATGTGCATTATGTGTAGTCTGTTATCGATTGATTATTGGCACATAATGTGTGAGATTGTTTAAGTTGAAAGAAAGTTGTTCTCGTTTTCCATCAGGTCCGTCGGCGGAACCCCAACGTTCGCCTCCTCGTCGGAAGTTAACGATTCTAGTCTCGCCGTTCGCTCCTCGTCCGTTTGTTCGTCGAATGCACCTGTGAAGTTCAAAAAAGCCTGGTTGAAGAGATACGACGAAGACAGTCGAAACGACAGCTCCTCGAGCGCCGAGAACGTTTCCGTCAACGGTCGAACCAAATCCGTCGAAGGAAACGACGCCACGAATTACAAGAACGACGCGTCCAAACTTTACGACGTCTCCCGTCGAGACGTCGTGACGCCTTCCACGTCTGCGGTCGAAGATTCTAACGATTGCTGGACCTCTGAAAATGAAGTCGGTACTTTGTACTTTGCTCGCTCGTAAAATATAAACGGTCGACCGGTCTCGATATTTTGTTGCCTCCGATTTCAGTCGTTTTTACAAGAATTGTGAAACTTTTTTTATTCAGGATGAGGGAAGAAGCGTAGAAAGTCAGCAAAGCGGCGATCGCGTCCGAGGTGTCGAGCTTCGGGCTCGCGAAAATTCGGACAAAGGAAGCTACGAATGCGTCGAAAAGATGAAGGGGAGACTAAGAGAATTGAGAGTTGCAAGCAGAAGGGGTGAGCGAAATTATTTTCTGCTCTCAATGGCATCTACCTATGCAGAGCAATTTCTAATTTTGCAATCATAACTTTTGGAATTCGTAATCAGACGACCCTTCTGCCATCCTTTCCTCTCAAGTCTTGAATCGCACGTCTAAAGAAAAAAGATCCGAGACATTGGAACCTTTCTTGCAGGACGGATCTTGCCACGAAGTCACTCCTCGGCTCATCAAATGTCGAGAATGCAGGACCGTCAAGAACAAGAAGGACAGGAAGGCTCCCAATGATTTCTGTCGATTCTATGCTTTCAGAAGGTGATTTCTGATGTGATTTTGATTAAAAACACGAACAAAGATAAACGATCGAGAAATCCGTTCAGGCTTCGGTACGTCTCCAAGCGCCACCTGACGGTTTCCGGATTTTCCGACCTCAACGACGTCACGGTGCCCGACATGGAGTTGTGGTTTCCGACTCTGCCGATCGTGGGGCCCCCGTTGGACCGACACGTGGCTTCCTACCTCCTGACTCATCTCCGTGAACCATTTCTAAAGATGGTCAAACTGGAGAGGGCGGCCGAAGCGTGGTGTCGCAAATCCAGTAAGGATTCCGTTTTGCAACCTTCCTTCGTTCGTGAACCTCAATCGATCTGTTTGATTTTCAAAACAGTTTCCGACGACGACGGGAACTCCACCACCGTGTGGAAAAGAGCAGTTCAAGGGGTTAAGGAAATGTGCGACGTGTGTGACATTGCTCTCTTCAATGTTCACTGCGTGTGCACCAAATGTGGTTTCGCAGTCTGTGTTTCCTGCCACAAGGAGAAGGTCTTCCAAATGAAGAAGACGAAAACGACGAGCGCAGAAAACGAGGACGACAAGGTCGACGGGTTCTCGGACGGCTCCGCCCCGAGGCAAGATTCTCCGAGGACGAAGAAGTTCAAGGGTCGAAGGCAGAACGACCCGACCGGATCGAGGTCTTGCAACGAGGAACTGGCGGACAGGTGGCTCACCTGCCACAACAAGCAACAACTCCACGATCCACAGAAGCTCATGGTCGCCCAAACCATTCCCAGTGATGGTAGGTCGATTGATGCTTCACGCTGTTGGTCGTCAATGATTGTAGCAATTTATGTACAATTTTTTAGTTTTGTGGTACCTCGAAGAGCTACTGGAAAAATACCTGAAGCTTCGACCTTCTTCCGGAACTCGGCCGAATTCCTTGCCGTTTTTGAGTTCCGCATTCGACAGGTTGGCCGTCCTGGCAGACGTGGCAGAGAAGCAGATGATACAAAATGACGAAAACCAAATTGGAAATAAAAATCAACCTCGCATGCCTCAAAACTCCCCTTTCGTCGGAGCCAAGTTGTTACAAGAAATAAACAGCAGAGGCAAAGGTGCAGAAAGCCCGATGCCGACATCCAACGGTTCAAAATTGTAAGGTTTTCGTCTTCTCCTGTGGACTCTTTTGTCAGGAAAAACAGTTTAAAAAACAAAACAATGATTTCCTTTGTCTTCTTTTAGCCAAGGAAAGTGCATGACGATGTTGCAAAAGGAAAGATTGCTGCACGTGACGGACTCGTCTTCGCCCTCCTCCGATCTTTTCCTCTGCACCTTCCAGGATCACTGGTCGAAGGGGCTGCCGATCCTCGCCTCGAAATGCGACCTCGACGTCGACCTCTGGCGACCCGACCTACTTTACCGCACCCTGTCGAGATCCGACCCGAATCACTCGGATTCCTTTTCGGATGCCGTCGCCTGCAGAAGATTTTGGGAAGGTTTCGAGAAAGTTTCCGCCAGGATCAAGCAGGAGAGGTTCGGATCCGCGACGGGGGAAGACCTGCCGTCGCCCGTCTTCACGTGGGGATCCTCGAAGGATGAATTCAGGGACATGCTGCCGAATCAATTTGAAAATCTTGTGGAGGTAAATCCGCACGAGCTCGTAAAGCGCATTTATTGTGCGCGATGTCGGTTTTTTTTTATATTTTATTTCTAGAATAACATAAAGAAAGTACGAAGTGAACATCATATGCAGGAGTTTAAGAAACATATCGAAAGTATTGAATCGAGATCGGTCGTTATTCTGGCAAATTCTCTTTTCTGCAGAGTCTCCCCGTGCGAGCTTACACGTCTGAATCCGGTCGTTTCAACCTGACGTCTCGACTTCCTGACTTCTTTGCCAAGCCCGACCTCGGGCCCCGCCTCCGCGCAGGATACGGCCAACTGGATGCGTCCGAAGGTTCCCTTCCCGTGAAAATAGAAGGTTGCGACGTCGTCGCTCTCTTGGCCTGCGTGGTCACGCCCAAGGACGACGTGAACAACCATTTGTCAGGTACCGTACTTTCATCTCGACGAATCCGGTCGTTTCTGGCTTTGCAACTCACGGATTTTTATTTTCAGCCGCAGAGAAATATCTCATGAAAATCGGCTGCGGATTGAAACTTTCGGACACTGCTACGAAGCCCGGGGTGGTGTGGCACATCTTCGAGAGACAACACAACGACGTCGTCGAGAAACTCATCGTAGAGGTTTGCAATTTCTTGCTAAAGTCCGACGCGGAAAGACGCGACAAAACTTTTAAGACGGTCCTACGATCTTACGCTCAGAAACAAACGAAGGTCGCCAGAGAAGGAGACTCAATCAAGCGGCCCGTCTACCTCAACGTGGAAGACCTGAAAGTCCTGAAGAGGGATCGGAACGTGGAACCCATAACCGTGGTGCAACACCTCGACGACGCCGTCTTCGTTCCGGCAGGTTGCTACCACCAGGTAGGTCTTACTTTTCATAAAGTCTGGTAATTATTCATTCATCAATTATTAATAGATGCATCTTGCGATCGATTGAAAATTGCAACTCATTGTAATGCAGCTATTCAAAATGCAGTTAATTTTTGCATAATTTAATAACAACTGACGATTAAACTTTGCAAATTTTGAAGGCCCGTTTCCTTTACGGTTGCGTCATGGCTTCCGTGGACCTCGTCACTCCCGAGAACACCGGATTCATGTTCGACCATCAACTGAAAACCAATTTCAACTGCTCGGACAGGCTCCAGGTAGTTCCTGCCAAGATTTTCGTCTGGGATTTTGTACGTGAAATTCGAATGTCGGATTTTAATAGCAGATGCTCTTTTCAGTTGATGAATACCATTTACCATGCCACCAAGGACTCGTTGGCCGTCGTCATGCAGAGCGAAATGCTCGCCAGTTCTCACTGATTCTTCGAGCGCGGAGGTTTGAGAAGACTACGATTCGCGTAATTAAAAAGGATCCGAACGGGATCGCGTTCGTTCAAAAGTCGACGACGTTTTTCTAGGAAGAACTCGGAGGCTTCGAACGAGCGTTCGGCCGAGGAGGGGTCGAGGAGCGTTTCGACGGATCCGCTTCGACTCCGTCGACGAGTGACGCACGAGACCACCAGCGACTCGAAGTTGCCAAAAACCCTCTCGACATTCTGTTTTATTCGCGTCGGGCGAAAATCTTTTCACTACGTTGGATTTCCAGTGATTCGACCCCATTTCGAATCGAAGGCTGTTTTAACTCTGCAACGGTTTCTCCGGTTGCCCGAGTTTGCCATCGCTTTGCATTCGAAAGACCGGACGAGATCGAGTGACGGATTCCGCGGGATCGCGTCCGCCGATCTTATTCCTGCAAACGTCGTCTCCTTTTGGAAATGTTTTGAGAATATTCGCGAGACGATCTTACTTCGAATTTTGAGTTTATGTCCATGTGATCGGTCGTCGTCGTCTTCGTCGTTATTTTAATTATCGCGTTTCACTTTTAAGTCATATCTACCGAGGCTCAGTTCGTAGGCTGCTGCTGTAAATGCGTCGACAAAACTTTTTAATTGAATTTGTTGTCCCAGAATTGTTGATTTCTTTTTATATTTTCTTTAATTTTGCATGCCACGATATGAAATTAAATGAGAAGGTATTTGTAAATTAATGGGAGAGGTTTCGGATTATTTGCCGTCGAAGGGCATTGTTTGTGTTTTGTTTTCCAGCGGTGGTGGTATTCGTTTGGCGTTCGTTCTGATAGACTGGAGATCCTCGAGTGACTTTTGCGACGTTGATGACGTGGGAGACCACGAAGTATTTGTTACTTTAATCTATTCTCATTAAATTCAGACCAACGCCTTTGTTCGTCTTAACGTTCAAAGTCTAGTCTTGTGGATCATCAAATGACAAGATTCAACCGAAGATTAGTATTGTATGGTTTTGTCTCAAGGACAGTTGATCGAAGTTTGGAGCCTTGTGCATTCAGGTGATGGGTAGAATCCTTGATTTAAGCGTGGTCGTAACCACGTAGCGACGCGAACACGTCGGAAAGCTGCGCCGGTGATTAAAAGTGGTTATAAACGGTAAAAATGCTTAAAAATGTTGCCTTATTCCAAAGGTCAATTCGTGCCTTTCCGACATATATGTTTTAAAACGAATTTATTAAGTCACTAAAACAGATTTTATAAATGTGGCCTCGAGGCAGATATTTGCAGATCCTGGCTGTCAGAACCTCAGCGGTCATGCTTAACAAGTACCGTTGAACGATTTTATTTGAATTTATTTCCCACTGACTGTGAGAAAGTATTTCACATTCAATTGAAACTCTTCAAGCCTTAGAATCGTTTAATTTTTATGCTTTGTTGACTCTTCCTTCTGCGCTTGCTCCAACCTGCACAGGCGTTTATTATAGAATGAAAATTAATCAAGTCAAAATTAGTGCATTGCATATCGTAACGTGACGAAACATGAAATTTTCTCCTGGTTCTCATTAATTTCTATGTTAAAATGAATGTTAAATGACCTCAAGGACATTGAAGGTAGCATATATTGCTACTTTGTCTGACCCTTTTTTTTATTTATCTTCCAAAATTAGCTCTTAGAGAGGCAACAAAATTAGAACAAAATAAGGCTCAGCATTTGAATGGACGGCGAGAAGTTCTAACAACCTAGTCATTCATTTCCAAACAATGTTCAGTACATAGCGTGCATTAAACTTAAGAGATAATTTCCCACAACTGTAAGACTATTTTTTTCGTGATCGTCGAATTGAAAGTTGCATATTTTTCTGGTAAAAGTTGAATTATAATGCAAAAGTTCGTAACTACTCGTGGATGTAAATTGACGATGCATCAAAGAATGCAGGAAGAATTTATGAATAAAACCGAAAAGAGGCCAGAAGATGTTCAGGAGACTGATTCAGGAATTGAAACTTGTGACACAAATGAAGATGCTTTCTCAATCGAAAAGTTGTCTCTAAATTCGATGCCTCAGTCCGATAAAGGGAATGCATTGCAATCTTTGCGAGATTCCAATAACAACTTTGAATATTCTGCAGTAAATGAACCCATGGCAAAGGCTTTACCAAATTCAAAAGAAGACCACCATCACAGCAGCTCGCCTCAAATCAGAAGCTATCAGTGTTCAGATGTTCAACATTCTGAATCGAGAAATTGTTGCTTTTCAAATCCAAACGTAAGCTCAGACTCCAACTATTTGCAAAATAGAAAATTCGTAAAGAAACGAGAAGCAATATTTTATTACCTGCACAATAAAAAGCACGGTTCAAAAGAAGTTTCTCGCCTTTTGGTTTCATCTCCAAAGAACAACAACGTCCCGTCTGCTCCACCACTCCAATGTTCGGTGGATGCCTTAACTGGCACCTTGGAAGCTAGAGGCCAAATTCCTCAAGTAAATAATGAATCTATGAGTCCAAAAATGCGCTTCTCCGTTGCCACTCTGCCAAAGAGATGCGAATTTCGAGCAAAGAGTGCTTCCAACAGGACTTTAAAGAGAACCTGGTTCTCCAGCGAATCTCTTCAAAGTCGTTCAAAGCTTCCAGAAATCGTAGAAAAATTTTCCAAAGGCTCTTTGACATCGGCTGCAGTTTCGTCGATTCAAAGCAAGTATTTGGGTGCCGAAAACTTAGCGGAGACCTTGCAAGACATTTTCCTCTTGACGAACGTCCTCAAACGCTTTGCATCCTGCGACCCTCCAAACAAAACCCTGACCTTGGAAGAGTTCAAGGCGAAGAGAATCATTTGCAAAAGGGCCATCAGAAACTTCACGATCAACGTCAAGAACGCCATCCTTAACTACGAGTCTCAATCCTTCTTGGATTCTTGTCGCTTGTCTTGCTGTTTGTCCTATGCAGATGTCGTGTCTTGTACGTGCCTTTTACTCGATTACTTGTCGGTTCCGAGCGACCGAAACACCCTGTCGGCAAAGGTTTCTTACGTCGGAAGCACATTCTGCAGGGTCATCATATTGGCCAATTCTTCTTTCGGAAAACACAGTCGCGAGAAATCCTCAAAAGTCTTTTTCGAAAGTACCGAACGTTTAATTGAAAGTTTAAATCGCTTAACAGTTCACGTCGGTAACTTGAGGCAGCACTCGATTTCGAGAAAATTTTGAATATTTTCAGTCATTTTTAATCATTTCCATTCATTTTCAATTAACTCGGTGAAATATTCATTTTTATTGTGACTTTAAATTGTGACTTGAGCGAGTGCAAACTATTTTGTTACGGGAGTTGTTTTCTCAGGCAGAAAAAGTTTAAAAGTTTCTTAGAGGCTAATCATCTTGAATTTGTAAAATACTTGTTAAATAATTAATAATAATTGAATTATTTTGCGAGTTGTCACAATAAGAAAAGAAAATGTCCAATATTCAAGAGTTCCATCTTTTTTATTTGTCGGTACTTTTGAAGTGGCATTTAATGTCAGTCGCATCTCTTTTCTTTCAACAAAGCAAGAGTTAGGTTGACAGTGATCCCCCTTCCATTAAGCTATTTTCTGAATTGATGTAAATTATACATCGTAAATCAAATTTTGTCAAAATTATTTCAAGCTCCTTTTATCTTAAAGCTAAAATGAGTTAACCATTAGGTAACTGCGAACAGACTTCGCAACATAAAAGTTAATATTTTACCTTTGCGGGTTTTTAATGTTTACCGAGTATGACAAAACAATTATATTTAACTTTTAATGCAGTTATTTTAAAGTTCAATTAATAATATTAATAATAATTTATTTAACTAATCTCAGTTGAATGTCAAGTATCGCCTGTTTAAACTGCACCCTTATTGAATATTACTGTTCTGATAAATTATTTATTATCTTTCAATATTCTTTTCTCGCACGGATTCCACTTTTAATAATAATAATAATAATTCGGTTGATTAGAGTGGCGTATGTCCGGTGGACTTCAAGGCCACTGAGGGGGATGAGGATGACTTTCCCTGAAGAGGAAGGTCTTCAGGGCGGAGTGGAAACCGGCTGGGTCTGAGGTCGTCACTGCGGGATCTAGTCTATTCCAGGTCCTGGGCCCAACAACGTCGATGGACCTGCCGTCAAGCGTGGCGAGCTTTGGGAAATCTGTCAATACAAGTGTTCCATTAAATCATACAAATGAATTGGTCTCACATATTGATTAACAAATTAATGTTATTTAGAAGCAAATTTGCTTTAAAATTCTTTTTTCTTTATTTTCTTCCTATATATCCATGTTTTCCTATTATTTGTTTTTATTGCATCTCTGCTGGAGGCAGATTTATATCAAATACTTACGAAGCTGTTTTAATTTGGCAAGCAAATATTAAATATTAATTACAAACCCTTAGGTTCAAACACGAATTCACAACGTAAAGTACAAAAATCTGCCATCTTTGGTGACGTTGATGGTGACAAAGATACTGAGGGTAAAGAAATTAAAGAATTCATTTGAATTTGATAAATTAACTTATCACAACCCGTCACGTTTATTATTAATTGATTATTTCAATAAAGTTACAAAAGCATCGAAATCAAAGACAAAGGATTGCCGTGCAAAATGTTGGAGGACATTCTGAGCTTTAAGCTATATATACTATGGTAATATATATTATATATTAAACTATAATATAATATATATTAAATTATGTATACTATATATTATATACCTATTTTAGCTATTCGACAATTCATGAGGACATACGGCTTGTGAGTAAACTCATTATAAGCCGTTATTTTACCAACCTGATTTGCAGTATTTTAGTTTTTCAGGAGGAAGAAACAGCAATAGAAGCATTGAAACATTGGAACATTGAAACGGTTTCAATGAAATGATTGGAGATGAAGTGATTGGAGCAGTCGATTTGCTGTAAGATATTCTTTAATATTCCGTGCCACGTTTTATAATATATTCCGTACTATAATTATAAATTATATTCAGATAGAAGAAATTTTGCTTATTAATAATTGCCGGGACGGATGTCACTTGGTTTTTCGTTGTTGGTCGATCACGTGAGGGACATTGATCTTTTGTGTTGATTTTTTAAAATCTGGAATTTTATGGAATAAAATAAATGAATAAGTAAATAAATAAATATTTAAATAAATAAATTAATTAATTAATAAATACAAACTGTCAGTTTGTTTGGGAATAGAAGAGAACAGATGTACCTGAGAGTTTAACACTCAAATCGTTCTTAGTGTTTCTTGTGAATTTACGTCTCACAAGTGGATGTCCTTGAATGAGATTTCATGGATCTCTGATTTGAAATGAAACTCAACGAGAATTTCAAAGTTTTAAGAAAGAAAAACCATAACATCCCATTAAAAACATAACATCATTGATTTTAATAAAAAGGGTGACAAAATGGAATAAACGTCGGTAACATTAAATTCTTTACAAGAATAGAAATTTAATCTCAATTTGTTATTTTATAAATAAATTTGATCTCGTTAATTTGTTATTTTGTTGGTTATTAATTTAATGCCTAACAAGGAAATGGCTTGTTCATGTACTTTGTGGAACTCGGATTTGAAAATGTGCAATGTCAATTGGTATTTGCGATGGATGTGGTATTTAAAGATAGGAAATAAATATTAATTAAAATATTTTATGAATTGGGTATTCAAAACAATTGATCATAAATCATTTCATTCCGATGAATGCGGCCTCTTTGGATGTTTTCCTCTTCAAAACTGATTGCACTTCAACTGCTTGAATCCCAACTGATTGAACTCGAACAGATTGTACTTTAACTGATTGAACTTGAACTGATTGTACTTTGACTGATTGCATTTCGCCTCAAGAAAGCAACTCGAAGTTCAAAGGAAAAAGTTTAACCTAAAAGTTCACACTTTGTAAATGAATGTTTGCCTTATTTTCCACTCATTTGTTATTTCTTATTATTAATTAAAAGTAAGCAATAATTTTGAATTTTCAAATTAAATCAATAGTTTAAAACTGATACTAAAAATGAGAGATTGTTTTCGTTTTGAAATTGTAACACGACAAAAGTCAACCTAGTAATGCATCTTGCAGACCACTCGCAAGTGCTTCTCAAGCCTGGCAAAGCACCAACCATCACGTAGGAGCCAATTTCCTCCACCTCTGCTGATCACCTGAACGTTTAAAGAAATATTTAAAAATAAACAAAAAACAAAAACAACTAAAAGAAATCTCAATTTGGAATGTAAACAACCACGATCCAAATGAAGAAAAGAACCGAGTTCAAAGGAGATCGAGGAATGAGTTTGTATACAGAAACATCTCATTTGTTTATCTACTCATTGGACTTCTTTATTATCATCAGTTGATCGTAAAAATACGAGAGGACTTTTCTTTCTTTTCCTTTCCTTTCTTTTCCTTCCTTCTGTTTCTCCTCCTGCAGTTCCTTTGTTTCGTTCACTTAACTTGAGTGCAGCCATTTCTAACATAGCATATGCAAGTGGCATTAATCGCGGTGATTACAGGATAATAATAATAATAACAATAATAATAATAATAATAATAATAATAATAATAATAATAATAATAATGATGATGATGATGATGATGATGATGATGATGATGATGATGATGATGATGATGATGATGATGATGATGATGATGATGATGATGATGATGATGATGATGATGATGATGATGATGATGATGATGATGATGATGATGATGATGATGATGATGATGATGATGATGATGATGATGATGATGATGATGATGATGATGATGATGATGATGATGATGATGATGATGATGATGATGATGATGATGATGATGATGATGATGATGATGATGATGATGATGATGATGATGATGATGATGATGATGATGATGATGATGATGATGATGATGATGATGATGATGATGATGATGATGATGATGATGATGATGATGATGATGATGATGATGATGATGATGATGATGATGATGATGATGACGACGATGACGATGACGATGACGATGACGACGATGATGATGATGATGATGATGATAATGCGATTACCAAGCAATAAATAACAACTCAACGTTACTTAACTGAATATGTTTCGACGAAATCAAATCAAAAATAAAGGAATATCGAACGATCGAAGGAATGATGAAGAAATGAATCCATTTATTACTGGCAACAAAATCTAATGAAGTAAAATGTTGCTTACGCGATAAGCCATCATCATCATCACCATCATCACCATCATCACCACCACCATCACCATCATCACCATCATCACCATCATCATCATCATCACCACCACCACCACCATCATCATCATCATCATCTGATCCGACAGAAATTATCTGCAATTATTTTTGGTAGATCGTGGCAGACGCAAGTTAATGAAAACATGTTTTCCCATTTTCTCGTTTTAAAAGTGAATTTAGATGCTCAGGTCATCGTGTGAACCCAGGTCACCACGGGTTAACAGTTTCCATGGAAACCCATTGGAAGATGTGTTGTCCAGCATCCGATGAGGTGGAAAATGATCCAATTTCCAGGAGCTGTTCTCCGGATTAATGAGCCAAGGAAAGACGCGAGCAGCATTTAAGGAAGCAGTTTCAGGCTATCGCTGGATTTGAGGAGGAAGATGGATTTATGGAGACATAAATTTGCGGACGACAGTCTGTTTACGTTCACAAAACATGCCTGCATTCCACGTGGAAAATGCCACTTCATTCACTGGAATTTCCCTTAAATCACGGATCGTCATCGTCGTCGTCGTCGTCAGTGCTGGATCTTGTGGAATAATTGCTCGAAACTGCGGCTGAATTTTTCGAGTAGCAGCGAAAATGCAGGAAGAGATAATTTTATAGAAAAATGTTTTGTGAAACATTTGCAAATCTTTTAATACTCGGTAAGTAATCACAGAAGGCGGTGGTTAATTGGACTTGGAACAGCAAACAATTCCTCGCAAAACAAACGAAATTCTTTTCAATTTTTCAGTTTTTTATTTTTATTTTTTTGTAAATGAAATTATTTTGACAAATGAAGATTTCTTGAACTTTTACGAGTAAGATGATCTTGAAGATGTGATTGATGATGTTGTTGTTGTTGATGCTGTTGATGATGATGATGATGATGATGAGGAGGAGGAGGACGAGGAGGAGGAGGAGGACGACGACGATGCATCAGCAAGAAAGATTCTTTCGCTTCAATCTTTTATTCCGTTAATCACAAATATGATGGTGGCGCCCACAGTCGTTTTTAAAAACAGGTTAATTGTAATAATAATAATAATAATAATAATAATAATAATAATAATAATAATAAATGAATTGAGAGAAAAGCCCATGCATGGACAATTCTTTTGTAACTTAGAAAAGAATTGGGTGGACAAAGAAGCAAGCTGTGCTTGGTTAAGAAGCGCTGGGCTCAAAGGCGAAACTGAGAGTTTGATCATGGCAGCTCAAGACCAGACACTAAACACACGTTACCATCAACGTATGATATTGAAGCAGCAGATAGATGGCAATTGCAGGATCTGTGGCAAGGCCCAAGAAACGATAAGCCACATAACGTCGGGTTGCACTGTGTTAGCAGCAACTGAATATTTGCACCGACATAATAAGGTGGCCAGTTACATCCACTGGATTGTATGCCGTGAGCTAGGATGGGAAGTTCCAAAGAAATGGTACGAGCACACGCCCCAAAGTGTGACGAATATAAAAGATTGCACCATTCTATGGGACTATGCGATTATCACGGACAGGAAAATATTGGCCAACAGACCTGACATTGTTATCCATGACAGGAGATCCAAGTCGTGCATGCTAATTGATGTTTCCGTCCCGGATGATAAGAACATCGCGCTCAAAGAAGCTGAAAAAATTAGTAAATACAAGGACCTGGAGATTGAAATCAACCGGATGTGGAAAGTGAAGTCTAAAGTCGTTCCGGTAATTGTAGGAGCGCTCGGAACGCTAAGAAAAGACTTTACAAAGTATGTAGAGTTGATACCAGGACGACCAAAGACTTCGGAGATTCAGAAGATCTCCTTGCTGGGCACTGCCCACATTCTTCGAAAAGTTCTTGGGTGAATTGCTGAGAGCACTGGTAGTGCTCAGCATTCATTCATCACCGGCTGTGAGACCGAGAAGAAGCAGGAAAAATGTGTATAATAATAATAATAATAATAATAATGATAATAATAATAATGATAATAATAATAATAATAATAATAATAATAATAATAATAATAATAATAATAATAATAATAATAATAATAATAATAATAATAATAATAATAATGATAATAATAATAATAATAATAATAATAATAATAATAATAATAATAATAATAATAATAATAATAATAATAATAACAATAATAATAATAACAATAATACACAATAAATATTTTCATTTTATTAATATTTATTTTAAACTTTTTAGGAGAAAATTGTGAAATAAAGTTTTTGTGAAATATCAACTTGGTGCTGCTGTAAATCTTAAAAAAAAACAAAAGAAGACTTTTTGTTAAAACAAAGAAAAAGAAAAAAAAGAAAAAAAAAGGAAAAAAAAGGAAAAAAAATGGCTGAAAAGTGAAAAGTTTTGGGCGTTTTAATGACTCAGGTCTTCGTTTGAGATTCAAAAATCATTCGTTGAATTAGCAAGCGTTTCGCAGAAAATCAAATAATTTTAATAATAAAGGCGCTTTTACTTTTTTTTTATAATACTTTTTAAATTAAATAAATAAATAAATAAATAAATGTATACATTTTGATTTCTAACGTTTTCGACGATGACGACTACGCTGGAGATGGTCGTAGTGATGAGAAATGTGGTGATATTGACGATGATGATGATGATGATGATGATGATGACGATGATGATGATGACGATGATGATGATGATGATGACCAGCATAAAGACATTAAAACAAATATTTGAGTGCAAATAGGAAGCGGCAATGTGGCGCCTCAAAGCGTTCGAGTCCTGATGAGTACAAACTTCAAACAATCACCAAAAGCATCGAACGAATGTTTGCTCGATGAACTGCTCGATATGACCTTGAACTTAGGTGAAAGTTCGTGGGTCGTCGGCGAATGATTCTTGGTGTTGATTGGTTCATGGTGAGGAAAGGTGTCTATCGGTTGATCAATCAGGAAGTGAAATTGGGGAAGTATTCAGCGCCATCTCTGGGCAAGCGGCGTCGTCATCATCATCATCGCGATACCATCATCATCATCATCACCATTGATATTGCCATCAGCAAGAGAAACGGCTAGACTAAGTGACTTGTGATTGTTTCAACACTCGGCCCATCCAATGCTTTTAAAGAATTCTGATCCTCGTGGAAACCAAAACCGAAACCAAAAGTGAAACCAGTTTTTCCAGTTCGCAGTTTTCATCTCCAATTAATGCGAGCGAAAAAACCTTACAACACCTCGTTTTTCCAATCACGTGACCTCCTTGGAATCTTCGCTGGAATTTCCTGGACGTCCATTTTTGGACATTTCATCGCCTATTTATGATCGCAATAATCCAATTTCTACTTGGGAAAAGAGAATAATCGTGATTAATAATCATCATCACCATGACCATTGTAAACAATTATTATGAGTTATTATAAACTGAAAGTAACTTATTTAATAAATACATTAATAAATCATTTGCATACATGATGAGTTAAACACGTAGTACGATGAAGTGATATTATGATTAATCTCTTATTAATAATATAATTTTTTTTATTAATATTATGAATCATCTTGTGAAACATAAATTGTTTATTTGGCTGCCATTTCGCAGCATATTTTTTGGTGCATTTGCAAATCGTGACGAGAGAAGATTACGAATTATTATCCGCGCTTGTAGTAATTTGAAAAAAAAAACAGATGACGATGACGACAACGACGATGACGACGACGACGATGATGATTGATGATAATACATAGGCTTGCACTTCAGTCCAGAGAGTTGACTTTGGCCGAACGACATCTTCCAATAGCTGTTCCAAAAGCAATCGAAGGATCGCATGAAATCGTACAGGTTCTGAAGGCATGCAAAAAATAGTCAAAAAACATGATGTAACAAAACTGGAGAGGAAAATTATTCTCTCCTGAAGGAAATACAGAAATATTGCTTAATTTATTGAAAAAACTAATTTTAAAGTATTTGATGATCAGATAAAATGTTATTAAAAGAAAGCACGGAGAGAAAGCAGGAAGAAAGATGGATGTCGATGCATTCAATTCTTTGGGACGGACTCGTTTTCAGACCAATTACAAAGAAAGACGTTTGAAAGATCAGCAAAGCTAAGGAATTGGATTTGGAAATCAAAAAGTATCTGAAAAGTACAAGGTCGATGCCCAATGTACAATGTACTTTTTGTACTTCTGTGGGACCAGCAACCAAAAAGATGCAGAAAAGGAATGAAATTGATTCCAGGACTTCTCAAGGTTTCTGACAATCGTTTGGAGAGGAATTTGAAATAATTTCTTCGCGGCAATCACGTGATGAAACAACTTATTTATGACCCACAAATGCAGATCTCATAGTGACGCCATCATCGTGATTATCAAGAATATTTTTTTGTTGTAATTTGTCAGTAAATTATGTTTAATTTGTACTAAAGAATGTTTTGTGCTGTAATAAATACTACTACTGCTGTTGAGGATAATAATAATAATAATAATAATAGTAATATTAATAATAATAATAATAATAATAATATTAATAATAATAATAATAATAATAATAATAACAAGCACTCAACATCATTCAGTAAAATGATTCACCAGCAGACAACCAACATTCACCATCAAGAACAAATTAGTATTCAAGAACCAACAGTAATTAATTAATTAATTAATAATTCATCAGCATTCGATTAATGAATATTCAAGGGCAACGTATTAAAATTCTGTTCCGATGAATGAATTATTCAGTTGCGCAGGTGCCCGTGGATTCGTCGAGACGCGGGAGAATCCAGCGAGCGATAAAAGCGGCCAAACGTGGAGCTTTGAACATTGAAATGTTCTCGGTTCTCGATGTTGAACTTTCTTTGCTTCACGTGGAAATTTCTATTCTTTGGTCATTTGCATATTATCGTTCGTCAACAATTCGCTGTTGAATACTTTGTTGGAATTCCGTTGAAATGTTGAAATCGATGTCAACGTTTGATTTGGAAATCATAAAAAAACACTCCTTGTGCTGAACATGTTTGGCGCTAAGTTAATGAAGCATCGCTGCTCCTCAATCAAGGGTTTGTTCTTTCTAAAAATTTAAAACTTCCATCCATCCATCCATCCTTCCTTCTTTATTTCTTATTAAATTCTTTTTAAATTATTTTTTTTAGAATTATTTTGAAAAATAAAAATTGATTTCATGTTTCCTCGAATCGTTATAGTTTTTCAGTCATTTTTTAATTCTTCTTCTGCTCGGGAGGTGAGATTGAAAGTGTGGAATGTTTGCAATCGTCTGCTTTTCTTTGTGTTTCTGACGTTGTTGTTGTTGTTGTTTTTGTTGATGTTGTTGTTGTCGTCGTCGTTGTGTTGTTTTTTGAAGAAGTCTGTTCACTAAATGAATTGATGCACACGTGGTTTACAATTAATTAATTATTATTTTAATAATAAATAATCACTAAATGTGTTGTTATTATTATTGTTGTTGTTGTTGTCATAGTAAACCAGCTGTTGCGTGTGGAGTTGTGCTGACAAAGAAGTTGCTGTGACTCGTGATTTCTTTTGTTTCTTTTGTCTCGAACAAGGATGTCATTGGAGGAGGAGGAGGTTATGATAATGATGCCGAAGACATATACGATCACGATGATGATGACGATGACCTTGGTGATGGTGTTTACATGAACGTCTGACTGTTCACTTTAAGATGTTAAAACTTCAACTCAACATTTCAAATCATTTGCACTCGCAGCACAAACCACGATTTTCGGAGATTTAAAAATAATTCTGAGCAAATATAATTCACAATCTAATGATGTATATTAGTAATAATTAATAATAATAATAATAAAATTATTATTAATGATAATAGTAATAACAACAACATTAATATTGTAATTGATAACAGGTGATGTAAATCAACTGAGTTGCTACGGAAACTATGAAACAAATGTGTGTTATGTTGCTCAACATCGTCACGATGATGATGATGATGATGATGATGATGATGATGATGATGATGATGATGATGATGATGATGATGGTTTTCTTAGGTTGTCATGGTAACGTAAAGTGTTGTTATCGTTGATACGAAGGAGCAGAATGTTACTGGATTGATGGATGGATGGATTGATGGATGGACGGAGAAGAGAAAGAATGAATGAAGGGGTGGATGGGTTGACCCATTTAAGTGGGAATAATGTGAAGTGCATTAGTTGCTGTGTTTGACAACACGTTGTACGTCATGTACACGAGTTAAATGCTTGTAATAAACTCTCTTCTGCTGATTTGCATATTATGAATATAACATAATATAATCGCTTGTTATGAATATTCAGTGGCTCAATAAATTTTCAACTTTCAGCCGAGCGATCTCACAGCCAATGGCGAATCCTGTGCCTCGTCCTGGTGATTTTCGGATCGTTGATATCGTCATCATCATCATCAGCGTCAGCGTCATCATCGTCGTCGTCGTCAATTTCGAGGAACTCCTACTATCAACGTCTACATCATCAGTCACCCGCTCAGCAAGTTGACCTCGACCTCAGGAGGGGCATCGTGAAAGGTTACAGCCCCTACATCCGCTTCCTCTTCTCTCCTTCTCATCCTCACGACTTGGCGTGTTCGGCGCAGGCTGTCGTTCAGATTGATTTGTCAGGACCTTTCAACAGGTTTGCATCTCTTACCGGTTCTTACGATCTCTGGATGACTCTTACCGTCCGTCAATATCTCCTACCGTCTCTAGCACCTTTGACCATCTCTTATCATCTCTTATTTCTTATCATCCGCTCTCGAATCTGCGTAGTGATACTACTTTGACATACCGACGACGTGAGAAATAGTTCTTTGTGGGCCTATTTTTAGGAATAAATCAGTCTTTAACCGATTGTTAACGGGTTTTCCAGCCTTGGATCGATGATGAAATCCTGGCGCTGATGGAAGGTTTTGAAGCATTTACAGCCTCAGACGTCGTCACGTGCGATTCGTGCAAGTCGAGTTAATAATTCAATTTCATCTCACTTGGTACGAGGTCGTATCTTTTAATACCCGATGAGGGTGATGACGACGACGACGATGATGAGATTTTTTTTTTATAAATGGAGCTGCATCTTTATAGCGCCTCTTATTAGAAGGTTTATGACGAAAAAAAACTTTAATATGTTTTAATATTTTAGAACTGAATGCCGTTCAATGATTTTCCTTTAATTTAAAGCAATTACATGGAGGAAAATACGAAATTATTTACATTAATAATAATAATAATAATAGTATTTAGTACTACATATTATTATTATTTATA
>CM067529.1:6282500-6290000 GCA_034509925.1 Hirudinaria manillensis | reverse complement strand
ATAATCATATATAATATATAGCATATAATGTGCAAATAATAAATTTTAAACTCAGAGGAAGAGTTTAAAAAAGCCTGACGCTTTTGAGGTATTACAGCAAATCATTACACATTAAAAAGTATTTTTAAATAAATAAAAAGATTTTAAATAAATAAATATAAATCTTTTTGAATGAATAAAACTTAATTTAAAGGCTTAAAACGCTGTTATTTTAACTGCAAAATGAGTTCAAGATGTCGTCAAACAAGATGGCGGTGGTGGATTAAAAGAAGACATTGTAATGTTTTTCCTTTAATTCTTTTTAATTGAATTAACAAACAAATGTCACAAATTGTCATCACATGACACGGATTTCTATTTTACTTTTAAAATGATTGTTTTAAAAAATTCCTTAAAATTATTGCCTGAAATAATTAAATTAACTTTCCAGTGAAAAATTCATCTCATGCGTTACCTTGGAATGCGACCATACATTACGTGATAATAGTCTCTTACATTTACATGTATTTAATTTTAAATAATTATAATCATTTAATATAATTTATGGTTAGGTTTTTTTAATATGTGGCTGTTTACTGTTAATGGTAATGTTATTGTATGTTCATTGCTAATAATATTTACCTGACATTTAATTAAATTAATTTATATTTATTTTCGTCTGAAAATAATTTTGGTAATATTGTTGAAATATCCCTGAAATTAAGTATCAATCAATTAATTAAAGTTAATTAAGTTTAGTTAATATTCAGAATCTTTTATCGGGACAGCAATAGCAATAGACCAAATCTTCCACCCCTCTTTGCCATTAATTAATTGGCAATATAACTAATTATTCATTAATCATATGGATCCAGGGTTACAACACTGCCCCCTCCATAAATCTGTTCGTCCCGGAGAGACATCCATTCCAATTTTCATTTTCACTCTAGGAATACGATCCTTAAATTGTTTCTTGAAGATCTGATGTTTGGGAGTCACAGATCCTTTTGTCTTGCCATTTCCAAAATCCTGGTCATTCCCCTCAATCACTTGTAATAACTTGTTTAACGAAACATCTGAAAAATCTATGGGTTCCGTTGATTCCATGGTTTCCTCTTGCCCCACTAATAACTCCACGGGCTCTGTTAGTAACTCAACAAAGTTCCGCTGGTAATTCCATTTGCTCCATCAGTAATTCTGTGGTCTCCACTGGTGGCTCTATAGGCTCTGTCGACGATTCGTCTTGCTCCACCGGTGACTCTCTTGGTTCTAATGAAAACTTTGCCGCCAGTAACTCCAGTTCTGCTGATGACTCCACCTGATCCGGTGATTCCATGGGTTCCAATGGAGAGTCTATTGACTCCGTTGGTGATTCAACATGCACTACTAGCGACCCTACAGAGATCTCATCCTCTCTAAAATAACCTTCTACTCCGATAGGGGCTGCGATGAAATCGCTAGTACCTCGCAAGTCTCAGTCGTTTCATGGTTGCCCAAGACTTCTAAGTTCGCCATCAGTGACAGAGTTTCCGGAGAAGTGCTGTGGTCGGATGTGTCTACGAATGACTCCATCTTAATGCTGCCAGAAACTGCATCTACAGCCATCGGTCTGATTTGTTCTTCTTTGCCACCCATTTTGCAGATTTCCTCCTCTACTTTCCAGCAACATGGAAGCATCACTTTGCTCTTCTCAAAAGTGCTTCCATCAGAACTCTTTTCGGTATAGTTTTCACCCGAAAACAACGAGGCAATCTGACACGGAACCAATGTGTCTTCCAAAACGCCCCCCCAAAACACCTTCTCAACTCAGCACTGCTCTTTTTCATAAATTCGTGAAATTCATCCATTTATTTATATAAAATGGATCCTCGAATTCGCATTCCTCATGGCCATTCTCTGTCAGCCATGCCTCAACTTGCTCCCGAATCTCAGCTTTCGCGCCTTTCCAATCCAGGCCTCTATTTCTCAATTCTTGTCTCAATTGAGGCAAGTACAATTCTTCCAAGTACAATTTCATCTTTCACTTTCACTTAATCCAGCCTCTACCTTAGTTATTCTTGGATCCCCTTAAACCACTTTTGAGATCTAATGTTGAAACAATATTTGATCCTGAGAGAGTGTCTCGAGTGTCATCGATACTAGGTAAATGATTTTAAGCGTCTTTAAGTGTCAATTGGTTCAGCTTTCGAAGAATGTCGACATATTCGCGTCACGGGTCCCGAACCCTGAAAAGCGGATTACGAGATCCACAATTAAGAGACGAAGCACTTGCATCCATATTACTGTGGATGGAGGCCAGGGTGAAACCAGATTGGCAGCAGATAGCAGAACACGGAGAAGTTACTAAGTCCTATTGGGCAGGTTGGGATTGCTTGAGAATTAGTAAGTCTGTGTGTTAAGGGCCAATTATTATTTATTATTTAAAAAATCATATAGCTATATTTCCACGAAATTGTATAACTGTTTAAATGCTTTAAAGTACGCACACATCCACTAAAACTTCTTATTATTATTTCATCACTCATTATTATCATTATTATCACTTATAATCATTTCCAGGATCAGTGTGGTAGCTGAACATGTTCGCTTCCTTTGAATTTATTTCTTTTTTAATATTAACCTTTAATTATGATTTATTTCAAGCAGTTTTGCGTTGTGCTTCTTATCTTTAAAAAGTGTGAAATTGATTGCCAGAAATGTTATTTAGTGCTTGAATCGAATAAACTCATAAATTCAAAAAGAAAAAAATAATTAAGTATCAGTTGTGAAATAATTTCATTTGAAGTCAATCACTTTATAATTCAATCAAGTAATGAATCAATCACACGGTGTGATTCAATCGCACGAACATTTAATCGGAACGTTAATCGATCGTAACCGAGTGTGAAAATGTGGAGACAAACTATGCACTCAATGAAACAATTTTTCACTTAATTTGGTACACATGGTACGTGAAGATGGACGGATGGATGGATGGCGAGGATGGATGGATGGTGCGAAGGTATTTGGATGACTACCATGTAATGAGTCTGGCCAGGTTCCAGGTAGAAGAAAATTTAGACTTTCAGCACGAAATGCCCCACAAAAGTGAGGTTCTCTTTTTTGCACTCGGATGCTGATCAACCGTAATGGATGCAAACTCTCACTAGAATCACCATCACCACCACATCATCACAACATTATCATCATCATCATCACCATCTACTACGTCATACTGACGTCTAGGTGTCGGACAATGTGGTGACCAATGCCAGCAGAAGGGTGGTCATCGAGGTGAGCGACGAGAAAGTGGAATGGAGGCAGAAGAACAAGAAGCAGTCGCTGGAGTCGCGTTTCTTGTTCAGTCTCGGCGGTCAGAACAACAGCAGAGGTGAACCGTCGGACAACATCATCTACGCGGGCTTCAATAGGGTCGTGGCCGGGAATTTCAGGAGGGGCTTTGGCCTCTGCAGGGCCAGCATCACCCTGCACGCCGATAAAGGTTCGTTCAACGAACATTCCACTTTCTGTGTGAAAATTGTTGAATTAACTTCTACTCTTTATTTATAATCGAGAATAATAATGATTATGATTACGATCATAATTATGATGACGGTGATGACGGCGACGACGACGATGTAATGCCTCTGACGAGGAAGATGATGTCATAATGACGGAATCTCTCGAGCGAAATAATTGTCTGCTCGGCGTGTGAAAAATAATTCAATACGAGGAAGAGCTGTTTCATTATATCCACCCAGACGGGTGTTGATTGCAAAAGAAGATATTTCTTTGCTAAACAGTGCCAAGTCTAAAAAGACCCGTCAATCTAATGGTACGCGTTCGAGTAACTTGGCTCTGTTTCAAGTTCTGGCCTTTTAAAAACGGAGCTGTTTCCACTCTAGTTGTGTTTATAGAGCAATAAAGAAGCAATAAAGAAATAAAATCTCCACCTAAGAGTCTTATTATCGCGCAATATTTTTACATTTCTGACCTCCTCGCGCACAGCACTCCAATAACTCATAAGAACTCTCTCTCCTTCGCTCGACCTATCGCAGGAACTATTTGCATCCTTCCGCCAGCCTCCTTCCGTGCCTTATTACTACGCGTCAAATGCTCAGCCACGGACCGATCTAGACAAACGGATCGCGGCCAGATGAGTTTATTTGCCTGGAAGATGTACCTTAGGATGCTCAACGTTCTGCTTCTCGATATCGCTAGGTGTCCGCTCGCCTTCTCTTGCTTCTTTCACCTCCTCGCTCTCGTCTGCCGATGTCTTCAAGTCCAATCTGCCAGCGATCATCATAGACATACTCACGAGATCCTCATCATCCCTCCTATAGGCACACCTCGCAATAGGATTTGGACAGGTAACGTTTCTTTTTTCACCGATTTTTAACTGAATTCCTGAATAAATTCTCGTTTCAAATGCGCTGCTTATTTCATCGAAATGTTTTTATTGAAAACTATGTCGGAGGATGTGAATTAATGCCCGCTGAATTATGCAGTCTGACGTAAGTGAATTAGTAATTAATGGTATAATAATAATAATAATAATAATAATAATAGTTATTAGCATTATTAATAATAAAAATAATCATGATGATAATGATAATAGTGATGATTGGTAAGGATTAATAAATGCGCGATGAATGAATGATACACTTGTTGGGTTGTTAATGAAATGAAATTCGTCCATTAATTTCTGTCGAGCGATGTCTTCAACTTATCGTAAGATCTTCTGAGGATGACGACGACGACGACGACGACGATGATGATGATGATGAGGAGGAGGAGGATGGGGATGATGATGATGATAGGAGGATGGTGATGATGATGATGACGATTGCTATTAGCATTTTTTATTTAATGTTATTACTGCGAATATCTCGCATACTTCCGTGCATTTGCCGGTAAGTGGCGGTCTGAATATTTGCCGCTTGCTTTGTGTGAAATGACATCAAAAGGTTAACAAATCAGGGATGTGAGTGAACAGTCACGTGATGATGGATGATAAAATGACACAATCTGATTGGCGCACGTCTGTGTTTATTAAGCAGTAATTATGACGATATTGATAATATTAATAATAATAATTGAATATAATTGAATTACTTTGTTTAAGTTTCGGGCTTTTGCTTGTTGCTTATGTTTGTTCATGACTGTTTTTCTGTTTTTATTTGTGTTTGTTGTGTTGTGACTGCCTGTGATACCTTGTTGGGATCTGGGGTCATTATCTTCCGGCGGAGGCCGTGATTGTGAATAAACAAATAATAATATATTACTTAAATATAATCAGTTATGTTTAATATTACTTAATATATTAATAATAATAATAATATTATTATTAGTATATAATAATATATATTATTATAATATTATTATTATTATTAATATATTACTTAAATATAATCAGTTATGTTTAAGACTGCTTCTTGTGTATGCCCTCCCTACATACCTGGGATGTTATGATATCCTGCGATACAAGTATGTTACAAGTGGCCTGAGTATTCACATTAGAATATATTTCTGCCTTTAATAAAAGGTTATTAATTACAATAAGTTATTAGTTATAATAATAATAATTTATTTATTTATATCGTTTTTGTTTGTTTGTTTTTAAAAGCGTTGATGGTAAATTTGTTTCGCGTTTAACATGTCCTTGAGTTACAATGGTTTCCGGAAGTGGCTGAACTCATCTTTTACACAATTATCATATTTCACTTTCCTACGATTTTATTACATTCTTATGCAAACATCGCAAGTAATTATTTGAATAATTTCCTTAAAACTGTCGAAATTACAGATTAAGCCAAGGCATTATTAAATCGATTAAATTGAAAATGCTGAGGTTAACATTATATTCGGAGGTCAATCATTTATTAAGTTCTTCCGTGGACAACTAGTGAATTACTGACCTAGCAGAACATCATCATCATCATCATCATCATCACTGTGAATATTATCCATCAACATCATAGTCATCATCATCAACACCATCGGCATCATCATCATCATAACCAAAATGTTCTTCAAGCGGTGCAATCAATCAATAGCAGTCGATTGATCACTTTTCGTTGGTTGTCTTCCACCGAGTAACATCCAAAATTGATGGTTCTGTTGTTTTTGTTGTTGTTGTTCAAGATGGCGATGATGACGATGATGATGATGATGATGACGACGATGATTTGCAGTGGACAAATGCAGACCACCCCAGATCGGCGGAAAACCCCAGTGCCACCCAGATGCCGATTGTTTCAACACGACCAAGGCATTCAGGTGCAAATGCAAGGACGGTTTCTATGGCAACGGCAAGGAATGCGTTGGTGAGTTGAACTGATGCATGGCTATCATATATGTATTATATTACAGTTATAATTAGAATTATATTATTATCATTTTATTATAATATTAATGGCTATTTATAGGTCTTTTAATTGGCCGTCTTTGTTGTTAATCTTGATTACAGAATGTGATTCATTGATCCTGCCATATATGTGGATGTACTGTACACTGTACATTGTACATTGTACTGATTCATTTTGTCACTTGGAACATAAACACAAAATGTGTGGAATTTGTTTCCAAGGGAATGAATGAATTACGAGGACTCTACGGATGAACGGATGGATCCGTGAATGAAAGGACAGATGGGTGGATGGATGGATGAATAGATGGATGGATGAATAGATGGATGGATGGGTGGATGGTCGAGTAGACGGATCGACGAACGAGAGTTGGGACGGATGTATGTCGCGAGGCAGTTTAATTAAGAAGGTCTCACGAATGGAGCCGTGATTAATGGCCGACCGTTTGCAAGCGATTTTCAGCCAAATTGATGCGCTCATCAAAGTTCTTCAAAGAAATATTGCCAGCATTTTGACGTGATGCAAATAAGGAGACGTTAACATTATTTTTTTTTTTTATGTCGACGCTAATTACAATTTATGATCGGAATATAAATCCATTCTCTATTGGCTGAGCAGTTGAAAGGAACTGATTGGATGTGATTTGCAGACACAAACGAGTGTGAATTCGAAAACGGAGGATGCGTTCACACGTGCAGGAATCTGAGGGGAAGTCACGAGTGTCTGTGCAGAGAGGGTTTCCAGCTGGATACCGGTGGAAAGGACTGCTTGGGTGAGTACGACCCTTTGGATTGATTGTGTGAACGATTGATTAAATGAATGAATGAATTTTTTTTACGGTTATGAATTCGTTAATTCAAAAAAAAAAATTTTGAAATATACACAGATCATGCCCAAAAAAATCACAAATTCATCAATGGTTTATCCCATTAATTAATTAATTAATGCCTGATCGAATTAATGGATGGATGGATGGATAAGTAACTAATAAATGAATGAATTAATTAATTAACGAATGAATGAATGAATGAATGAATGAATGAATGAATGAATGAATGAATGAATGAATGAATGAATGAATGAATGAATGAATGAATGAATGAATGAATGAATGAATGAATGAATGAATGAATGAATGAATGAATGAATGAATGAATGAATGAATGAATGAATG
>CM067529.1:6125000-6280000 GCA_034509925.1 Hirudinaria manillensis | reverse complement strand
AGGTGAAGGTGATGATGATGAGGAGGAGGAGGAGGAGGAGGAGGACTATGATAATGGCGACGGTAAAATCCTGTTCCTGCAAGCGAGGCAGTACTTAAGGGATGCCTCTTGTTGTGTTTAGGATGTGAGTCAATGAACCTCTTGAACTTATAAATATTCATTAAGTGAATGCCCTCCGTTGATTGGTTGAAAGTGATTGAACTTGTAAACAGTGGGCAGGGATTGGTGCTCGGCTGACCACGGATGTCAACAAAACTGTGAACGCAGTCTGACCGGAAGTGTGAGGTGCGTCTGCAGAAGTGGATACAAAATGGCGCCAAACAGGAAATGCGTAGGTGAGTTCTTCTTTATGGTGTGGATTTTTTAAATTTTACATGACTTTATAAATGAACAAATAAATAAATAAATTAATTAATTAATAAATTGGTAGAAGGAATTAACAAATTAATTCATTAATAAATTATAATTTATTGGAATTTTAGGAAATTTTGTGCGGACATTTATGACTGAATTGAAATAATTTGGTATATTTATCAAATATTTAAATTAATTTATGCTTTTTGAAACATGTTAGATAAAATATCAAATCATTTCTTGAAAGCTTCCATGTTACGAGTTACGTAATCATTCAGATTCCAACAGAGTGGCAACGAAATAGTTGTAGAATTTTATGAAATTGTTTCAAACAATCGTTGAAAATATTATTTTTTTTAAAATATTTTTAAACAATATTTTTTTAAAAGTACTATTAAAATGTTTGTAAATGTTTAACGGTTTCTAAATTAAATTAATTAAAATCAAATGAATTCACAAACTCTTCCATTAAACCAGGCGATTGCCTCATGCGGTCGATATCGGTGATGCTGATGACGAATGGTGGTGATGACGACGACGATGGTGATGATGGTAGTGATGATGACGGCATGAATGACGTGGTGGTCTGCCTTGCCACCCGCGAGCATTTGGTGGCATTAGCTGTCATCACTGCACATGTTTGTTTTTTTGTTTCTTGGTTGCTTTCCAGATAAATGAAAACATTTTTTCAGAGCTTTTGGCAATACATTTATTTCCGTTAAGAAAACGGTTGATGCCAATCAATTAACTGACGAATCAATCAATCAATCAATCAATCAATCAATCAATCAATCAATCAATCAATCAATCACTTTTCAATTTTACGAGATAACTTTGACAAGCGCCTCTTGTTGAAACAGCCCTGTGTTCTCACCACAACGGAGGATGTCAACACAGATGCATTGACACGAGTCACGGACCGCAATGTAGTTGTCACAACAAGTACTCTCTCAGACCTGATGGGGTTTCGTGCGTTGGTGGGTGATGATGGTGATGATGATGATGATGATGATAGGGACGATGAAAACATTACTGTGTTGACACTGCTGATGATGATGGCGATGACGATGATGACGACGACGACGATGACCGAATTTGGCCGCGAGGTAAACTATTAATGTCGCTGGTGACAAGCACCTTATTGACAATTAAAAGCCACCTGTGGAGTCAACAACGGAGGTTGCGACCGCATCTGCGAGGACCGAACGCAGGGTCCCGCGTGTAGTTGTCCGTCGGGATTTCAACTCAACAAGGATGGAAAGACATGCGACGGTTCGTTCCATGTGTTTGTTCGTTCCAGGACTGCATTGAACTGCTAGTATAAAATAAACAACTATGAGCCATAAATGAATAAGGTTTGCAAATATCAGTGCTTTCATGTGTTCATATGTTATTTTCAAAAAGTCATAAAGTTGTGAATATTTTTTATTTAATAACTTTATTAATTTTATTTAATATTAAAACTATTTAAAGGTTTATAATATATTAATTCAGTTATTATTATTCAGTTCATTGTTATCACATTTATAACTTATTGGTGAGAAAGCAGCGCTACACAAATGAGCTTTATTATCGCTATTTTTTATTTTCGTTGCTTCCAGAACAGCTAATAACAATATTATTATATTTTCAGATATTGATGAATGCCTGTTGAACAAAGGTGGTTGCATGTTCGATTGTCTGAACACGAGGGGAAGTTACGAGTGCGTTTGTCCGAAAGGTTACAAGGTCAAAGAGGACAAGATCTCTTGCCAGGGTTCGTAAATTTCCAGGTCTTTTTGCCAACTTTGGTTTCTCACGCGGTTTATGAGGCTGGCAAGTCATTCTGCATTCGTTCGTGAATTGAATCAACAGTTACACAACAAGGTCCGACCACCTATGAAGAGTCAAACTTGCATGAAAACAATGTTTTGTTATTTTTTTGTTTTCGACCAAAAATTGTAAAAAAAATAAAATAAAATGGTTGTCGAAACCCTAGTGAAAAGATGAACAATCTTTGGTACTCCATAGACATAGACGAATGCTTTCATGCCGACACGTGCGACCACATCTGCAAAAACACGCGCGGTGGTTACGAATGCAGCTGCAGACCTGGATACGAGCTTTATGGAAGGATCCATTGTGCAGGTTATTCAATACATTCCAGGTAAATTGATGACTAAACAATGAATGGATGGAAGGAAGGACTGGATGATCCATTCGATGGATGGATGAACGAATGAACGAATGAATGAATGAATGAATGAATGGGACGATGGATTGATGGATTGATGAACGGATGGATGGTTGGATGGAGTGCCTGAAGGCAAATGAAATGCTTAAAAACAGATAAAAACGAGTGTTCCATGACCAACGGGGGATGCGAACACACTTGTGAGAACACGGAAGGTGGATTCTCCTGTGGTTGCCATGGAGGCTACAGACTCCATTCGAACATGAAGGATTGCATCGGTGAGCATTTCGATGCAAACGTTTTATTTATTTTTAAAATATAATATTTAAAAAATAAAACCAAACTTTATCAATTAATTCAACAAGTGAACGTATGTTGAAATATTAACACAGAATCCATAAAATGCTCCGCTCTAAGATTTCCTGCGAAAGTCATTGGAAATTGCAGCACCACAGATCAAGAGGAGGTAATGCAATTATTTGTAAACAATCATCAATTATGCAGCGCTTAATCCGATTATCTCCGCCATAATTTCCCCAGCATGGCATAAATTTTAATTTGTTTCCCATTACCTTTTCTACACACTGACGAGTACGTGTAATGCCTTTATATGAGTTATCATAAATGATCTATCATATGCTATCATAATCCTATCATATGCTATCATCTGCTTTCATACCCTATGATATCCTATCATATGCTATCATAATCCTATCGTATGCTATCATCTGCTTTCATACGCCATGATATCCTATCATGTGCTATCATAATCCTATCGTATGCTATCATCTGCTTTCATACCCCATGATATCCTATCATGTGCTATCATAATCCTATCATATGCTATCATAATCCTATCGTATGCTATCATAATCCTATCGTATGCTATCATCTGCTTTCATACGCCATGATACCCTATCATGTGCTATCATCTGCTTTCATACCCTATGATATCCTATCGTATGCTATCATGTGTTATCGTATGTTATCGAATATCGAATGCTATCATATCACATCACCGAACAATCGCAATCGCAGGTATATGTTATCAAAGTTAGCTTAATTGCTGTCGGTTTTTGTTTATTTTAAACTTAAAACATCTCCATTACAGGTGTGTAAGTTGAGTTGTGTCCTTGGTACACAATTCACATCTCAGGTGGACCACACCTTTGTAACCAGGTGTGGTCCCGACACGGATTTCAGGTGGTCGCATGAAATAGAAAACATATCACTTCCGTCCTGTTCAGGTATGTGTCTGGAGTGGAAGGAACTATCGATTGTTTTTCTTTGTTTTTCTTTGTTTTCGCTTTGCGTTGTCATGACTTCTGGACGCCTGATGGTTTTGAAAGTATTTACTCAATCGATCCTTTTATTTCAACTCATTATTTCAGAACACATTCTGGCACCTGGATTCAGAGGCAAAGGCAAGTTCATGATATGGACAGATCATTGCAGAATGACGAAGAAGAGAAATTACCAGGAGTTTGAGAAACAACTCAACTCCATCCTCACAAGTTGTCATGGCAACCTCTTAATACTCGTTATTGGAACTTTATCGAATGATTAAATTCCAGGTTCAAAATCAAACTCTTGCGAAGATGACCTTTGCAGGGTGACCTTTCTTGACCTCAAATGCGAACACAAGAAGAGGAATTTCAGGCAGGTGAACAAAGATAGAAGACCCGTCATGTCTGCAGAATTCGAACTGCAAGTGAAGCCATCTGCTCCGACAGGTTAATTTCCTTTGATTAAATATATCTTCAATACTCGAGAATGTAGTGAATGAACGAACGGACGGACGGATGGATGGATGGATGGATGGATGGATGGATGTTTGGATTGCAGACAAATGCAGTCTCGAGTGCACTCGACAAGAAATCCAAAAGAAAATGAAGCAGTCATTCAAGAGGTTGAGGAGAGAATTAAACACCGATTTCAGATTAAAGTAAGAATCTTGGAATCCATGTTCAGAAACCTTTACTTTTACCGATTGAACTTTTTTTTTTATTTCACTTTGTTTATTTTTAGAAATTAAATTAAAAATTAATTAATTTTAGGTACGAAGGAAAACCATATGAGGTTATGAAGAAGTCTCTGAAATCATTCAAAATCAGGGATGTCTGCATCCCAGGACAAATCCTGATCAATAAAAAATGCGGTACGTTTTTCTCGATTTATCTTCAGATTATCGTTCAAAGTAAATTATAAACTAAAAACTAGTAGCAACATTCATCAGAAACAAAACCAAAAAGGTTTTCTTAAAGCACTCATTTAAATGCAGTCATGTGCAGTTTGGCCACATTCTACAACAATGCAACTGGAAAATGCGACCCTTGCTCGCCTGGAACGTATCAGGACGAAGAGGGACAATTGGAGTGCAAGCCATGCAAGGATTCTTTCAACGGAATCCAGGGAGCAAAAAGTGCCATGGAATGCGAAGGTATTTAAATTTGAGTCTCAAATTCAAATCTTTCGTTCTGACCAAAGAATCTGAATGATTTTTTAGAAGCCTGCTCGCCTGGCTCTTATTCAGAGAACGGTTTGAAGCCCTGCCGAGTTTGTCCCATTGGGACCTACCAACCCGACTTCGCCAGAACCCTTTGCCTTCCTTGCGGCCCAGGGATCCTCACTTCAAAGATGGCTGCCACAGGATTTAATGATTGTCTCGTACCAGGTTAGTTTACTATTCATCTAAAACCAAATTTAAAATAATTAATCTGACGGGATTCTAAAGACCCGCGATATCAATAAACCGATAGTAAAATCGCTATTGTGAGACAACCGAGACTAAAAAGATTGCACAACAATTCTCCAGAGAGGTGCAGAGCCGGTCACTTTTTTAGCCGCGACGAGAATAAATGCGTGCCCTGTTCGGCGGACACCTATCAACCGAACGAGGGCCAAAATTTCTGCATCGATTGTCCTGGAGACACGCAGACGGATAGGGAAGGAGCTGATTCATCTGCAGAATGCAAAGGTTCTCCTCGATTTTTTATGGTTTTTGTTTCGGCATCTTCTAAGAAGCACTTATGGATAATTGCAGAGAGAAAATGCGGAGGAATTATTGGCCATTTGCAAGGTTTCATCCAAAGTCCGAATTGGCCCGGTCCGTATCCTTCCAATGTGGAATGCACCTGGAAAATAACTCCGGAGAAGGGAAGACGGATACTCATCGTCATACCCGAGATACATTTGGTTGGTGGAGACAAATGCAGGGATTTTCTGGTCATGAGAAAGTCTGGCAAGTGATGGCTTTACTCTATTTCTTTGTTTGATTTAATAACGGTATCCAAATGCTTGAAATTTCCAAGGAATGTTTACAAAGGCGTTATGTTTTGCTTATTGTTTATTTTATGAAATCATTGGTCGCTAGTGACAACTCTGGGTGACAGGCAAACTCGCGAAATGATAGCTTTTTATGCGTGCAATTTGATGAATTTGAACCAGAGCTTACAATCAGAACATTTCCAATTATTTTTAAAATTTGCTAAATTTGTGTAGCCTCTCCATATTCTGTCACCACGTTCGAAACGTGTGAGTCTTCAGAAACTCCAGTTGCATTCACTGCAAGAAGTAGGAGTCTCTGGATTTACTTCAAGACTGATTCAGAAAACAACGCCAAAGGATTTTCTATACCATACGTCACATACAATGGTAAACAGACTCCCTGATTTACATACAAAATGTGTTGTCAAAATATCTTTGGTCAATTATTGTTAAAAGCTCTTTGCTCTTAATTAGAGTTTAGCTAGGACTTTGTGAGCATTTTATTACTAAGCATTTTGTTACGCGTTAGTGGTAATGATAAGTGAATTTATATAGCGCCATAATGCACGAGCATTATGGGCACTTCGTGGCAGTGGGTTGCGAACACGACGAGCACTCTTGATTGATGCTTTTTATAGCCTTTTGAAGGAATGCTATCAAGTGCACTCCAAATAAATATACAAATAGAGTGCCGTAGCGTAACATATCAACTATAAGCATTCCATGCTACACTAATTACCTAAATTTCAGAGGATTATCAGGAGCTTATTGACGACATCGTTCGCGATGGCAGGTTGTACAGCTCGTATCAACATCAAGAAGTTTTGAAAGTATTAGAACTTTTATTTTTTTAAAAATTATAAATATGTTTTATTTAAATAATCATTTTTTTTCCTTTCAGAACCGAAAATTATTATCATCCTTGATGGAAGTAATAGCTCATCCCTACAGTTACTTCAAATACGCTAACTTGACGCAGTCTTTGTTTCCCGAATCTTTCATAAAACTCCTGAAAAATAAAGTTATAAAATTTTTTAGCTAAACATCCGCGCACTTGCTTCACATTTCGTCGAAATCGAGAATTGATTTCCTGAGTTGATCTGCAATAATCGTGAAAACAGCTTTGTAAATATTGATCGGTATCGGAAGTAATTTACTTCAGCGAATGTTTTTATGGGGATTTCTTCCATGCGACACAAGTATTATGCTGAGTATTAAATAAATCATTATTTATTTATTTTTCTTTGTTTGTAACGAATGTTGAAATTTGGTTTGAATCGTTGTAAACAGATCTTTAACCGACGCTTCGAAGACGTTTTCGATGTTCACGGACCTCAAAATAAACTCTTTTTAAAATGGCTTCTTGTCGCCGATAACCGTAGTACAAGTAATCTGAGAGAGATACGCTGTTGTCCTATAGTTATTCGGTCATGGGGTGATTATGGGGTGATTTATGAGGTGACCGATTATTAATTACGAGATTACAAGTGAATTCGTGAATGAATGCAGTTGTCGTGTCTGAGTATATTCAATGAGTACTTACCCTTTAGACTCGAGTCGAGTGTTTGACTTGGGACTTGTTTATTCTTGGATTTGGCGAATGACTTCATGGCTTCTTAGAAGTTCATTCATAGATGGACCGAGTAGAGAATTCCAGGTAAACATTAAAAATGAGTCCGCCTGCCCTCTCGAATGCTCCAATTTTATGGATGGTTCTTAAAAAGTTCTTCGAAAGTGTTTACAAAATACTTGACGGGTTCTTTGTAAGTTTTCTTTCACAATAACTGGAAATGGTTATCGGAGGCTTTCAATCGCCACAGAGGTCTGAAAAGTTGGAGCGAGAAAGTTAAGATGTTAGGCACATTTTTATGGTCTCGAATGGCCTCATCCACGCGTGATTTCATCAATCCTTCAAAAGAAATGCTTCAAAGCCAGTGAAACTGTAGAAATTGTCCACGCCAACTCGCGATCATAAAGTAAATTCGACATTTAAAATATGAAAACCTAAAGTCGATTAAAATAAAAAAAAACTCTGATCATTAATTTCATTCATGTTTTCGTCCTTTTGTGAGCCACAAAATGAAGGCAACTTCTTCCCTGATTTTGACGACCTGTTCGTTGTTTCCACCTGATGACATCTGTTGACTCTTTTCTTGTTAATTTCTCTGCAGTTTCTTCCAGACTTCCAAAGTCTTCTTTCTACAAAGTTTAGGATTTACTTTGCTGATGATTTCACTGACCTTTAATCTGCTGGTGCTGTCCACGGTATTCGGAACTTTGGGTCAAATTTACACCGCAGTGCTTTTGATCTTGAATTCATTTTGTAGTTTCATGATGATGAATTTATGGTTCACAATCAATCACTTTTTCCTAAGTTTTCTTATAACTGATTTCTTTGAGGATCTTTGACGGATGGTTTGACATGAAATTTGGCAACAAAGGAAAACGTCAACTTTGCCTAATTTGTGTTTAAGACGTCTTTCTTCCTTCTCTGTGGAATATTTCACCACAAATGTGTTTAACCACGATTTCCTAGCCACAATTTCGTGAAGGGAGTTCAAAATATTGCTAAAAACTTCTTTTTGTCATTTTATGAATTTATTCAATACAAATTCAGAAACAAATTTAAAATAAAATCCGTGGACAGTTAATTTCTCAATTTAATACTTTGCCTAAAGCGTTTTAAGCCACGACAATTCACGTCCCCAAAATTTGTTTATTTTCTCGTATTAAATATTAGAAATTAATAATTAATCGTTGTCTTTTAGATTGTCTTTAAACGAGTTGAAATGATTATTTTAAATTATTATATAAATTTAAACTTTTCGCGGATTATTTGACTGTTGTCTTTGATTGATTGGAACCAATCAATTGATCTTCAATCGATTTTGTTCTTCATTGTCCTTTATTCGTTCCGCAAGGTGGAAGGACGTTGTGTTTCCAGTTGCAGAATTGACCTATCTCGTCGAATACTAACGCTGCAGGGTCAAATTACGAGTTGAATTCTTAATGCTGATTTAATAATATAAAAATATTAATATTTAATATTTATTATATTCATTATATTTAATATAATTATTATATTTAATATCAACTCTTAATATCTAGTTGCAACCAATTCTTTGTGACTGTTGATTGGGGGAAGTATTCAATTGTATTTAATTAAATTTAAATATTATTATATATGTTATTACATACCATAATATCAAATACATAATAATAATAATAATAATAATAATAATAATAATAATAATAGGGCTGCAATTCTTTCGAGTCGCTGGGCCACATGATCCAGAGATGCCCGAGAACGGATGGCCCAAGGCATGAAAGACACAACGCTGTCGTCAGGGAATTAGAACGGGAATTACGAAAAAGAGGTTATACTACGGTAATAGAGCCCCGTATTCCCACAGAAAAGGGACTCAAAATTCCTGATTTGTGTGCCTGGACACATGACCTCTACATAGTGACTGATGTTGCCGTGACATCCGATGATTATGATTTAGACAAGTGTCATAAGAGCAAGGTTTCAAAGTATGACATTAAAGATGTTCATGAGTGGATGTTGAGGAATGCCCCAGTCGGCGTCCAAAGAATGCTTCCGAAGGTTGGCGCCTGCGTTTGCAACTGGAGAGGAGTCATGAGTGCAGAATCATACAGATTCTGGAGAGAGTGCGGCGCTTCGAAGACGAGTTTAATGTACGTTGTGCTCTCGGTCCTCAGTCACAGTTACAAAATCTGGAGGTCTCACAGGTGCCCACTTCCGAGGGCAATCGCATTTTCTCGGACTGCGAATTCTCAATGACATTGGCAGTTGACGTTACTCGGCGCGTTCGATCGTGATTTCACCTTCTGACCGAATGTCCAGGGTGATCTCGGGCGGACACTAAACTTTGGAGAGGCCGTCGGAATATTGTTGTTTGTGTTTTGGGTGTGAGGCCGAGAAAATAAAAAAAAAAAAAAAAATAATAATAATAATAATAATAATAATAATAATACGACTTAAGGAAGAGACTCTCGAGAGCCTTTACAGCTCGGTAGACGGATTTGGACTCCAGTCCTTTTTCCAGGGTGTCGGTATCAGTGAATGGATCGCGGATGGGCGTTCAAGATTGCTCCCGAGTGACTACTTAAAGTGCTTAAAGGTCAGAGCAGGCGGCGTCCTCCCATGCAATCTCCGGGTGTCCAGATATCATCCAGAGTTAAACACCAAGTGTTACGCCGGTTGCAGAGTCACCGAGAGCCTGGATCACATTTTCCAGGTTTGTCCAGGAATGGATGTATCAAGACGAGAGAGGCACAACAACCTCGTCCATCGGCTGGAAACGAAGTTGGCCGAGAAATGATACTTCACCAAAATCAAGCCGAGGATACGAGTTGAGGAAGGCATCAGAGTCCCTGATCTATGGAGTAAGGACGATTCAGTCGTATGCGACGTCACCATTGTCTCAGATACCGCCTCACTGGACGAGGTCCACTCATCCAAAACAGGAAAATATAACTCCAAAGACATCCACATCTGGATGTCTAACAATAATCCTGGGGGAGCTCTTTCTCCGAAGATCAGAGTAACCGCCTTCGTATGCAACTTCAGAGGAGTGATATCTTCCAGATCATACTCGTCGTGGAGGGGCATCGGTCTGTCCAGAAACGGCATGATGTACCTGGCAACATCGGTTTTGCTGGACACCTACCTTATGTGGAAATTCCATAAGCGCAGAACTCATAAACGTTGGCGCCGGCGAATTGGACTATAGCGATTGATTATGGTTGATGTCGCTTGTTTATAGCGCGGTGTTGTTGGCGCTGGGGAATGCGGTTGCAGTATGTCCCGGGGTGATCTCGGGCCCGGAGGGTGGACAGTGGATGTTAGTTGAGGTGTTTGATGATCGCGTTTGCTGTTGGATGATTTTGTTGGCCGAGAAAATAAAGGAAAAAAAAATAAAATAATAATAACAGTAATAATGTTTGCCAAATAGTTCTAGATCCGGAATATGTCTTTGGTTTCTGTCTTAAATTGATTAAAAACAAATAATTCTGCAAATCGTACGTCCGTTTGGGTCGACGTTGCATGGCGAAGCTCCCAGGAAATGTCCCTCTGAACAGGCGTAAAACCACTTGCAGTCTGGTGGAATTGCAAACCTTCCTGTTTTCTGAACGTCGCACTTGTGCTCAAATTTTCCACACGGAGGGGGCACCTGATCGATTCTGTCTCGACCAATTGAATAAGTGAATGAATGAATAAATAAATTAATTAATTAAAAGAATGAATGAATGAACGGACGAATGCTTGAATTGGATGACAGAAGACCAACAGAAGATGTTTCATGTCTTACGGTTCGCATTGCTTCGTCTCGAGGTGGAATGCTTCGTCTGGTTGACAATCCACGAGTTTTCCTATTCCAGATTTGCACTCCGTGTAAGATTTGCAGCCATAACCGCGTGCTCCGTCGGGCTCGTCGGTGCAATCCAATTGCCCGAAGGTGACCTCGGCCAAGAGGGCTGTTAATTATAATTTCATTAAAAGAAATTGTTTTATAATAATCTTAAATTAATAATTACGTATTATAATACTTAATAATATGTAATAATATTAAATTAAAAAACAAACTCCATCAAATGATTTCTTAAAAACTTAAGAATTGATTTCGTAGATGGCAAGAAATAGTAATTTTAATAAATTCTAAATAAATGCTGAATTCTTAAACGAAAGACTTTCTGAAGAAAATAAAAAAATTTATAATATAAATAAAAACCAAATATTATATATGTATTATTTATATTATTGTATTCGAAATACATATAAAAAAATATTTATATTACTTATATTATTATATATTATATATACATTATATATACATTATTATATACATTATTATGTTTAATAATAATATTCTTCAACGATTCTAACCGCAGACTAAAACACAGGAAACCGAAACGAATTGCATTTTCACAGAAATTGAGTTGAATTTGCTTCGAAAAGAATCTGATTTAAGCCTATTTAACCTGTAAAGGCATCGAACTTTGTCTCCAAAAGTCAACGAATGAATCCACACGTGACCTCCACTTGATCTTTTACGTTGAGAACTCAAAAACAATGAATCGTCAAAGCAAAATGAAGTGCTTGTAAATAATTTGAGTCTCAATAATTATTATTTTATAATTTTATTATTGCCTTTCAAGTGCCAAATGGCTTTTGAATGCTTTCTTTGCCTTTCAACGATTAAAACAAATTATAGCCTAAATCAAATATTGCAACTAAGTATTACTCTCTATTAGATAATTAGTTAATTTATATGGAACAATAATTGAGGTATTTATAACAAATAATAATAATAATAATAATAATAATAATAATAATAATAATAATAATAAGAAGAAGAAGAATTCAATAAGTTATGTATGAAAAGTTGATTAAACAAACTTCAATAATACATAATTCATTTTAAATTTGTTATTAATGAAAATATTACAAATTGATGGAAAATGAAATTATATCAAATGAAATTAAAGGTGATTTATTAATGATCTAATTAAAGATAATATTTTATTAATGATATTAACATTAATTATAAATATTATTTATAAATATTATTCACTCAATTTGAAAAAAACAACGTTTTAAAAAGTGTTGGGCTTTAACGTTCAAAGAGGTTCTTTGAAATTGAAAAGGTTCAAAACTTCTTCAACAATTAGTGGCGAGTAGAAAGTTCTTGACTGGTTTAGTTGCTAGGCAACCTAACGTGTTGGTTGCTAGGCAACCCGTCGTTTTTCCCCTTAAAGTAGGCCCTCGAGTTATTTTACGAATGGCATTAAATAATGTAATCCCTATCCCGAAAGTAAGGTCTCGTTGAGATCACCTGCCAGCATTTATGGTTATAACCTGGATTAGTTGCAATATATCTTATTGATTTTAAGATATTAATGTTATACAATACCACTAATAAATGAATAGAATCTTTGCACTTCGCCTCATTGAGTATCGTGAATTTTGAGGAAGCAATGGAATCGATTTTCATTGGAAAATAATTTTTCCAAGGTTTATTTTTAAAACGTGAATTAATCACAAACGGAGTATCCAGTATGAAGTTTGTTTCAACTTATTTCATGCCCCGAACAAATCATCAAGAGGGTCGAATGTTTTATAGCAGTCAAACTGTAGAAAATGTCCACGCCAACTCGCGATCATAAAGTAAATTCGACATTTAAAATATGAAAACCTAAAGTCGATTAAAATAAAAAAAAACTCTGATCATTAATTTCATTCATGTTTTCGTCCTTTTGTGAGCCACAAAATGAAGGCAACTTCTTCCCTGATTTTGACGACCTGTTCGTTGTTTCCACCTGATGACATCTGTTGACTCTTGTTAATTTCTCTGCAGTTTCTTCCAGACTTCCAAAGTCTTCTTTCTACAAAGTTTAGGATTTACTTTGCTGATGATTTCACTGACCTTTAATCTGCTGGTGCTGTCCACGGTGTTTGGAACTTTGGGTCAAATTTACACCGCAGTGCTTTTGATCTTGAATTCATTTTGTAGTTTCATGATGATGAATTTATGGTTCACAATCAATCACTTTTTCCTAAGTTTTCTTATAACTGATTTCTTTGAGGATCTTTGACGGATGGTTTGACATGAAATTTGGCAACAAAGGAAAACGTCAACTTTGCCTAATTTGTGTTTAAGACGTCTTTCTTCCTTCTCTGTGGAATATTTCACCACAAATGTGTTTAACCACGATTTCCGAGCCACAATTTCGTGAAGGGAGTTCAAAATATTGCTAAAAACAACTTCTTTTTGTCATTTTATGAATTTGTTCAATGCAAATTCAGAAACAAATTTAGAATAAAATCAGTGGACAGTTAATTTCTCAATTTAATACTTTGCCTAAAGCGTTTTAAGTACACGACAATTCACGTCCCCATTTGTTTATTTTCTCGTATTAAATATTAGAAATTAATAATTAATCGTTGTCATTTAGATTGTCTTTAAACGAGTTGAAATGATTATTTTAAATTATTATATAAATTTAAACTTTTCGCGGATTATTTGACTGTTGTCTTTGATTGATTGGAACCAATCAATTGATCTTCAATCGATTTTGTTCTTCATTCTTCTTCCTTCGTTCCGCAAGGTGGAAGGACGTTGTGTTTCCAGGTGCAGTGTTGATCCTTCTCGTCGAATACCAACGCTGCAGGGTCAAATTACGATTTCTATTCTTAATGTTGATTTAATAATATTGAATATTTATTATATTCATTATATTTAATATAATTATTATATTTAATATCTATTCTTAATATCTAGTTGCAACCAATTCTTTGTGCCTGTTGACCGGGGGAAGTATACAATTGTATTCAATTAAATTTAAACATTATTATATATTGTAATAACCCGGGGTCCTCAAACTAATTATAGAAGGTCAGGTTTATTGAAAGTGTTCGGATGCCTTGGAATATGTACAATGCTCGAATGTCTAAGTCTTGAAATCTGCTGTTTCTCTAACTCTCGCTCTGCTTTCCGAGATAAATCTATTTGTCGAGATTCAAAGAGTCTGAATAGTACCAAATAATTAATTCTCAAATTATATTGCCACTCAATTTAATTAATTACTAAATTAATTAATCAGCAATATAATTTTAATTATTCTTCAATTATTTGGATCCAGGGATCCAACACTGCCCACTCCTTAAATCTGTTCGTCCCGAACAGACATCTATTCCCATTTTCATTTTCACTCTAGGAATAGGATCCGATCTTCCAACAATCTTATGGCTGCAAATCCCAGATCCATTTGCTTTGTCATCTTCTGGGATTTCTGTTTCCTCCCTTTTGCTTCTGTGTCCCGTAAGTTTCAGTCGCGGAACATCGCCATTTCTATGCACACTCTCCTGCTCCACGATGTCGCCAGATCTCAGACTCTCTACAGGATCACCTGCTCCACTTTCCATGCTAGGCACTCTCCCGAAATCCCGAGCGCTCCCTTCTGTTATCTCCAATGGAGCCGAAACATCCGCTGGTAAATCCATGACCTCTCCCGAAGGCTTCATTTGTTCCAGTACTAACTCCGTGTGTTCCACTGGTAACTCTATGTGCTTCATCAGTAACTCCTCGGGCTGCACTAAGAACTCCACAGGCTCTGCTGGTAAATCCATGGGCTATTCTGAAGACTCTACTTGTTCCACCATCAACTTCGTGTGCTTCACTGGTAACTCAATGTGCTTCATCGGTAACTCCTTGAGCGGTACTAATAACACCGACTCTGCCGTTAAATCCATGGGCTCTTCCGAAGGCTCCACTTGCTCCACTAACACCTCCGTGAGCTCTCTGGGCCCTGCTAACGTCTCGACCTGAACTGGTGACTCTATGGGCTCCAACGACGAGTCCTCTGAGTCCGCCATCATGCACAGCGTTTCTGGAGACACGCACGCACTGTGTTCGGATGTGTCTTCTAATGACTCCATCCCAATGACGCCAGAAACTGTACCTGGAACAACGGACATGATTTGTTCTTCGTTGGTAACCTTTTTGCAGAGTTCCTCTCATTGTTCCTCGCAAGATGGAAGCACCACTTTGCTCTCCTCAAAAGAACCAACAGGACTCTTCTCGGTAGAATTTTCACCCGAAACCAGCGAGACATCCTGACACGGAACCGTTGTGTTTTCCAAATGGAAACCCCTAATACACTCCCTCAACTCCTCTCCTAACTTTCTCAGAAACTTACTATATTCAGACTCGAATTCGTATTCCTCCGGGTCATGGCCATTCTCTGTCAGCCATGCCCCAAGTCGCTCTCGTATCTCAGCTTTCGTGCCTTTCTAATCCAGGCCACAATCTCTCAATTCTTGTCTCAATCGAGGCACGTTCAATTCATCCAAGAACCGCCGCATCCTTCACTTTTCAACTAATCAAGTTTCTACCTTAGTTACTCTTGGATCCCCTTTAACTCTAAATCCCACTCCTGACACCAATGTAATAACCCGGGGTCTTCAAACTAATTATAGAAGGTCAGGTTTATTGAAAGTGTTCGGATGCCTTGGAAGATGTACAATGCTCGAATGTCTAAGTCTTGAAATCTGTTGTTTCTCTAACTCTCGCTCTGCTTTCCGAGATAAATCTATTTGTCGAGGTTCATAATCAAAGAGTCTGAATAGTTCCAAATAATTAATTCTCAAATTATATTGCCACTCAATTTAATTAATTACTAAATTAATTAATCAGCAATATAATTTTAATTATTCTTCAATTATCTGGATCCAGCGATCCAACAATATGTTATAACATACCATAATATAAAATACATAATAATAATAATAATAATAATAATAATAATAATAATAATAATAATAATAATAATAATAATAATAACAATAATAATAATAATAATAACAGTAATAATGTTTGCCAAATAGTTCCAGATCCGGAATATGTCTTTGGTGTTTGTTTAAAATTGATTAAAAAACAAATAATTCTGCAAATCGTACGTCCGTTTGGGTCAACGTTGCATGGCGAAGCTCCCAGGAAATATCCCTCTGAACAGGCGTAAAACCACTTGCAGTCTGGTGGAATTGCAAACCTTCCTGTTTTCTGAACGTCGCACTTGTGCTCAATTTTTCCACACGGAGGGGGCACCTGATCGATTCTGTCTCGACCAATTGAATAAGTGAATGAATGAATGAATAAATAAATTAATTAAAAGAATGAATGAACGGACGAATGCTTGAATTGGATGACAGAAGACCAACAGAAGATGTTCCATGTCTTACGGTTCGCATTGCTTCGTCTCGAGGTTGAATGCTTCGTCTGGTTGACAATCCACGAGTTTTCCTATTCCAGAATTGCACTCCGTGTAAGATTTGCAACCATAACCGTATACTCCGTCGGGCTTGCCGGTGCAATCAATTTGCCCGAAGGTAACCTCGGCCAAGAGGGCTGTTAATTATAATTTCATTAAGAAAAATTGTTTTATAATAATCTTAAATTAATAATTACCTATTATAATACTTAATAATATATAATAACATTAATTTAAAAACAAACTCCATCAAATGATTTCTTAAAAACTTAAGAATTGATTTCACAGATGACAAGAAATAGTAATTTTAATAAATGCTGAATTCTTAAACGAAAGACTTTCTGAAGAAAATAAGAATTTTTATAATATAAATAAAAACAAATAATATATATGTATTATTTATATTATTGTATACAAAATACAATATAAAAAAATATTTATATTACTTATATTATTATATGTTATATATAAATTATATATACATTATTATATTTAATAATAATATTCTTCAACGATTCTAACCGCAGACTAAAACACAGGAAACCGTAACGAATTGCATTTTCACAGAAATTGAGTTGAATTTGCTTCGAAAAGAATCTGATTTAAGCCTATTTAACCTGTAAAGGCATCGAACTTTGTCTCCAAAAGTCAACGAATGAATCCACACGTGACCTCCACGTGATCTTTTATGAGAACTCAAAAAACAATGAATCGTCAAAGCAAAATGAAGTGCTTGTAAATAACTTGAGTTTCAATAATTATTTTATTTTATTATTGCATTTCAAGTGCCAAATGGATTTTTGAATGATTTCTTTGCCTTTCAACGATTAAAAGAAACTTTAGCTTAAATCAAATATTGCAACTAAATATTATTCTCTATTAGATAATTAGTTAATTTGCAAGGAACAATAATTGATGTAGTTAAAGTAAGTAATCTAATATAACAATAGTAATTATTATTATTATAGTTCAATATGTTATGTATGCAAGGTTGATTATACAAACTTCAATAATATTAAATTCATTGTAAATTTTTTATTAATGAAAATATTACAAATTAATACAAAGTGAAATTATGAAATTAAAGGTGATTTATTAATGATATAATTAAAAGTAATATTATATTAATGATTTTAATATTAATTATGAATAAAGGTTCAAAACTTCTTCAACAATTAGTGGCGAGTAGAAAGTTCTTGACTGGTTTAGTTGCTAGGCAACCTAACGTGTTGGTTGCTAGGCAACCCGACGTTTTTCCCCCTAAAGTAGGCCCCCGTGTTATTTTACGAATGGCATTAAATAATGTAATCCCTATCCCGAAAGTAAGTTCTCGTTGAGATCACCTGCCAGCATTTATGGTTGTAACATGTATTAGTTGCAGTATATCTTATTGATTTTAAGATATTAATGTAATACAATACCACTAATAAATGCATAAAATCTTTGTACTTTGCCTCATTGAGTATTGTGAATTTTGAGGAAGCAATGGAATCGATTTTCATTGGAAAATAATTTTTCAAGGGTTTATTTTTAAAACGTGAATTAATCACAAACGGAGTATCCAGTATGAAGTTTGTTTCAACTTATTTCATGTCCCGAACGACTGATTGGTTGATTGGTTCAATCATCACTGAGAAATCCACATGACCACTTGAGGTGTGATATCAGAGGTCCTTTTTATCCTCCACACGTTGACCAACGAATTTAAACAAATTATTTTCCCGCACTTTATCCCTAACCCTAACCTTAACCCCTAACCCTAACTTTGTTACCTCACGATCTCTCGTGCTATTATCATTTATTATTATATTATTGCGTGATATTATGTTATATTAATCCAAATACTGGCTAATCTTGACTTAACCAAAAACTGCCAAACCAAGGTTACAACTTGAACTTGGATCCAATGTATAAGTTTTTGTTGTTTTTGTGACAATAAATGTCGATTATTGAAGTTCAGAAATCTGAAAAAAAACTTAAAAATTAAAGTGTTTCATAAAAGCGGGTGAGAATTGAAAGTATGGATGTAATTGTGGGTGATGATGATGATTATGCATCGCTGATGATGATTATTACTCAATGTATATTCAATGTATATTATTGTTGGTGATTATAATGCATCATAGTTATATCATTGTTGATGATGATTATTATTATTATGTATCAATTTATATTATTATTGGTGGTGATTTATTATGCATAATAGTTATATTATTATTATTATTGTGAAGCATAAAATTCATAATTTATGATTATTTCGAAACGAAACTTAAAAGGGTCATTGAAACAAATTACTGTTCAATTCAAGTGTTGCTGTCTAGATTTTATGTTATAAATTTTATTATTTAGTTGTTATTCATAATATTATTATTATTATAAATAATTATTAATGTTATTAATATTAATGTTTTTTACTCTCGACCATCAAACAATGGATAATAAGATCCAAACCAACACACCTAAAATAAACTTTACCGTAATTTTTGAAGTCCAAGACCTCAACAATTTCTTTTATCCATTTTCTTTTTGGTCACCTCCTTCAGTGGCTTTGACACAATTTCTTTATCTTGAGATTCGTCAACATCTTCATTCAAATTTTATGTGATGATGTTGTTCTGTCTTAATTTGCCTGTCCTTCAATTGTCTATTTCAGATTTTGCCTGACACAGCTTTACGAACGTCTGTTATGAGGGTCTCAACTTTCCCTCTCGAAAGAGTTGAAAGCATTGAAACAAACTGCTCCATTGCTTTGTTTCTTCTTTGTTTTCATGAAATGTTTGTGCTGAAACATCATTCAGTTCTTCCAGGTGAATTGTTTGTTTGTTTGTTTGTTTGTTTGTTTGTTTGTTTGTTTGTTTGTTTGTTTGTTTGTTTGTTTGTTTGTTTGTTTGTTTGTTTGTTTGTTTGTTTGTTTGTTTGTTTGTTTGTTTGTTTGTTTGTTTGTTTGTTTGTTTGTTTGTTTGTTTGTTTGTTTGTTTGTTTGTTTGTTTTGTTTGTTTGTTTGTTTGTTTGTTTGTTTGTTTGTTTTGTTTGTTTGTTTGTTTGTTTGTTTGTTGTTTGTTTGTTTGTTTTGTTTGTTTGTTTGTTTGTTTGTTTGTTGTTTTTTGGTTGGTTTGTTTGTTTTTTTTTTTTTTTTTATGTTTTTTTGTTTTTTTTTTTGTTTGTTTTTTTTTTTTTTTGTTTGTTTGTTTGTTTTTTTGTTTGTTTGTTTGTTTGTTTGTTTGTTTGTTTGTTTGTTTGTTTGTTTGTTTGTTTGTTTGTTTGTTTGTTTGTTTGTTTGTTTGTTTGTTTGTTTGTTTGTTTGTTTGTTTGTTTGTTTGTTTGTTTGTTTGTTTGTTTGTTTGTTTGTTTGTTTGTTTGTTTGTTTGTTTGTTTGTTTGTTTGTTTGTTTGTTTGTTTGTTTGTTTGTTTGTTTGTTTGTTTTGCTCTTTGCGTTACATTATTTGCAACACGAAAGTAACTGCTCGGCGCTACAGAACATCTTATGGTTTTCATAAATATCCAAACTTTCAGAAAGTGTTACTCTGCTTAAATATGCTTAAATATATAAATAAAATATCTGATCAGACTGACGAAATTTAATAATAATGTTTTGCCTCAATTAATTATTTTTGGTTCAGCTTTCGATCCAAATGTGATTGTCATAGTTTAAATGGTACGTTGTTCTATCGCAGTCGATACATAAATGTTGGAAGAAGAAGTTAAAAATTTAAATTCAAACGAAAATAAATCCTTCGTAAGCGATTCAATCCCAATGCAATGTTTCTTAATCGTCGCAATCGTAGCTGTCGTGGCTGTCGCTACCACTCGAACTGCCGCGGCGTCTCCAAGATTTTCTACCGCAACCTCTTCTTCCTCCTCTGGCATTTCGATGTCCCGATGCACCGGTCGACCTCGTACTTCCAGTGTCTCCTGCGATTCCAGTATTTCCAGTAAAACCTGTGTCACCAGTTGGACCCGTCGCTCCTTTTAGAAGAGAACCTTGAAACATTTCATAATTATGTAATTTATATTACGTTCATAATTATGTAATTTATATTACGTTCATAATTAATTTTCATAATAATAATAATAATAATAATAATAATAATAATAATAATGCTCAGAGCACCAAATGTTAATCGAAGAACGTATTTGATGAAGATGATCGCGAGATGTCAGTTTATACAAGGAATGGAATGCAGAATCTTCGTATGCAGATATATTAAAAAATGCTTTATTTATTTATTTAATGAGTTTTATTTGGTTAGTTTTGGATATTATTATAGCATTTCCAAATTAAATATAAATATTAACCAAATAATTCCAATTAATTTGTAGATAAATAATTTAAATCGGAATAACCATTTCTACCTTTCCTGACCTCACAGAGAACGCTTTCAAATTGCAGGTTCACGTGTTCGTGCAGTTGAGTGATGTTCTTGAAACGAGTGAGAACAATTCCTAACAAGTTCATCAATTCCGATGCTTTCAATTCTTTCGAGAGAAAATCAACCACCGTGGCTCTTACGTTCGAAGGACATTTTAAAAGTTGCTGGGAAATCTTCGAATGATTTTCAAATTTATTTTTTAAATTCAAATAAATATTCGAAATAATAATTTATAAATTAAATGTTGACAAAACATAAACAACCACCTCGTCGAGTGTCGATACCAAGCGAGCGACCGAGCGTGACTTTCTTCTTCTCGACTTCCTTCTCCGCGGTCCGCGCCTCTCTGCTGGCGAACAATTAGTAAAAGTTATTAATTAATTTAAATTAATTTCTAAAACTTTAAATGAAATGATTTGATGATTATATTCTTTTATTTATAATTTTTATAATTTCTTAACCGTTAAAACAGCCGGTCTTTTGGCAACCGTTTGAATGATATGTCCTCGTTTGGCCGGGAAGACCTTTCAATCCTGGTTGTCCATCGCCTCCCATCACACCGGTGCTACCCGTTTGACCTGTATCACCGGCAAGTCCCTTTATCCGAAGTCGATTGATCTCCAACATTTCTGAGTGGTAATTACCATCCAATTAATTAATAAATACATTTTAATACAATATTTCACTGAAATGGCCACTTGTGATTCTTTATTATTTTTTTTTTGTAATTCAACATTTTCGTTGAAATAATTTAATAAAATGGTGCAAGAAACTCTAATTATTGCATCGAACGTACCTCCAATTGAATTCTGAATACGAAGGATGTTCGACTGAACTGCCTGCATCTTCTCTATCAAATTGACACCCGACAAAAGACTTTGAAGTTGTAAATTGTTTCCAACGAGTCGTTCATGGAGGTTGGCGAAGAATGTCTCGTCACAAGGAGAACAAGAGTCCTCTGTGAACTGCGATGAAGTAAGAATGAAAGATTGTAAGATGAAGAAAAGCAGTTTCAAAGCTGTCGAATCCATCCTTGCTTCAATACAGACAGGAAGGTCACAAGTTTCCAATTAAAATGGCCTCGTTGTGGCTCTTATTGCCTGCGTTGATGTTCGTCGCAAGTTTTAATTTAAATTATTTTTATTCATTCCTGGGGGTCTTAATGTGGAGATTTGTTGAAGTGTCGTTTCAAAAAGTTGAATTTATTTCAATCCTTTCCTACAATCATCCTTCTGTCTCAATTAATGCACACTACGTTGACGAACTAATTTTTAAAGAAAATCGCCTTGCGAAAATGTGAAGTACTAAAAATATTTTTAATTTTAAAGCCACTTTTTGTTTCAACTTTCAATTAAAAGTTAGCAAACATTCGAGAGAACACTTTTTAAGGGAGCAGATCAAATATTCAGCACAAAAGCCCATTGTAAATGTCTTTCCTTGACATATTTAAACGAGTGAACTCAAAAAAAAAACATATTTCAATCATGTTCCTATTTGTCTTCATCTTCGTGTTCGTTGGAAGTTCGTTTGGACAACAAAATGTTCCCGAATGTTTGCAACTTCGCGTCAATGCGTTGACATCGAAGTTTCATTCTTTCATGTCTTTATTGTCAACAAATGTTCAGGACTTGGAAACCAGCAAATTGAAGCTCGCTGCTCAGCTGTTCACCTTGGACGATTTGAAGCAGAAACTCGAACTTATTGCCAACCTCATGAAGTACAATTTAAAAGGTAAACTTTCTCATTTGTCGTGGTGAAGCAACAACACGTGATTTACACCTTCAGATCCGGTGTACCAGGGTAACACAGGTCGGCAAGGTGCTACGGGCACACACGGAACCTCGGGTCATCCAGGTCGCGTTGATTCCAAAGATGGCGGAAGATCAAGTGGAAGATTTGAATACTCGAGACCCTGTGGAAGAGAATTTTAATTCAAAACTTTTTGAATTTCTCTTTGTAATTACATTCTCTAATTTTATTTTAGTGCATTCAAAAGCCGAATTTCTTGGTGATTTTTTTAAATTAATTTTTTAAATTGCTCTGTGAACCAAAAGGGTAGTCCTAAGGCAACGATTATGTTCTTGAACATTTAGAAAGCATTTGTTGACATTTTTTCAGTCTTTTTTAAAAGAGTTTATTCAAATCAAGGTAAAAAAAAAACGAATCTTTTCTCACAAGTTCATCTGAACGCTCTGCAAAAAGCAGATGCAAAACATAAGTAGAATCTAATCATCGAGAATCTAATATCAAATTGACCACACGAACGAGATATTTCTTGACGGCAAGTATTTAATTTAAGTTTACATTAAATTGAACGATATTTAAGCTTTTAATCGTGACGTTTAAGACTTCAAAAATGGCTTAAAAAAGAGTTGTGGGATCGCTTTTGATCACGTGTTAATTGTGATGTATTGGAGCAAAATAAGCACAGATTATATGGTCATCAATATTGTTATTATTATTATTATTATTATTATTTTCTGAAGGCAATTATATCGAAATAAAAGATGATTAACTACGTTAACTTTAAAGTCCTTTATATGAAAAGGCAAAAAAAGTTCTGCGTTTTTTAAACTATTTTGTCAATCAATAAACAGACACGTTTCAAAACGTACAGACAGACGATGTACAGCGACGTACAATGTACAGCGTACATTTTACGCATTCCTAGGACGTGACCAGGACATAATCGTGGCTTTCTTGTCCAACTGTTGGTCTTCTCATGATTTTAAGAAATATTTCTAAAGTAATTTCAGTTATAGTTTTATATATTTGGATATTGCTAAAGTAATTTGAATTACATTTATTTATATTTAGGTATTTCTAAAGTAATTTGAATTACATTTATTTATATTTAGGTATTTCTAAAGTAATTTGAATTACATTTATTTATATTTAGGTATTTCTAAAGTAATGTGTGTTACATTAAATTACGTTTCCTACGTTCCAATATTCGAAAGATGGCAGAGGATCAATTGGTTGATTTGGAACCAAGGAACACCGCCTGAGGATATTTTTGTTTTTTCGATAAAAACGTTTCCATTTTGATGCTAATTCTCTTCTTTAACCTTATTTTTGGCGCATTCAAGCGTTGAATTTTAAAATGTTTTTAAGTTAATTTCTTAAATGTTACCTCAAATGTTACAGAATGTGGAGTCCAAGTTTCACGTTTAAAAAGCAATTCCGAAAAAATCTGAAAACAAACGAACAAATAATTCTTAGGACCAAATTTAACTGGTACTGTATTTATTTATAGTATTACATTGCCACATACATTTCGGTAGCACTACATTTTAGCATTTTATTATAGAGTTTATAATGAATTACGTTTTAAAATAATGCATTTAATAATGCTTTTCATCATTTAAGCAGTTTTGAAAACTCAAATATCTTTCGATGACGACATGAATAATGTGTTGTGATGGATTTCAAAATATTTACTCAAAAGGCAGAAATTACAAAGTGAATTTAAAACATTAACTTAAGTTATGCAATCTATTAACTTTTATTAAAGTTAAGATAAGTTAAATTATAACAATGTAATATAATGTTATAAATAATAATAAAACTTACGCATAATATTATTTATCATAAGGCAAGTTATGTTAAGTTTAAAACTTCTAGCTGCGTATTGGTTCGACCCCTCGGTCGTTTCGAGTGAGGACCCATTTTCTTCACGTTTTGAACGAGGAAATCGATTGAATCGCGGCAACTACGCAACAAGGAATACGACCGAAGACCCTCGAGATTCGAACAAAAACTCGTGACAGACACGCATGGATGACGTGGATGCATCCACGGATGCCTTAAGAACTTTTTAGTCTCACGTTCATCTCGAAAACGCCCTAGGATTCGGCTGCAGTTTCTCTCAAACATATGGAGGACTCGAGCGTCGGTTGTCGTCTGCTTCTTGCCGCTTCTAAAAGACCTGTTGAGGTTTGTATTTGTATTACAAGCTTCCGTAATTAAGCTTATAATTATAATAATATTCTACTGAATAATTATATTATATTCACTGAAGCGCATCAAGAAGTTATTATGCGAAGTTGTATTTGCAATTCCAAATCGAATTACTACACGAATATTATAATTATTAATATTTTCATTAATTTAACCAATGGAAAGCAATGCTAGAATATTTGGTTAATGATTGCGAAAGACTTGAATAGTTTTGAGAACAATTATTTAAAAGTTGAACGATTCTTTCTAAATATTAAAAAAAAACAGTTTTTTCTTTGTACATAAATCATTCTGGCATCAAATACGAACATCGTAACGCAATTTAACCTTAACTTTGAAGCATAATTTGGCCTCTCAGACATCATCAGACGTCGTCGTCATCGTCATCATCACCATCATCATCACTATCACCACTGTCATCATCAACATTATCATCATCATCGTCGTCGTCGTCATCGTCGTTATCGCAGCATGCAAGCTAACACGTGATTCTCCCGCAATTGAAAGTATCCACGAAACAAGCATCTGGCCTCGCGTTAATCACCAGTTGCAAGTGTCTTGTCACGGTTCAATGATTACCCGCCAATTTCACGCTTCGTTTGATTTCAAATGAAGATGTCCAAAGACGTTTCATCGGAGATCAACCTTTTGGAAGCATTTCAATGTTCTCTGTTTGCTTAATTTTTTAATATAATTCTTGACTATTAGAGACTTTTATATAATCATTTAAGTGACAAATATTATTAAATAATTATTTTTAATAAATTAAATAACAAATAAGATTAAATTATTTAATAATTTAAATTAATAAACTCAACAACAACAACTTTTTTGTTGAAATAATAACATTATTCGAATTAAATACCGCACAAATTAACGAAGATGAATGTTGTCCAAATGTTTCACGTCCATCTTATTAGACACGTTTAACAACTGAAATCCTTAAAAGTAAATTAACACATTAATAAATTTAATTCCAGAAATATCATTTTATGATCACATTTGTTCTTTAATGGAATATTTAGAATAATTTAATAAACTCAAATCAATTAATTCGATTAAATAAATACTGGAAATAAATAAATAAATGTATTTTAAATGTGAAAATCCTTTTAAAAACAGTAAAATATGAGAAAATTCCCATCGAGGAGAAGGAGTCAGTACAGGAAGCAGTCACTTTCAAGACTGGTGTTGCCTCTCCTACAAGGTTATTATTGTTAATAGTAATAATAATAATAATAATAGTAATAATAATAATAATAATAATAATAATAATATTAATAATAATGATAATAATGATAATAATAATAATAATAATAATAATAATAATAATGATAATAATAATAATAATGATAATAATAATAAATAATAATGTTGTTATTATTAAAATAATTATTATAATAATATTTATTATTATTTTTATTCAAATAGTACATTTTGCATTCAACCTGTATTTTCAAGTGTTTATGTTCGCCATTGTTTGACTTTAATGATGATGATGAAGACGACGATGATGGAGATGATGCCGACTATAATGATGTTTTGATGATGAACATGGAAATAATTAATGAAACATTTCTGACTTTGTTGGTCTCGCAGGTTTTTTGTGTTGCTGGAGGAACAGAACTTGTGACATTCATAATTGTTATCAATTATTATAAATTGTTTAGAATTATTTAGAATTTTTATAAAAGTTATTATTATTATTATTATTGTTATTATTATAGTATAGTACGTACAAATTATACATTCAATTCAAAGCAAACAAATATAATTACAGTTAAATCTAACCTTAATTAGGTTCATCTATGATTGGTGTTCATAACGTTGTTGGAACCCAACATTTGAAACAGAAAACGTTCACAGATTCTCTGATGATTTCAACCTTTTCAAGTAAGCAACAATGTAACGTGGCAAACACTTTAACGATTGCATTGGAGTTCACAGGAGATTCACAAAATCAATGCCATCCGTTCCATGCTTTCGTCTGGAAAGCTTAAAGCTGCCGGACGTGGAAAGCCACGTTGGAAAACATTTCTTCTTCTTGCATGACTCGACAAAATCCTTCAAGATCTTAAACTCTTTTGCAAAACCTTCTACTCGGAAAGGACTCTGAAACAGTTTGTGAGTGAATTTCAAGGCACGATCCTTAAGATGTAGACGACGTCAGTCCTGGGGTTGAAAATGTTTTCAGCAACCAAAGACTCCAAAATGGAAAATGTCTTCCGAATTATGTTTAAAACTATCGCTAGAAAATTATTTCGTTATTTTGTTGAATTTTAAAGAAAAAAAAATAACATTTAATTGATAACAATTATTTTTTAGGAATTGAATTTTCTGAATATTTCGATACTTCAAGTTGATATCAAGATGGCGTTAGAATGAGCCTGTCAAGGAGATGATACGTTTGATATTATTATTATTATTATTATTATTATTATTATTTGTAGTAGTATTATTTATTTGGCATCTATTACAAGCCATTTATTATTACTGGATATTATAAAATCTCGTGACTGGTGCAATACACGCACTAACTTCTTCATTTTCGGACCAAATTTCCCCAAAAGGAATTATGTCTTCAAGGAACTCCATGTTTCTCAAACTCCGACATCATCATCATCATCATCACCATCAACATCATCATCATCATCGTCGTCATCGTCGTCGTCATCATCATCATTATTATTAACATCATTATCATCACGGCCAAAATTTTAAATCAAGTCTCTGCCTTCTTGCATTCGTATCTCGACATTTGAATTAATCGAGAAATAAATTATTTAAAAATAATTTTTTTTTTTAAATATAAAAAAATATTTAAAACCACAACAATTGGCTGCAAATGAATATAATTGAGATGGATTAAACAACGTTCAAAACAACATTTTAAATTATTATTAAATTATTTTTATTATAATATAATAATTATAAACAAATAAAATAATATTAATTATCTTCATTTGTTAGGTAATAATATTATATTATATTATATTATATTATATTATATTATATTATATTATATTATATTATATTATATTATATTATATTATATTATATTATATTATATTATATTATATTATATTATATTATATTATATTATATTATATTATATTATATTATATTATATTATATTATATATTATATTATATTATATTATATTATATTATATTATATTATATTATATTATATTATATTATATTATATTATATTATATTATATATTATATTATATTATATTATATTATATAAAAGGAAATGAAAAGTGAAAGAACCTAAAAAAACTGAAAATTTTCAGAATTTATTTTAAAAATAGATGCATTAAATACTTTAATCGATTAAATGATTGAAATTTGTTCTTAAAACATGAAATACGTTCAATTATTTTTCATTAATTGTTGTTTAATTGTTGTTTAATGGCGGAAAAGATGAAATGATGGATTGATTGAATGAATGAACGCATAAAATAAATGAAATTTAAAAATTGTAACTTGAGAACGTGACAATATTATATATATTATAGTAATATACACATAATTGATGGACTGGAAAATAATTTAATAATAATAATAATAATAATAATAATAACAATAATAATGATAACGCAAACAGCATCTAGGGAGTCATCGAACCACCAACAACTGCGCAGGAAACAGCAGCAACAACAACTTCATGATGAGACATCAGCAAATCCTCTGCGGTCTGTCACTAGACAGGTCGTTATCATCATCGTCATCATCATCATTATGGATGTCGTCATCATCATCACCATAGACGTCGTTATCATCGTGCATGGAATCATCATCATCGTCATAAGCGTTGTCATCATCATTACCATCATCGTCATCAAACCGCCATACATCATCATATCCAATATCTTTAGCATTAACGTCATTAGCATTGATATCCATCACACCACAACTCCCACCATCCTCATCCTCCTCATCATCGTCATCATCATCATCATCATCATCTCCATGACCATCATCATCACAATCATCACCGTCATCATCAAACACCTTTGGTTAGGCTTGGGAAGATTTCCATGAAGACGAAATCCGGAAGCCAACGCAAGGTCTGTGGAAATTAAAAACATTTTAATAACTTATTATCATAGCTTGTTATCACAGCTTATTATTATTGCTTATTAACATAATTTAATATCGTAAAATATGAATTAATTATTTCTATTTTTAAAGTCTCTTTTTTGCATTTCATTGAACTTAATCTATGCTGAGTAAAACCAATGCAGACTTTTATGATGATGATGACAGCAACGATGATGATGATGACGGTGATGGTGATTCCATGCATCGTTTTAGAATTGTCATTGCAATCCATCTGAAATTCGTCTGCAATTCATCTGCAATTCACCTGCAATTCGCCTGCAATTCATTTGCAATTCATCTGCAATTCACCTGCAATTCGCCTGCAATTCACCTGCAATTCATCTGCAATTCACCAGCAATTCATCTGCAATTCACCTGCAATTCGCCTGCAATTCACCTGCAATTCATCTGCAATTCACCAGCAATTCATCTGCAATTCACCAGCAATTCATCTGCAATTTACCTGCAATTCATCTGCATTTCGTGCATCGCGTCCATTCACTCGTCAGTGATTTACGTTCGACTGCACTTTTACACCTCCGAAACGTCGTGAGGCCAATTCGGGTTGCCATGGAAACTGCGAGATGACGACGGGTGGCGTGCATTTGTCCGCAGCTGAAGAAGACGGACACGGGTCACGTGACGAGGATGTAAACACGGAGGAGGAAGAGGAAGAGATGCTGAGGGACGGTGAGGGGGCCGCAGGGGGCCGCAGGAGGGCCGTGGATTCTTCTGACCTGAGGTCGTGTGCCCTCGTTCAGACGAAGTTCAAATCATCCAACGCTGGACCTTATAGGTTACGTAATCAACGATTTGTCAAAATCACTCAAAAAACATCTTACGACATCAATTTAAAGCAATATTCACAGCAACCAATCAAGCAATCAACTAATAAACTTCAATCAACCAATCAACCTCAATCAACCACGCCAATCAATCCTTCATCAATCACATCGTCACCAATCTCTTTTATCAAGACCGACCCTCACCCGCCATTGGGCCGGGGGCGGCCGTCGGGGGTAATTTTGTGCCCAAGTTGGAATGTACCGGAGAGGCGAATTAAAGAATGAAAGTCAAATGATCGCCAGATGGCAGGAGTTTTTGAGAGAAAATATTTATTACCGTTGAATATATTTACTCTGAGTGAACATACAACAGCTCATTAGGGAAGCACAAGAACATCAACTGGAAGCACAAATCGAGCTGTTCATTTTTCACTATCTTCGGAAACAAGATGGCGGTGTAGCCAGCTCCTTTATCGATCCAAGTCACGTGGCACTAGCTCGGGATTTCGTGCGGGTTTGTCGGGCCGAGCTAGTCAATGCCGAGAGAGTTCTTGTAGCTGTGGATTATACAGGCCTCTCATTAAAAGCTTTCCTAATTATTTCTATTTAATGAAACAAATAAATCAATTAACTCTCATTCGTTCCTCGTCCATCCTTGTTTTGTGATTTCCGTCGGGAGAGTGGACATAGTAAGTGGTCTTTATAGGCCAATTAATGGCTCGCAGAGGGAGCTTTGCGCAGTTGTTTGTGAGATCGACCGACCAGGGAATGTTGCTTCGAAATCCGGCCGACTTGAGACCCGACTTGGCAGGATATGTCCACCTAATCCACATTTATTCACGTGCCTTCCATCATTTGCACATCCTCCATTGAAATCCAAAGACGTTTTCCGTTCAGGCCGCATTGCTCATCTCGATGGCCCTAATCTTATTTAATGGCACCAATTCAATGAAAATTACACTAATTATTATTATTACTATTATTGTTATTATTATTATTATTATTATTATTATTATTATTATTATTATTATTAGTAGTAGTAGTAGTAGTAGTATTATTATTATTGTTATTAATATTATTGTAATTATTATTATTATCGTTAATTATTGTTTATTATTTATCTGCTAAAATTAATAACAATGCGTACGAGCATGCACAAGAGATAAAACTTAAATCATGCTCTCTGCATAACCTTGAAACGTACTCAACCGTCTTGTATGCATCGTCTGCTCATCTCCCGCCCGAATGCAGTAAACATTTCGAAAAATGGCTCCAAGATTCGAGAATTTTAAGAAGGTTTTGAGCTTCGAGCGAAAAACTACGATGAAGTCGCAAAAATTCAAGTCTTGAGGTTAGGATTTCAATTCGATTTTCTTTTAAAACGCTCTTTTAGATTTACATTTTGTCGTGGCAAATTAGCAACATCAACAACGACAACGACAATGATGACAAATACGTTATTAGGACACCAACAGCTAGTTTCGAAATGATGATGTTGATGATGTTAGGCATGGATTGATTCGTTTGTAATTATTGTTCGTTTGTTAGTAAAATCGTTTCCGTTAGGAAAATGAAGACAGCGATTTCAAATCGTTTCAATTGATTGAATTTTGAAAGTCGCTGTGAAATGCCAGATTATAATTCGTTTTGTTTTCAACATTTCAAGCTTTTCTTTAATTTTTTTTAGCACAAAAATTAATTATTTTAAAATTAACTTGGCAAATATTTTCCATTTTAATGTCGTAAACGTTCCACGGTTTCCACATGTTTACATTTTTAAATTCGTGAACATGTTGTCATGGTGATGTTTGACCCTCTGATCTGATTGGTTTTGAAGCCAGCCAATAACAACATTTGAATAAGTTAATTTGAATAATTTAATAATATTAAACTCCTGCCAAGATCCTTATCACACAATGTGTAATTCCTTCCATCATAACATTCTGGATAAGTGATGATATTTAAAAGATAAGTTAATAAGTTAGATAAATTGTTAAGTGTTATCAATGATGAGTTGTGATGTTTTGTTCTCAAATGCTATTAATTAATATTAATAACATTCCAACACATTTATATTTATTTTCATTAACGAATTATAATTCGTTATTGATTTGTTGTAGGGCTGTTGTTGTTGCTGTTGTTGTGGATGATGATGATGATGATGATTGCACGATGGACTCATTGCATTACAATGTTCATATGAACAAATATTTGTTCCATTCCAATCCATTAACCACGGTTCCTTGGCCCAAACTTCTGCAGCAAAAATGTATGTTTAACTCAGAACCAAATTATCACAAATAATTACAAAGGCTGTAAACAATTAAGACGTTGATAATTAATACGATTACAAGCATATATTATATAACTTACGAATAATAAAATTAAAATTTGAAACTTAAATGGAAATTAAACGAAAAATCGTGAAAACATGAAGAAAAAAACGTTTAAAAATTCTTTTCAAAGAGTTTTGAACAAGAAATACACGGTCACGTGGCTGTCATCTGTTTTCTCATTGGTCGACATTTACCTTCCACTCAGCAGGCAAACAGTGAATTGGTTTGAAAATCACGATTGTTTCCATGACAACGAGACAAATCACGTTATTATTATAATAAATATTATTATCAATTATTATTATCAATTATTATTATTATAAATATTATATTAATGTTATTTATTTATTATTATAGGCGCTATATAATTTGATAAAGTTACATTATATTTTATAATTTCTTTTATTACCTCGTAATACGATGCCTTAAATTTCAAGACGTAAAGCTCTCAGAAAAATCTGCCAAAATATTATTCAAAGCATTATATTATATTCAATTACATCGAATTCTTTCACATTTTAGTGGGAATAATTCAATAATAATTTCCTAATAATTTTGGACATTTAATTTGAAAATGATATTTATTTGAACGGCTCTGAAAATGTTGGCCATTTTAAATCCATCGAAGTTTCATAAAAGACGCCATCTAACGACGCAAAGAATTCCAGAGCACGAAACTTTCTTCATTTTTCCCCAAGAAACAAAAAAATGCATTTTAATTCAATAAATTTCACGTAAGATTTCCATCCAGGTGAAGATAAATTGAATAAAAAGCAATTATACATGGAAATAATAAATTAATCGAATTAATTATAATTAAAAATGATTTATTGCAATTATAAATTTATTATTTAAAACTAAGAAAAACATTGAGCGATCGTTTGAGCAGCGTGCAAGAGACGTCGTCGTACAGAAGAGGAAACTCGAGCATCGAGATGGAGGGAAGGAAGGGTGGAAGAAGGGGTGCTGACAGGGGCATTTGTTGCAGGAGACCCGATAGAAGTTTCTGCTCTTCTAGGTCACTTTTCGTATTCGGAGAGGAAAACTTTGTCAGAAAGTATGCCAGGATGATCATAGAATGGGGATATCCTTTTCATTCTCATCCTGTAACTGTTGTTATTTATTAAATAAAAATAATTAAATAATAATTAATGAAATTAAATTAAAAGATTATTACTAGATATTAAGTTAAATTATTAAACCAATTATGCATAATAACGAGTGAAATTAAATGAAAGAATTAGTTAATAAATTATGAAATAAATCATAAATAATAACAAGTGGAGTGAAAGTCCTTATCCCTTCGAACTCCTTTTGAATACATGGTTCTGTTAACAATCATCGCCAACTGCCTCGTTCTCGCCCAAGAAGAACATTTGCCTGACAACGACAAAACTCCACTCACCCTCGAACTTGTTAGTCATCAGCTCATTAATATGCAATGTTCCTTGCAATTAATATTCATATTTATCTATTTATAGGTGTCGTTGTGATATATAGGAGATATATTGATGTATAAATAAGATATGATAATAATAGTAATAATAATAATAATAATAATAGTAATAATAATAGTAATAATAATATGATATGACTATATTCGTAGTATGTAAACATATTTATATTTTAATTAAAACCAAAATAAACTTAATTTTCAAACTGTGTAGGCATTGAAAGGAATTATCTTCAATGACCTCGTAAATATATTCATGGAAATCCATCAAAATAAATTGTTTGAAAGCATTTCAAAATTATTTTCCAAAATATTTTCGCTAAATTATGAACAAAAGTACAATTTATGAATCAAAAAGGAATAAATTCACAAATTACATTTCAAATTATTAATTTTTTTTTCGTTTCCAAATATAATTATAGTAATATTATAATATATTATATTAAATTTATAGGACATTTGTTATTTTTTCTGTTGAACGAAGTGCAGTGCTGTTAATACGTAATGTAGCCTGCATAAGTTATAATACGTTTTGAATAATGCATGCTTATATAGTTCGTATGTAAGTATATATTATAACATAACTTAATGAGATATACCTAAGAAGGTTTTAAATATAGACTATAAATTGATATTAAAGTAGTACCCATACTTTGTATATAACATACATGGATAACATATGCCTATATAGTTGGTATATAGTTTGTATATATTACAATATAACTGAATAATTCATGTCATTAGCTTATATAAATTACAATATAACCGAATAATTCATGCCATTATAATATAAATTGGACGCCTGCAGGAGAAAACAGAGGCCTACTTTCTGATGATCTTCTGTGCAGAGGCGGGTTTCAAAATCATTGCATTAGGATTCTTATTTCATGAAAGGGCCTACCTTAGGAGTCCTTGGAACATCATGGATTTCATCGTCGTCGTCACAGGGTGGGTGGAGCTTACCCTAGCAGGGGGCGGGGCTCATTAATGTGTCGCATAAATTAACTTTGAACTGGGCTTCGTCACGGCTTTCTAGGTTCATAGCTTTGTTTGCCAGCGGTGGTGGAAGTGGTTTCGATTTGAGGACTTTGAGGGCTGTCAGGGTTCTTAGGCCGTTGAAACTCGTCTCAGGAGTTCCGAGTGAGTTTGTTCATGTGTCGATTGACAGACGATTGTTTCTATTTATTATTTATTATTGTTATTTATTATTATTATTATTATTTGGAAATATTATTTATTAATTTATTAAAAAGTTATTTAAGAAGACCTTAGAGTCGATAAGCGTTTATAAGTTGGATTAATAATATTATACAACCTACATCAACAACACGTGAACGACCAGATTGAAAGGAAGAGTTTTTTGTTCAGGTCTTCAAGTGGTCCTAAAGTCCATCCTGAAGGCCATGGTGCCCCTGCTTCAAATCGCTCTCCTCGTCCTCTTCGCCATCATCATCTTCGCCATCATCGGCCTGGAATTCTTCTCCGGAGCTTTCCATTCCTCTTGTCGCTACATCGACACAGGTTGTAAAACTGAACGAGGGTCGCGTAACTTTGCGCAACTCGTACTTTAAATTCAATAACACGGGCATTCATAGAAATTACTGCAATAATAATAATAATTTTAATAATAATAATAATAATAATAATAATAAAAACATTATTACACGATAAATTGCCGATGATGAAGCGCATATAATTGGAACGACAGACGAATTGTACTTGGAAGAAGGAGAAGAGGAACCAACTCCGTGCATCACGACGCGAAGCATCTTCTCGAGCGGTGGAAACTTCTGCTTGGACAACAAAACAAGTTGCAAGGAGGACTCGTGGGAAGGTCCAAAGTATGGAATCATTGGATTCGACAACATCGGATACGCCATGTTGACGGTCTTTCAATGCGTCACCATGGAGGGATGGACCACAGTGCTCTACCTGGTGATGGGATGATGATGATGATGATGATGATGATGATGATGATGATGATGATGATGATGATGATGATGATGATGATGATGATGATGATGATGATGATGATGATGATGATGATGATGATGATGATGATGATGATGATGATGATGATGATGATGATGATGATGATGATGATGATGATGATGATGATGATGATGATGATGATGATGATGATGATGATGATGATGATGATGATGATGATGATGATGATGATGATGATGATGATGATGATGATGATGATGATGATGATGATGATGATGATGATGATGATGATGATGATGATGATGATGATGATGATGATGATGATGATGATGATGATGATGATGATGATGATGATGATGATGATGATGATGATGATGATGATGATGATGATGATGATGATGATGATGATGATGATGATGATGATGATGATGATGATGATGATGATGATGATGATGATGATGATGATGATGATGATGATGATGATGATGATGATGATGATGATGATGATGATGATGATGATGATGATGATGATGATGATGATGATGATGATGATGATGATGATGATGATGATGATGATGATGATGACGATGATGATGATGATGATGATGATGATGATGATGATGATGATGATGATGATGATGATGATGATGATGATGATGATGATGATGATGATGATGATGATGATGATGATGATGATGATGATGATGATGATGATGATGATGGTGGTGGTGGTGGTGATGACAATGACGATGAAGATGGTGATGATGATGGTGGTGGTGATGATGACAATGACGATGGAGATGATGATGATGATGGTGGTGGTGGTGGTGATGATGACAATGACGATGAAGAGCGGGTAGCGGTGGTGACGATTAATAAATGGCTGATAATTGTTGAGCAGTTTTAGGTATTGTTAAAGATTCGAATAAAATGAAAAGTTATTATTATTATTATTATTATTATTATTATTATTATTATTATTATTATTATTATTATTATTATTATTACTGTTGTTGTTATTACTATTATTACCATTATTATTAAATTAAGAATTAAAGAAATAAATATAAAGAATAGGACAACAGAGAAGATTATGAAATTCTTTCCAGACGAACGATGCTTTGGGAAGCGTCTTTCCGTGGATGTACTACGTGTCCCTGATCGTCATTGGTTCATTCTTCATGCTTAACCTGGTTCTTGGAGTCCTTAGCGGGTTCGCACGTTTCATTGAAATTAATTATATTACTATTATTGTTATTATATTATTATTATTATTATTGTTATTAATAATATTATTATTATTATTATTATTATTATTATTATTATTATTATTATTATTATTATTATTATTATGTCCTTAAAATATGTTTTAACATTTAAATCCATAAAAATATATTTTTAATATTTAAATTTATAAATGATTGTTTAAAATTTCATTCTTTATAAATGGCTCTAAAATATTTAAGCCTTTATGCGTAAGTTTAAAATATTCTCGGACTTTGCAGAATTTTTCTAAAAACTCTCCGATGATTTATTGCCAAACGTTTTTTATTGTTTCTGGATTAAACGCACAACTGTTCTGTCAATTCTGTCTTTCAATGTGCAAAAGATGACAAAGCGATGCCAGGAATGGCAAGTTGAACTGATAAATAATAAAAACTCTATTATTCTTGTTGTTATTATTATTATTATTGTTATTATTATTATTATTATTATTATTATTATTATTGGTGTTATTATAATTATTATTATCGTTATTATTATTATTATTATTATTATTATTATTATTATTATTGGTGTTATTATAATTATTATTATCGTTATTATTATTATTATTATTATTATTAAATGATTATAATTTAATTATGAATATATAAAACAAAAGATTTTCCTTCGATCGAGTGAATCTGCCTTTAACAAGGTCCTGACACATTGGTTTAAAATGATTTCAAACAAATCCTTCCGCTAAATTAATTTGTTTTAATTGTTATTTGTTAATTTATTGAAATATTTTTTTAAAAAATCATAAAAATACGTTGCAATGAAAGTACGGTTTTCAATTGATTTGTTTTTGAAGAGAATTTGCCAAAGAAAGGGAAAGGGTTGAGAATCGTCAGTCGTTCTTGAAGCTCAGGAAACAACAAGTCATTGATAGGCAGGCTGAGGCTTACCTGGAGTGGATTTCCAGGGCAGGTGAGACATGATCAAATATCATCACGACGATGTCAATGATGATGATTGTCGTTATTAATCATTTTATTATTATTATACACATTTTTCCTGCTTCTTCTCGGTCTCACAGCCGGTGATGAATGAATGCTGAGCACTACCAGTGCTCTCAGCAATTCATCCAAGAACTTTCCGAAGAATGTGGGCAGTGCCCAGTAAGGAGATCTTCTGAATCTCCGAAGTCTTTGGTCGTCCTGGTATCAACTCTACATACTTTGTAAAGTCTTTTCTTAGCGTTCCGTATTATTATTATTATTATTATTATTATTATTATTATTATTATTATTATTATTATTATTCTTAATTGTATTACTATTATTATTATTATTATTATTGTTGTTGTTGTTGTTATTATTTTCAGAGGAGTTAATCCTGAGAGAGGAGCAAATAGCGGAAGATGAAGATGATCTGCTCAATGGTTCGACCGTTCATTTAAGTTGTTTTTTTTTTGTTTTTTCGTATTCAAATTAAATTCATTTTGAGGGATTCCATAAATTTTGTTATCCACCTTTTGCTTCTCCTGACAGATGGCGCAACACAAATGGTCTGAATACGATTGGTGTTTGGGATTCCATGAAAACATATCTGCAAAAATATATAAATAAATGCAAATATAATTGAGAGCGGTCTCATAAATATATTAATTAAAATACTAAATTAATATTAATGTTATTATTATTATTATTATTATTATTATTATTATTATTATTATTATTATTATTATTATTATTATTATTATTATTATTATTATTATTATTATTATTATTATTATTATTATTATTCTTGTACAAACTCGACCATAGCAGCCGGAAAATCAATGGTTCCAGGTCTCAGCCAGAGTCCTCAGGAAACCACGTTCACAAGTTCCGCGCGATTCAATGTCACAAAAAATAAGAACAAAAATACAAATAACAATCATCAACTCCAATCAAACTCAAATCAAACTCCAGTTCACCAACAGAAAAAAGAACAAAAAAAAACATTCAATCTAAAATTTTTCTTAATATATGCGCTGTTCCGAACAATACAATCTTTTGGATCTCGTTGTAGTTTGGTTCTCCTGGCAGCTTGTCTAACTCTTTCTTCAAACCTTCCGCAACTGTCCCCAGAGACCCCACCACGACCGGCACCGTTCTGACCTTCATACCCCACATTCTTGCTATTTCAATCTCCAAGTCTTTGTACTTTAGAATTTTTTCACTTATCTTCTTAAGGATATTTTCGTCGTCCGGCACTGATATTTCGATTAACAAACAGCACTTTTTATTCTTATCAATATATACGATGTCGGGTCTATTGGCTTGAATTTTTCTGTCTGTTATGATTCCTTGATTCCACATTATTGTAATTCCATCTTTATTAATAACAGGTTCTGGCGAGTGTTGGTAATATTTTTCTGTAACTTGTAGGTCTAAATTTTTACAAACTTTCCAATGGATATATGCTGCGACCTTGTTATGTCTCTCGGTGTATTCGGTTGGGGCTAAGACTTGGCATCCGGATGTGATATGACTAATTGTTTCTATTGATTTGTGACAAATTCTACATGAACTTGTAATATCCTGTTTCAAAATATGCCTTTGATAATATCTTGTTTTTAGTACTTGATCTTGGGCCGCCACTATCAAACTCTCCGTCTCTCCCTTCAATCCACCTCTGTTGAGCCAAGCAAACGTCATTTCCTTGCTCATTCCTGCCCTTTCAGTGTTCCTGATAAACTTTCCATGCAAGGGTTTTCTCTTTAAATCCTCCAATTTTTCTTTTTCTATTCTTTTCTTGAATTCGTCTGTGATTTTGACGTCCGTGTGGTTGTGCCTCAGCATGTATTTATTTCGAGTTTTATCAGCTTCCTTTATCACTGAGTATTTTTTTTTGAAGCTATCATCGAGTCTGATCAATTGAACTAATTTACTATTATCTCTTTCTAAATATTCCGAGAGACCCAACATCGCATGTTGATAGACTGACCATATCTCTAGAAGCCCTCTTCCACCATTCTTTCTTTTAATATATAGTCTTTGCACGTCTGCTCTTGGATGGTGCATTTTGTAAATCGTTAAAATTTTTCTCGTTTTTCTATCAATTTTTTCTATTTCCGATTTTAGCCAGTGAATTATACCAAACCCATAGGAGAGCACCGGTATTGCCAGACTATTGATGGCAGTGATTTTATTTCGCGAGTTGAGTTGAGTCGCCAAGATTGTCCTTATTCTCCTGAAGTATTCTTTTTTGGCCTTTTGCTTCACCAATCTATCGTTTATTCCATTTTCTTCATCCATCCCAAGGTATCTGTAACATTCCTCAGCTTCTAGTGATCTAATTTGCAGAGGGGTCGTGAGCTGAATGCTCCTTCCATGAATGACTTTTCCCTGTTTTATTTCTATCGTGGCGCATTTTTCAATACCAAATTCCATTCGGATGTCATTACTGAAGTCCTCAACGATTTTTAAATTTTCTTCCATCTGTTCCGGACTTGTTGTAAATAATTTTAGATCATCCATGTATAACAGGTGACTTATTTGCTGGTCATGTATTTCATATCCCGTTCCGTTTCTCCTAAGATTGTTTGATAATGGTATCAGCGCCATGCAAAACAATAACGGTGACAAGGAGTCCCCCTGGAATATTCCTCGCTTAACAAAAATTTCTCCTGTTTTTATGCATTCGTTGCCAACTGTTAAAATCATATTGGTTCTCCACCTAAGCATTGACTGGCCAATGAAGTTTCTGGTGACATCATCAATCTTAAACGTTTCTAGAATCTGCCTGATCAAGGAGTGAGGGATGCTATCAAAGGCTTTTTTGTAGTCGATCCAGGCGATGCACAAGTCTTTCTTGAATTTTTTTGCGTGTTGGGCTATCATCTGACTGATGAGCAGTTGATCTTTGCATCCTCTACTTTTTCTTTGGCACCCTTTTTGTTCCTCTTGTAGAATGTTATTATTTTGGAGATGGGTATAGATCCTATCAGTTATTAATGAGGTTAGAATTTTGTACAGGGTGGGCAGACAAGTTATTGGTCTGTAGTTTTTAGGTTTGTCAGTTTCTTGTGTTTTTGGCAGCAGGAAGGTGACTCCCTTTGTCAACCAATGAGGCATATCCCCTGGGTTTTTCATTATTTCATTATACCCATTGAGTAGCTGACCATGCAGAGACCCCAAATACTTCACCCAGAAATTATGTATTTTGTCAAACCCTGGTGATTTCCAATTCTGCGTAGCTGAAATTGCTTTCTTCAATTCTGACTCTTCGAAATTTTTCCATGTCTCAGTCTTCAGCTTTTCGTGGGACCTTTCTTCCTTCTGAATCCATTCTGCCTGACTATTGTGATTTATGTCATTTTCCAAGATTTCTTTCCAAAATTTCTCCATTTCGATGGGATCTGGTGGTTTTTGCACTCGAATTTGGCATTTGTTTATTTCTCTGTAAAACTGTTTTTGGTCTTCATAGAACAATCTATTTTGTTGATATTGTGTACTTCGCTTGCTATATCTTCTCAATCTTTGTGCCTTGGATTGCAACTTCATTCTTATATTGTTTTCAATCTCATCAATTTGTTTCATGCCCATGGCTGATCTATCACATATTTCCGTCATTTTAATTTGCACTTTTTGGCTAGAATTGCCTTTTCTGAATTGCTTTATAATAGCTAGATCTTTTCTGCAATCGCTAATAACTTTATTAATTCTAGTTTTCCATTTTGGCATCCCTATACGTTGATCGCCATTTTTAATTTCTGGTCTTTCGCCAGCTATCACAACTGCAGTTGCGTAGATCCATTCATTAATTTCTGTTAATTTTAGTCTGGTGTTTACAGTGAGGTTTTGCAGCGCTTTGTTTGCCAACTCTATTTCTTTGGTAATCAATTTAATATTTCTAATCTTATTCAATTTTTTCCTTTCTTCGTATTTGATTTTTCTAACTTCGATGACTTTTGCACTGATTTTCATCTCCATGTTTTTGATTTCATCTACTTTTACCATCTCCCTCTCCAAGCCCCCATCTGCTGGATCGTCGAAGCAATGCATTTCCGATCTTTTGTCATCCTCATTTTCCTCACCGCCTCCAGGTCCCAGGTAGACTGCAATACTCGAAGCAACTTCAGCTGCAATTTCTTCAGTTTCAGCTGTTGTGAGCATGTTTTCTTTGACAATGAATCTTCTCTGGTTACTCAGATTTTTTGGGTTCATACCCGGGAGAATCTCTGGGTTTCTCTCCCGCCACACATTATAAGTGCCCATTGTTAGGTTCTCATTACCCGAAGCTTTTGCGTAAAAATACGCCCAGATAACTTCTCTGTATTGTTCTTTAGTCCATTTGTGTTTTTGCTTCTTCTGGTCTGAGCCCGTCCCGGAGTTGTTACTTTCTCTTTTGGTTATCGCGGCTTGATTGTCTTGTCTTCTCGAGTGCCCAGTTTGTCTTTCATTGGTTCTTGGGGATCTTGCATATTTATCAGGGCTGTAGATCTGAGGTGTGTTCAGTTGAGTGTCATCAGCCCGATTGAAGCTCTGTTTCGGGAGGCAAGCTTGGATTATTATTATTATTTTTTTTTTTTTTTTTTTTTTTTTTTTTTTCCTTTTATTAGCCCAGCCAAAAACTCACAGAAAGCAATCAATTCATACAATTCATAATCCGCTTCAATAATTTTAGGTCCGCCAATGGGTCTGGGAAATCCCGTCAGACCATTCAAAAAAAGGAACTTTCAAGTCGATCTTACGAGTCATTGTACATTCACAAATGTCATTCAATTCAACTTCTTTTTTCTTCTTCTCCAGGCGTTATTTTTATAAGTTCGCCAAATCTTATGGGTCTCCTGCAACGTTTTGATGGAGGTCCACATGAGGAACCTCCTCGAGACCCCAAATCTTCTCCAAACCCTCCAAGACTCTTCTGCTATTGCTCCTCTCCAGTTCAAGACCAGGGCGGTGATGGTACCTTTCTGACTCCGTTGTTCTGGCATCGGATTATTTTCCTTCATCCATTGGTGGATTCCCGGAAGGTCATACTTTGCGACTTTTGAGGCATGTATTTTATTCAAGTCGGCAATATCCGATGCCACTGCCACGTCACACACGACGTATGTGGAGCCTTTCCATGCGCACAAATCAGGAATTTTTGTTCCTTCTATCGTCGGGATTCTGGGTTCGATGCTGGTAGTAAACCCCATCTTCTCAAGTTTGCTTCCTAACATGGCCAAAATGGAGTTGTGTCTAACATGTCTAGGACCATCGGTAACATGGCACCGCTGTATGATATGGCCCAGCGACTCCTCAGTCCGGCATCCAGCAGTGCAGAGAGTGCTCAAATACATCTTGTACCTCGATTCCCGCAATCTGTTGTGTAGGACCGCGGCTCTAACCTTCACGCAGTTGATCCATTGATCTGACGTCATTCTGCTAATTCCATCGATTAGCCATTCGCTTGGACCGATGGCGCTTGAAAATGATTGCAGTCCATATCCATCAACTGTTTTGTACAGTTGTTTTGCCGTTCTGATGCCCATTGTTTTGGCGTCTGTACAATTCTGTGGGAGACCAAACTTCCTGACTTCTCCCATCACTGTCGTTCCGCCTCCAAGGACGTCCAGCATGAACTGGTCTCTATTCGCCTTGGCTTCTTTTAAGACCTGTGACATGCGACGAATTCTTATATTTGGAATCCATTTCCGAAGTTGAAGAATTCCGAGACCTCCCAGTCGGACTGGGGCATACAGGAATGCATTGGGGACGTCCTTCGGTAATTTCAACCAATGTCGAACTGTTCGTCTAATGGTGACGTCGGCGGCGTTCAAAGACTTGAGGCTTATTTTTTCGAAGCTGAGATGGTGTACAAGGCCAGGCATGAGATGAGTTCTGAGAATGTAGAGTCGCTGATGTGGTTCCAAAGGGGCGCGCGAAATGGAGTGCAGGTCTTTTTGAATTTTTTCTGCTATTGATGCATATTTTAATCGTGCCCCAATCTCAATACCAAGATATTTGTAGGTTTCAATGATATTTAGTGCAGTGATTTTCGTGTGTTGAACTTCAAGATATGGTTCCGGATTGACAATCCACGATCTTTTTGCGATGTTTATCTCGGTGCGAAGAGATGCGCACTTGATTGGATTCATCGCTAATCCCACCTTAGACATTCCTCCTTCAAGTTGTTGAAGCATCATCTGCATTCCAACGTCTGTTGTAGACATCAGCAAGAGGTCGTCAGCAAAGGCAACGTAGTTGCATTTTATTTTGGACTCAGCGTCTCCTGTTACGCCGATTGACTTGTCCACTTCGCTAAGGACCATGTCAATAACGGCATTGAAAAGCATAGGAGACATTGGATCTCCTTGCTTGACGCCTCTGCCCACTTGAATGCGATTACTAATTCCGTCTGCAGTCTTGATTTGAACCCAACTATTTCTGTACAGTTCTGTCAAGTAATTGATAAACAATGGAGGCGCCCCGAGTCGAGAAGCAGCTCTCATGATTGATTGATGAGAAACTGAATCAAACGCTTTGGATACGTCTACGAAAGTCAAATTTAACTTTTTCAGTTCCTGCTTCTTTTTCTTGATGAGTGACTTCACCAACCATATATTATCGGCCAGACCATCTCCTTGACGAAACGCTTTTTGGCGCGGAGACAACGGCAAGAAGGAGATCATCCGTCTGTTCAGGATCCTATGAAACAGTCGACCAATGATTGGGCTCACTGTGATGGGTCTGAACTCGCTTGGGTTGGTGGCTCCACTTATTTTTGGAATGCATGTGACGATCCCAATTTTGAATGAAGACGGGGGCAAACCAGTTAACAGCCACAGTGACATGTGAACTGCAAAGTCAATGTTCTTGATCCCTTGTATGTGATCTTTCTTTAATTTGTCGTGTCCTGGCGCAGCATCTCGGAGACCTCCAATAGCAGAATTCACCTCATCGCTGGTGACTGGCAATTCTAAATCATACAGAGTTCCGCCAACAACTGTCACTGGTCTATCGTCTTCAACTGACTTTTTTGAGAAGACCTGCTCCCAATAATCGATCAGTTCTTTTCCTGGAGTTGCCTTTGACTTTTCTTTGAATTCCTCTGCCAACACTGCCCGTGCCCCTGCTGCTGGATTTTTCCTGAACAAATCTTGAATTACTTTCCTTTGTCTCTGTCTTTCAATTGTTCTCAGTTCTTTTTTGCTGAGCCTAGTCTTTGCTTTCACGAACATTCGACCTTTGGCATTGTTTGGTTTTGTACTTTTCTTTTGTGTTGGTCGTTTCGAAGTCTTTTGGATGAATTGTTTACCGGTTATTGAAGGGAGAAGATTTTCTGTCCACTTGCTATATTCTTTGTCAATTAGCTCCTGCTGTGTGGTCTTGTCTGTTGAATTGCGGAGCAGCAAGGACAGTTCTTCGCTAGAAAGATGGATGCATTCATAGCGATTCAGAATGAATTGTTGTAATTTGATCTCACTGTTTACCGTGTCTTCCACTGGATCGAAGGAACAAGGAGCTTTTATTTCTTTTGTTTTTGAAGTTATTTCTTGCATCACGATGTCATTAAGAAATTGGCGATAACTGGGTTTATTTCTGATTTTCCGAATTGATTTAATTGAAAATTGAGGCACGATTCTGTGTATGGCCAGATTGATTGTCTTCTTTTCTAATGAGTTCAAACTCAACTCCGCTCTGGCAATGTTTTCCCATCGCTCATCATCATCATCATTTACGGAAGGAATGGCAGGACAATCTCCTTCGTTATTTTCCTCACTTGATTCCGTAACCTCTCTGTTGTTCGTATCACCAGACTGAGCCCTCGAAATCTTTCGTCCAAAAAAAAATAATAATATTATTATTATTATTATTATTATTATTATTATTATTATTATTATTATTATTATTATTATTATTATTATTATTATTATTATTATTATTATTATTATTATTATTATTATTATTATTATTATTATTATTATTATTATTATTATTATTATTATTATTATTATTATTATTATTATTATTATTATTGTTATTATTATTATTATTATTATTATTATCATTATTATTATTATTATTATTATTATTAAATATATCTAATAAGCAGGGAACACGGAGAACAAAACTCCCCAAACATCCCAAACGGAAAGAAAACGATCAGATTCTTGTGATGCACGAACGAAGAAATTGAAAAAGAATAAAACTTGTTTCGGAAGACTTCACTCCGTTGCAAGATACGAAAAGAGATTCAAGTGATTTAACATAATTTCTCAACTTATTCATTTAATGTTACAACTATAATAATTATAATACAAATATAGTAATAATTCTTATTATGATTATCTAATAATCTGTAAAATATATGGTTATATTAATAATTATTATTATTATTGTTGAAAATATTATATTTGTAATAATAATAATAACAATAACAACTAGTTAGGTCATATTATTATTATTATTATTATTAATATCGTAATTATTCTTTTAACAAATTAAACCATTTCAATGATGCCTCCTTCGTGTACCTAATAACCGCAACGAGTCTGAATTTCTTGAATTAACATCTTAAATGCTATAAAAGTCCAACAAAAATATAAATGATTTCAAATATAATGTTTTACGTATCATTATTTTCATTATTCCGTGAAATTCGCTAAAACTCCAAAGACAATTAATCTCACATTTCTCGTTTCAATCATTTATTTTTTAATAATAATAATAATAAATAATATATCATTTATATAGCGCCGTGCGCGTGAACTACAGGGGCACTGAAATTTAATATTTATGTCTGATTTAATTCACTGAATACCGATATATTTTAAGAGAAAATGTTAAATAAATCATCGTTTAGAAAATTCTTCATCTTTGATTGAACGATTGAATGATTGAATGTTCCCAATTGATTATCAGTGGAATGGTTTAACTGTAATTAAAATTAATAAAATAATTTAATCGATTAAATTAATTTAATTAAATTCTTTAATATTTTAATGCCTTAATTTAAAATTAATTTATTTAAAAATAATTTAAATTAATTTGAATAATTTAATTCATAGGTTGAAGATGAGAACGGCAGTGAAATCCCAGATCTTTTATTGGTTGATCATCGTTTTGGTTTTCTGCAACACGTTGTCTGTTGCAGTCGAACATTACGATCAGCCTCAATTCCTTACTGAATTCCTTTGTAAGCGATTAACTTTAATTAATGTTAATTATCAGATAATGATTGTTGAATTGTAATAATTATTGAATATAATATTATTATTGTATAAAATATTAATTATTTTATTCATTCACTTTTAAAAACAATTCTCGACAAACATGTTTGACGACTCGCAACAAAGTTTAACTGAATTTGTTGGCAACAACATCATATCACTAAATTCAACCGCAACAGAATCTATGGATCGACCAATTAATCTATTATTCTCATTAAATGTCCACTAAAATGATATTAAATTGAATTTCAACAATTTATGTTTCAAATTGAAATAAAAAATAGATTAAAAAAAAACCCTTGCTTGCAGATTACGCGGAGTTCATATTCTTGGCTTTGTTCGTCTTTGAAATGTTCTTGAAAATGTACGCAGTCGGTTTCAACGCCTATTTTCAATCGTCGTTCAACATCTTCGACAGTCTGGTGAGCTTCCGGTCTTAAATAAATGGACCGATCATACGTTAGCCAGGAGATCACGTGACCTCGTATCGATTCAGGTCGTAGGTTGCAGTTTGGTCGAGGTTGTGACCACCCAGGTGTTCACCGATGACTCATTTGGGATCAGCATTTTGAGAGCCACGAGGCTCATTAGGATATTCAAAGTTACCAGGCAGGAATAGCATTTCATTCATCCGTTTGCCCGTGCAATCAATCAATCTATCTTTAGTTCCACTCGATCGATCATTCGTTCATCCGTACTTTCGTTCTTTTATTCACTCATCAATTCATACACCCACCCACCCACCCATCCATCCATCCATCCATCCATCCATTCGTTCACTCACTCACTCACTCTCCCCCCAAAAAGATACTGGTCTTCTCTAAGAAATCTGGTCATCTCCTTGTTGAGTGGAATGAGGTCCATCGTATCCTTGCTTTTCCTCCTCTTCCTCTTCATCATCATCTTTGCACTCCTCGGAATGCAACTCTTCGGAGGAGAGTGAGTCGTCACTGGATTCACAAGTTGTTGGTGTTGTTGTTATTGTAGTAGATGTTGTTGTTGTTGTTTTAAATAATTTTGAAATAATTTATTTAATAACTTGAAAATATTTTTCTTCCAACTATTGCAAAGTCAATGTTTTTAACTTCGAGATTTGATTATTTATTTTAGCTGATTTGTTGCATATTTAAATGAACGGATGATTTTTAAATGTAGTTTGATGTGGATAATAATAATAATAATAATAATATTCAAATAACATTTTAAGATTAATTTATTAAACTAACATTTTTTAGATTAATGCATTAAAATTAATTTAATGAATTAAATTATTAAGGTGGAATTTTGAAATGGGAAAACCATCGTGCAACTTTGACTCATTCCCTGTTGCTCTTCTTACAGTCTTTCAGGTGAGTTTCATTCATTCATTCGTTCGTTCATTCATTAGTTCGTCCATCCATCCATCCATCCATCCATTCATTTCACTTATGTGTTTTTATTTTTTTTACTTAAATATTTTTTATATTCAAAAATGTTTTTAATTCCATGTTTTTTTCTTCTTCCTAAGTACAAAGATTACAAACGAATTGTGAACTGAAAATATGTTCAACCAATGAAACAACAAACAACAACAACACGAACTGCATTCAATTGTTGCATCAAAACATGCATTCAAATCAAAATTGAAATTGTTTTAATGTTAAAAATAAATTGTTTTAATATTAAAAATAAATTGTTTTAATATTAAAAATAAATTGTTTTAATATTTAAAATTTAAGTAATTAAATATTCTTTTAATGTTTCCATTTCAACTGCTCACGTGACAAGCAATAGGTATGCATTGTATGCCATACAATGGAGGGCACCCTTTTAGCACCAATTTAACAACATTTTTAATAAAATTCAAAATATTCATCGTGTTTGCGGACGATTTTTGCAATAAAACAAACAAATGAATAAATAAATAAATTAAAATAAATAAATAAAAATAACAACTTAACAGAGTCGTTTGATGGTATTCTTTCCTTTCGGTCCCATTAAAAACTGAATTGAATTGAAAATAAATTGAAAAAAACTTAAAAGAATTGAACTTAAATGACCTTAAATGACCTTAAATGACATTAAATCCCTGAATTTTAAAGTTTCATCACGATTTGTTTTAATCCGTCCAAGTTTCGCTTTGAAAGCATTTATCGCCTGCATTCCTTCATTTACTCATCCATTCATTCATTCGTTCATTCATTCATTCATTTTTTTACTTTCAGTTCATCCGGTCGTCGATAATGATTGACGGAGTCCGTTAAAAGCTCAAAGCAACGGCAATAAACACGAACAAATGCATAAAATGGCCATTTTAAGGACCACTGCCAAGAGATTTATTTTCGAAATTTTACGTTTTAATGAATGTTCTCGACTTTTTAATTCCTTTTCAACTCCTGGTTTCAACATCATCATCATCATCGACATCATCATCAACGTCATCATCATCATCATCATCATCTACATCATCATCAACGTCATCATCATCTCCTTTAGTGGCAAAAGAACTGAACTTAGAAAGTCAAATTCTGAAAACAAAGAACAAAAATCTTCAACTCTTCCATTGTTTCCATGGAAATCCTTTTAATTCTTTTCTAATCCTTTTTAGTCCAAAATGTGTTTAATAAATCGTGAATAAGTTAAATTTCGAAGATAATTGAAAAAATTAATAAAAAACTGTACAAGTTTAATTCGCTTGACAAGAATTGATTGATTGATTGATTGATTGATTGATTGATTGATTGATTGATTGATTGATTGATTGATTGATTGATTGATTGATTGATTGATTGATTGATTGATTGATTGATTGATTGATTGATTGATTGATTGATTGATTGATTGATTGATTGATTGATTGATTGATTGATTGATTGATTGATTGATTGATTGATTGATTGATTGATTGATTGATTGATTGATTGATTGATTGATTGATTGATTGATTGATGATTGATTGATTGATTGATTGATTGATTGATTGATTGATTGATTGATTGATTGATTGATTGATTGATTGATTGATTGATTGATTGATTGATTGATTGATTGATTGATTGATTGATTGATTGATTGATTGATTGATTGATTGATTGATTGATTGATTGATTGATTGATTGATTGATTGATTGATTGATTGATTGATTGATTGATTGATTGATTGATTGATTGATTGATTGATTGATTGATTGATTGATTGATTGATTGATTGATTGATTGATTGATTGATTGATTGATTGATTGATTGATTGATTGATTGATTGATTGATTGATTGATTGATTGATTGATTGATTGATTGATTGATTGACTGAGTACACGTATATAATAACTTATATAATAATTTGTTAATAAGAATTTGTAACTAATTCATAAATAATGCAAAATTTAAAACGAATTTCGAAATAATAAACCAGGCCAACAATGGCACTTGCAATGAGGTTGATTGACAGATCTTAACAGGGGAGGACTGGAATGAGGTCATGTTCCACGCCATCCAATCGCAGGGCGGGGTTAAAAACAGCGGGATGTTGTACTCCTTCTACTTCATCGTACTCGTACTTTTCGGCAACTGTATCCTTTTGGGCTTTTTTGGATTGTGTGTGCTTGTTGGTGTGTGTGTGTGTGTGTGAAATTGTGGATTTGTGAAACATCTGATGCTTGTACAATGTTCAATGTTCATCTTTAGTAAAGAATTCCGATTGAGAATTGAGACTTTTGTTTGCTTGTTTGTTTGTTTATTTATTCGTTTATAATTTAAAATTCAAATATAATTTCCCATAATCTCCATGAACAACTCAGACACGTTACTGAACGTGTTCTTGGCCATAGCCGTGGACAACCTGGCAAATGCACAGGAGTTGACGGCTGCTGAAGAGGAAGCACTTGAGGTCAGCCATTGAAATTAATTCAACGTAGACTTAATTTATTAAACAATTATATTTTATTTATTAAACTATTTTACTCCATCAATTAATTTAATTATTTATTTATTCATTTTATTACTTAAAATTATTTCAGGAAAATAATGAAGTCTTGGAAACAGGAGAAAGTCCTGCTATGAACTTCCATGGAAACGAAATGTGGATTTCAGTTTAAAATTCATTTCTTTCTAAAATTCACTTTTAATGTTAAAACTATTTCTTATTAATGAATATTTTTATGTATTTACTTGACATTTATGTTTAATTCGATTTAAACGTGCATTTAAAATGTTTGTCAGAGTCGTGAAAGACCAAAAAACTGAAAATGTTGAATCCCTCGATGAGCAAGACGAGCAAAGTGAATGAATTAAATGATTGAATTTATTGAATTACTTAATAATCAATTATAAATATTAATTAATCTATTTATTTATTTTAATTATTTTCAATTCAATCGAAGCTGGAATGTTCAAAAACGAAAGAAACACTTCAGACGGGAAGACATTGCTGCCTTACACTTCACTCTTCATCCTCACATCCACCAATCCGTCAGTCCTTCCCAATGTTTAATAGTGAATAATTATTATGAATACTGAACCTATTAACGTTTATTGTTAATTAATATTTTATTATTATTATTATTATCATTATTATTATTATTATTATTATTATTATCATTATCATTATCATTATCATTATCATTATCATTATCATTATCATTACCATTACCATTACCATTATCATTATCATTATCATTATCATTATCATTACCATTATCATTATCATTATCATTATCATTACCATTACCATTATCATTATCATTATCATTACCATTACCATTACCATTATCATTATCATTATCATTATCATTACCATTACCATTATCATTATCATTATCATTATCATTATCATTATCATTATCATTATTATTATTATTATTATTATTATTATTATTATTATTATTATTATTATTATTATTATTATTATTATCATTACTAGGTAACGATTAAAATTTAACAGTTAATATTAATTTCCGAAACGTAAGAAGAATTTTCTGATCAGGTAAAAATGCTAAACTTGCAGGATCAGAAAGTTCTGCCATTTCGTGGTGAACCTCCGCTACTTCGATCCGTTCATCATGACAGTCATCTGCGCTTCCAGCATCGCTTTGGCAGCCGAGGATCCTGTACACGAGCATTCGACCAGAAACGATTTCCTCAATTTGTTCGATTTCGTCTTCACGGGGGTCTTTACGGTTGAAATGATCCTAAAGGTCACTATTTATAATGTATTGCATTCGATATAAACATGTTATAATAATAATAATAATAATAATAATAATAATAATAATAATATAATTAATAATAATGATAACATTATTATTATTAACAGTAATAACAATAAGTAATATTATTGTTATCGTGTTAATATACAATAAACTTGTAATTGTTAGTAATGTTTGGACAAATAATAATTAACATAATATTAATAATAAAATTAAAATATGGCATTACATAAAAAAAAAATTAAAATTAAATTAATAAAAATTAAATTATATACATCATGATACATAATAATAGTATTACAATTATAGGACAATTCACCGTAGAAGAAACTGATTACCTGTGCAATGGTTTTATTTCATAACCTTTTAAATTAAATTATTATTAATATTTGTAATTAAAAACATTGTTAACATTTAAAACAACAGATCATAAACCTGGGGGTAATATTCCACCCTGGTTCGTACTGCAGGGACCTTTGGAATATTCTCGACGCCACCGTCGTCATCTGTGCATTGGCAGCCTTTGCTTTTTCGTAATTTATTTTCGATTAATTTCTTTTCTTCTTAAAAGTAAATTTTAATAATAAAAACCAATTAATTAATTTTGAATTTTGAGCGATTAATTGGAATAAATTGCATTTTCTTTAATTTCATTTGAGTTTATTAAAACATTTTCAAACTTAAGAGATTTATAAGTTTACATTTGTAACCTCACTTCCGATGCCAACAAAGTTGTGTCAACTTTCAGCGGTGAACCAGGATCCGCAGGTAAAAATCTGAACACAATCAAATCACTGAGGGTCCTCAGAGTCCTTCGACCTCTGAAAACCATCAACAGAGTTCCAAAGTTGAAGGTCAAACGTCTTTAAGTACAACATACAAAGTTTATTTTCAACAATTACTTGTTAAATAAAATATTTATTTAATTAAATATTAGATAACAAATAAAATATTATTATTTAATGAAATATTAGGTTATTATTTAATAAAAGAATAAATGTTTTCAACAACAGGCAGTGTTCGACTGCGTGGTGAATTCACTGAAGAACGTGTTGAACATAATGATTGTTTACATGTTGTTCCACTTCATATTCGCTGTCCTGGCAGTTCAACTGTTCAAAGGGAAGTTCTTTTATTGCAACGATGCTTCCAAGACTGAAGAATTGGAATGCAGGTTGACTGGATGGATGGATGGATGGATGGATGGATGGATGGATGGATGGATGGATGGATGGATGGATGGATGGATGGATGGATGGATGGATGGATGGATGGATGGATGGATGGATGGATGGATGGATGGATGGATGGATGGATGGATGGATGGATGGATGGATGGATGGATGGATGGATGGATGGATGGATGGATGGATGGATGGATGGATGGATGGATGGATGGATGGATGGATGGATGGATGGATGGATGGATGGATGGATGGATGGATGGATGGATGGATGGATGGATGGATGGATGGATGGATGGATGGATGGATGGATGGATGGATGGACGGACGGACGGACGGATGGACGGACGGATGGATGGATGGATGGATGGATGGACGGACAGACGGACGGATGGATGGATGGACGGACGGATATTTTGAGATTTAATGGTTACTTCAGCAAAAAGTAGTTGACGGGTTAAAAGCAAGAGGACATATAATAAACATTATAAAATTATAATAAACATTTATTATGCAACTCATGTTGTTTTCTTCCTTATCTTCCTGCTAAGATTTCAAGCGATAGCAGAAACGATTTCCACAATTTTTCTAATTTAAAAACAGTCTTTTGAGTTGTATATTATTATTGTTCTTATTATTATTGTTAAATTTATTTTTTAAAGCGAATAATGCATTTTAATGGCAGGGGAGATTTCTTCGAGTACCAGAAGGTAAACGGTAGATACGTACCAACGGTGAACCACAGGAATTGGGGTCAATGGGAGTTCCACTACGACAACGTGGCACACGCCATGTTGACCTTGTTTGTCGTTCAAACTGGAGAAGGGTGGCCACTGTAAGTTCACTGACGGGTTGTTGTTGTTTTCTTCTTTGTTTTTGTTGTCTTTGTATATTGTCCAACCAGTCAACCAATCTGTTATTTTTTAGCTCCTTTTTGATTTAGTTCTATTTTATCTCCATTTCGATTTTTTTAATTCTATCTTCCAAAGCGTTCTCCGTCACTCCATCGACATAACTGGAGAAAACAGGGGACCACAGCCAGGTAACAGGATGGAAATGGCCATCTTTTACGTCGTTTACTTCATCGTCTTTCCATTCTTCTTCATCAACATCTTCGTGGCTCTCATCATCATCACGTTCCAAGAACAAGGAGAACACGAACTGGAGGACCAAGATATGGACAAGAACCAGGTAGGCGATGATGACTACGACAATGTCGACGATGATGATGATGATGCTTTCCTTCAGAAACAATGCATCGACTTTGTGATGAACGCCCGTCCAGCCAGTCGTTACATGCCAGAAAAGAAAAACAGTTTCCAGTATCGAGTTTGGCAGGTTGTGGTTTCGAGTCCCTTCGAATACGCCATCATGGTGATGATTGCACTCAACACCATCCTACTCATGATGAAGGTTGCTCTCTCGGTTCCCTTTCGTTTTGCAACATTAATATTAGAGCTTGTGAGACTCGTAAACGTCGTCGTCGTTGTTGTTAAATGTTATCGCTTAATGAGGCCTTATTTATTTAGATTAGTTTTTAAATGAATTAATCCAATTGGGGTTTATTCGCTTTGCAGTTCACCCAATATCCAAAGCCTCCCAAGAGCATCGGAAGTGAATCGACAGCCTACGAAAAGTACACCACGACCCTGACGAATCTCAACATGGCCCTTACGTGTCTCTTTTTCGTCGAAGCAACTCTTAAAATATTTGCATTTGGTCCCAAGGTAGCAGTGAATTTTTCTCAACAATTGATTGAATTAATATTAAAATACGAATATAATGTTTAAATTTGAATGAAATTCTCCATCTTTTTATTTTCCTTGGAACAACTCGTGCCAATCAGAACTACTTCAAGGAGGCTTGGAATGTTTTCGATTTCGTCACCGTCATCGGTAGTTCTGCTGATGTTCTCTTCACGGAGTTCGGGAAAGGAATTCATGACGTCACCGTGATTATTTTTTATTTTCTTTATCCATACTTTATTATTATTCATACTTTCAATAGTTAATCCGATTAACTAATTAATCTATTAATTCGATTAATTAATCGATTGTCTTTAATCGATTGTCTTTAATCGAAAGTCTGGAACGATCAACATCGGCTTCCTGCGCCTCTTCAGAGCAGCCCGTTTGATCAAAGTACTGAGACAGGGTTACACCATTCGAATCCTTCTCTGGACCTTCGTTCAATCATTCAAGGTTTGAGCATTGGAGGCTTTTCGACTTAAAAGAAACAAAGTCGAACCATAGTCTCTGATAGATTAATATTATAATTAATTAATATTTAATGTTATAATTAATCAATATTTAATTTTATAATCAATTAATCTTTAGTATTATAATTAATTAATCTTTAATTTTATTATTAATTTTTCACTCGACCAATTCCCATGTCCTTCTCCTACTTTAGGCCCTCCCGTATGTCATCCTGCTGATCGCCATGTTATTCTTTATCTACGCCATCATCGGCATGCAGGTGAGAAGTTTATCTGACGATGTAACTTAGTAAGAACATCACAACACCACAATAACTTCGTAATAACATCACAACGTCACAATAGCAACATCACGACCTGTTACGAATTGCAGATCTTCGGCAACATAGCCCTGAATGCCAAGTTTGACATCAACAGACACAACAACTTCCGTTCCTTTTCTGATGCTGTCATGCTTCTCTTCAGGTTCCAATGAAGCCTTGTTTCGAGATTTTAAAATGGCGCCGAATACAACATTCGGCTGGTGACGATAATCTTGTGATTAAAAGTATTTATAATAATAATATTAATAACATTTATCTCTTTAATAATAATTTGTATCCCTTTAATAATAATATTTATTCCTTTAATAAAGGTGTGCAACAGGTGAGAACTGGCAGCAGATAATGTTGTCCTGCATGGCCAACAAAGTATGCGATCCTGAATCTTCCAATCCTGGAACGAAACAATGTGGACTCAACGTTGCTGTTCCTTACTTCGTTTCATTCATTTTCTTCTGTTCATTTTTGGTCAGCAACATCACGTGGATGGGTTTTTTTCTTCTCGAATTTTACTTTCGTTTTTAAACCATTTCAGCAAAGCAGATAATAAAAAGCGGTTAATATTAATTATAAAGCAGTTAATATTAACTTATTATTACTTACGAACGAGTGGAATGAACAATTCCTTCAAATGCTAAGAATAATTTGCAGGGTTATTATTGGTTCGTTTATTGAAATAAATCGTCAGATGTTGAACCTCTTCGTGGCGGTCATCATGGACAACTTCGACTACCTGACGAGAGACTCATCCATACTCGGACCTCACCACCTGGACGAGTACATCAGGGCCTGGGCCGAACACGATCCATCAGCGTCGTAGGAACAAACTTTTTATTGGCCTCTCTTGTGAATTTCGAATTCTGCCTATCTTCTGGTTCTATTGACTTCATCTCCTTCACAACAGATACTTTATTCCCGTCAACGACATGTACGAGATGCTGAGAAACATGGAACCACCGGTCGGATTCGGTCGAAAATGTCCCTACAGACTCGCTTACAGGGTCGCATTCAATGAGCAACGAATGAAATGAATGCAGACGAAATGCCATTCATTTAGGATCTTTTTTTAAAATAAGATAATTAATTAATTAATTAATTAATTAATCGATCTCTTGTGCAATCATAACTAGCTAACTGATTAACGTTTGCTGTGAACAGAAGTTGATCAGAATGAACATGCCCGTCAATGAAGATGGATGTGTTCATTTCACAACGACTCTGTTCGCTCTCATCAGGGAATCTTTGTCCATTAAAATGGGCAGAGGTGATCCAATTTACTTGATTCCTTCTAAAATATTTACCCATTTATTACTGACATTATTACAATAACAATTATTTACAAATTATTTAATTTTGATTGATTTATATGAATTAAATATTAAATTATCAAAAAAATATTAGTTAAATATTAATTCATCTAATATATATGTATTGATTGCAATGTTTTTTAATTGTTTTAGTGAGTGAAATGGATAAGAATGATGAGTCACTGAAGAGAACCTTAAAGTACTTGTGGCCAATTCAGTCCAAGAAGCTACTTCCGTTTCTCATGCCACCACCAGAGGGTTCATTAAAAAGAATATTTTAACAAATATATTTTACTAAATATATTTTAAACTAAATTATATTAAAACATATATATTTGCCGTTATTATAAATATTAAGTTATAAATGATTATAAACATCGTAACCATGGTTACGTTGACATTAACATTAAATTCCGTTTTATTAAATTATTTCGTGATTCCCATCAGAATTGGCTCCTTTCAAACAAACTGTCGGAAAGATGTACGTGGCTCTTCTGATCGTTGAGAATTGGAGAACTTACAAGGCTGCTGTTTCCAGCTCCATGGAAACAGTCAACGAGGATCTGGTAAATTAATAATAATTCAATTATTACATAATTAACTGAATTAATTAGTTAATTAAGTTAAGCTAACGTTTTCATTCTGTCAAATCAGAAATCAGCTTTGTCACAACGTTTGCTTATTTCCCGCCACTCGACAATTTGTGAGGATGAAGAGGATGATGACAGTTACAGTGGAGACAAATTGAAACCTCAGGAGACTCTAAGAACTTACGACTCTTGCGGCAGGTGAACAACAAACTTGTTTCAAACTGTTTCGTCAACATTATATTTACGAAACTTATATTTATATTATGAATGTATTATATTATTTATATCATTTTATTTATATTAGGGAATTTACATCTCATCAACTTATATTTCATCAATTTAATCGTCATTATTTCATATTTCATTAAATTTCTTTCTGAACACAAAACCAGCAACGAAAGTCTTCAAGTAGAAAAGGTTCTCCTATCATCCACGTGTGAGGACAACGAGGTAAAATAAATCATAATAATACAATAATAATAATAATAATAATAATACTGATAATTATAATTATAATATTGGCAACAGTAATGGCATCATCCACATCGTTGATTAATAAACATCAATCTTCTAAATTCTTGAATACTTTCATTGACCCCGCATTTTTCCAGTTGCTTTCCAGGCGTCACGAACAGCAGCTTCTGGTGTCGTTCGGAAGCAGCGCCACCATCCCTGACCTCGAAGACGCCACGAATTCATCTCAAAAACATCAGGACTCGTTTCTGCCTCCCATTTCAACCTCAAACTTCAAAAGAAGAATGTTTTTCCACTCCAAGGTTTTTCCCGCGCTTTCCTCGCAGGAAATCAATCGACCAATCATCAGCTTCCAGGCCGATGACAAACAATCGAAATTTATTTTAGCAGCATCAACGGTCGACGTAAACAGTCGACAAGCTCGTAGCTGGACGAGCAAAGACATCTACGTAACAAAATATTCTCAAAGCTTAAGTGCCTTAAAAAGTAATTTACTGAGACACTCCAGCACCCCATTAGCAAGGTTTTCATCAATTCCCCTGAACCGCTCCGATCAGAGTTCATCGTTTCATCCCTCGTGGAGGAGTATGCCAGTCCTCGACTCCCCACTTCACCCCGTGCACCCACAGGGCAGCAAAGCGGCTCGCGACACCTGTCGACAGGTCGACGAGGCATCAAAGCCGTCGCAAAGCTTTCCTTCGCCCTCCCTGGAAGTCGTATCGACCAGAAACGATCATATCTCGAGTGCTTCGACCATCACCGTCTCTGCACCTCAGCATCGATCCATATCACTTCCTCTCATCGGTCACGACTCAATTCCTTTTCCGACTTCACCTTCTTTTCCAATCACCTACGACGGAAGAAGGATCCCTATTTTACAGATGGATTCTTGGACGAACACCACATAGCAAATTTAGTTTATAAATCGTGTGCTAAAGTATGGCTGAAGACTTCACAAGGTATTAAATTTCCGTGCAACGTGAGAATTGGTTAAAAGCCATGACTTGAATGTCGTTCAAATTCCAACGAATTAGTTTTATTAAATATATTTTTCTACCTACTCGAATCGATCGAAAAGCCGAAAGCTGATCGCGCACGATTTCCTTTCAGCCGCCAGGAATGCGAATCCACTTTTTACAGATTGCAGGTAAGGCACGAGAAACGCGATTATGCAAGGCGAGGTCGTTCTAAGTTATCGAAGGAGTGCAAAACGATTTTCAAAACGAAATTCGAACGAGATTCAACAACAACAACAACAGTGCAAAGGCTTAGAACTCTTTGAACGATGGATGGTAAAATAGAAATGCAAGAAGAACAGATAGAAGAGCAGAAACAGGCAAGGAGAGTAACTCAGGAGTATAAAATACATTACAAGATTTTGCAAATATCACCACAATTTCAATAAAATATCAATATAACATAACATAAGTAACACTCAAGTAACATTTAGAAAAGCAAAAAATGGAAAGGAATTAAAACTAAAAGCAAAAAAGAATTATAAATTAAAAACCTGTAGAAAGTATTCTCCAATGTTAAAATCTAAAAACCCGATAATATCATATAATATCATACGATATCAAGTAATATCATATAATATCATATGATATCATATAATATCATATGATATCATATAATATCATAATCTCATAGAAACAAGTAAAAAGTATTTTAAAAAAACTTGATTTACAAATGAATATTTCAGTCAGATGTCAACACAGATTAATAACTTTATATAACCAATAACACGAACTGTTACGTCATCAAAGGAACAGAAAGATGCTTTAAGTTAACCAATTAGTTAACATCAGTTGGTAAAGGATTGGCATGTGTGTGTGTGTGTGTGTGTTCATAATGTTTGGCACATGTATGTGAGTTTATAATGTTTGGCAAACATGATTCCTCATTGAATTTAAGAAAAGCAGTTTGAATTAAAATCCAGTTTAATTGAAATCCACAGAAAATTTTTTTTTCAAGGCATCCCTTCATAAAAGCCATCAAATCCTGCAAAAAAAAATGTTTAAATTTTTAAGCCATTCAGAATTGTATAATTTATGTTCAAGTATGACATTATATTGCATAATATTAAATAAAAGTTTTAAATATTTTAAAAATAAAGTGATGATAACAGGTGATGGCAAATTTATGGCAGACTTAATTACTTAGTGAAAATCTGCTGAATAACCCTAACAAATATCAATATTAATATAAATATTAATATCAATAATAATATATATACATTCATATCGATATTAATATAAATAATAAATATCAACATTATCACTAATAATGATTTCATCATCTCCTCAGTCTCCAAAACCTACAAACCATGATGCGAGGCTTTCTCGTTAACTGCACGTTTTATTGCGTCGTGTGCGTAGACGTACTGGTTCTGAAATCGTACAAAAACCATTTATTATAACATTAAATATTTAAATAAACATTAAATAAAAACCATTTATTATAACATTAAATATCTGTTATTGGCGAACGATCAACAAATAAATAAACAAATAAATTATCTTTGAAGAAAACCCGGATTTTTACAGCCAAAGCAACAAAACAGAATTCATTGATGGCAAAGAAGCAGACGAGTCCTGCAAATTCATATCCTCGAAGCAGAACCTCACCTCGTTCTGCACCATAAAAATCCTGTGTTCCCTCATCTGCAAAGTCGTCCCGAACAAGTCCAACTCGCGACCCGCGTCGACAACTTGAAGCATCCTATCCACCAGGATGAACGTGCCCGTCCTTCCGGACCCAGAACTGAAAAACACTTCCACGTCACAAACCAAATTAAAATTTATAAAAAAAAACTCAAAGCACAAATAAGTCCCAATAAATAAAATCCCAATAAATTCCCCGACAATGAATTTTATGTCAAAAAATAAAAACACGAGACGTGAAAGTTTTAGTTTGAAATCAGAATTTAAAAAAAAAAAAAACCTGCAATGAACCAAAACAGGTGAATCCCTGTTACTGAATGCCCTGACATCTCTTGTGAAATTTAAAAAATTCTCCACCTCCGAAGGGCACCTGCCGTCCGTCCAATCGAGGAAGTGGTACTGACGGACGGTCCGACAGACTTCGTCCTGCGCGATGTTTTCCACGTCGACAAGAGGCACAAAACTTGGTCACGAAAAGTTAAATTCGCCCTCGTTTCATACTTAATTATGATTATAACTCCATCCCTTAATTATTAATTTATTATTTCTTAATTATCACTTAATTATTACTTTATTATTTCTTAATTATCACTTAATTATTACTTTATTATTTCTTAATTATCACTTAATTATTACTTTATTATTTCTTAATTATCACTTCATCATTTAATTAGGATTTGAAAGACCCTCCTGGTGCAAGAGTAGCTCAAACGAAACACGAAAAGCATCTCACCATCTGAACTTTGAGTATTCTGATGATGTAATGATTAAGTACGGACTCTGACGACAAACAAACTTGTACTTCCCCGTAGCCCAGAAACTCGTCCTGGTACGCCTCGCTTTTCGACGGCCAGTACTTTGCGCATTTGTCCTGAAAAACAAAATGCAAAGTTTCGAGAATCCGTGGACCGAGCGAACGAAACGAAGCCGTCCTCCGCAACACCTTCCCGTCTTCCTTGAGACTCGTCAACATCACGATGCAGCTCACGTTCTGCTCCCAAACCATCCTCCAGAAATCTGCCAGGGTGTTGCTCAGAGGTCCCTGAGCGGCCACGTACTCTCGTCGATAAGTTTCCCCCTGTCGCGGACGAATTCTTTTGTGAATCGCTCGAGTTAATCAAGCTTCGTCTTCTTCGTTATCGATTAACGACGAGTATTGCTTATCGTCGGTTATTATTACATAATGATTAATCGGTAATAATAATTGGTAATAATTGTAGTTAACTTGTAGAACTCACGGGGATGTAACTGGCGTTGATGTAATCGGTGGCCTGTTGGTCGACCTCTGATGGACTCAACTTGACCCTCGACGAGTCGTCTGGAAAAGTTGAACGTTTGAAAAAGCAACGTTAGCAATTATTATTATTATTATTATAGAATTATTATTTTAGAATTATTATTTTGTTATTATTATAGAATAAATATTAATATTTTAAAAATCATCGTTAAAAAGAAGAAGTCAGAAAAAGTCACAGACATGGAAGTATGTTCGCGTATCGATTCTTGTTTCTGTTTTGTGGAAGTTCAGACGCGGACTTCTCGTGATGGGACGTCAACTTCGTCAACATCTTTTTAAAAACAATCGAATCAACATTTTTTTTTGTAATTTATTTTTTAGTTTTTATTTGAAAATATTCTTTGTAGTTTGTGACCTCAGAGTAAAAGGTTTTAAAAACAGGTTTATTGCTTTTAATAATTTAATTTCATCCGAATTTATATCCAAAAAAGTACCGACTTGGTACTGAGAATGAAACTTTTTGTCTCCATCTTTGTGAAGGTCATCGACGTATGATGCAAATTTATGCACCTTTATGGGCTTGGGTCGACTGGTCAGCATTGAGGGATGCAAATGAAATTTTTAAAATATATAAATTAAATAATAATAAATGAAATTTTAAAAAATATTAATTAAATAATAATAAATGAAATTTAAAACAATATAAATTAAGTTTAAACATAAAATCTGTAATTGTCATTGAAACTCAAATACATATTCAAAGTGCAGAATACCCTCCATGTTTTCTCAATTATTAATATCAATGATCTGCATTCAATGATGCTTTAGGAAACATTAACATGATTTAAGTATCAACATTTTCTGACAGAACCACTTTAAAAATGGTAGGATTTGATTCATTTCATCAGGAGAGTTATAAATAAATTAGCATAAGTTTGCATAAATTAATTTCAGAGATCTCTGCAGTTGCTCATACAGCCCCCCTTAATTAATCAATAAGTTAATAATTATTAATCAATAAGTTAATAATTATTAATAAATAACTACAGAGGTTGATAACTTTTTGCAGAAGGATGGTAAAGAACCACTTTATGCGAGCTTTACATTGTTCTTTTTCCAACCAACGTAATCTGAGAAAGTGGATTTTCCAAAAATGCTAAATAACAAACGTTCCAAACACTTTAAAAACCACTGCAGATTGTATTTCAACAATTTTTTGTTGCAAAAACAAACGAATCCTCGTTGCAAACCTTTCTGCATCCGAAGGCACGAAAGCAGGATTTTCATTAAAACTTTGACAACTGGCAGCAGGACTAAAAGCAACAAAGTGTCGATCAACATTTTAATTTTTTAATTATTATAATAAATTAATAAGATTAGTTATGAAAATAATTTTTAATAAATATAATAAATTAATACTATTTAGTTATTAACATAATAATTTGTCGAAACCCGTTCAAAGAACTTCCTCTTCTCCTTCTCTCCTTCCCGACTACGTAAGCGCTCGCAAACAGGGTCGTCAGTCCCAAGATCCCGCCGATGGCAGGTCCTGCAGCCCAACCTGAAACGAAGATCATTATCAGGATCGTTGGTTTGGTTATTCAAGTGTTGTTGTTGTTTTTTTTTGGGGGGGGAAACAAATAAACAAATAAACAACACGGCACAACGTGGAGTAGACTCGTAAATTATGAACCTCTGACGAGTCTGCTGATAATTTCATGTTGCCAAACAAATTGAAGCAACAACTCAACAAATGTGAACCAGAAAATTGATAATAAAAATTCCTTAATAATAATAATAATAATAATAATAAAATGATAATAATAAAAACATTGAATTTGAAAAACAAAATCTGTAGCAATTAATAAATTCAAGTCACAACAAAATTCTTCTTCCACGTGAAGAAGAAGAAAATCATCCTAGGAATTAATGAGGAACATGAAAATCTTTGCTTAGGTAGGTTGCTTGTAAATGTCAACTTAACTAATGTTAACCTAACATGACCTCTGAACTTTCAATTGTTGTGGTCATGAAATACAATTATTTGCAAAGCAAACAAAAATACAAACTTCAGACAACAAAAAGGGATGAAACATTTTTTACAATCTTACAATTTTTATAATTTCCAATTTTATAAAAACAATTTAAAAAATAAATGCAAAACAATGAAACTAGAACCTGATAATGATCCTGCAAATGGACTGGAATCACTGTTGTTCTGAAAGTGAGTTGTAGTGGTTTGTTGAAGTTGTTGGTTGGTTGTTGTGGATTGTTGAAGTTGTTGGTTGGTTGTTGTGGTTTGTTGAAGTTGTTGGTCAGTTGTTGTGGATTGTTGGAGTTGTTGGTTGGTTGTTGTGGATTGTTGAAGTTGTTGGTCAGTTGTTGTGGATTGTTGGAGTTGTTGGTTGGTTGTTGTGGATTGTTGAAGTTGTTGGCTGGTTGTTGTGGATTGTTGGAGTTGTTGGTTGGTTGTTGTGGATTGTTGGAGTTGTTGGTTGGTTGTTGTGGATTGTTGGAGTTGTTGGTTGGTTGTTGTGGATTGTTGGAGTTGTTGGTCAGTTGTTGTGGATTGAACGTCTGTAGGAAGAAAACAATCAGTGAATGATTGAGTGCATTCATGGTTTGCAGTGGTTTTGCTAAGAACCTTGTTTTGAGATTAGGCCATTCCTGGTCGTCAATGACGATGATGATGTTGACAATAATGATGTAAGTTGTAACAGGGAAGAAGATGTTGATGGTGTTGATGATGACGATGATGATGATGATTGTGAAAATGGTGAGGTCAAATCATCTTCTGCTATTTCCGATAAAGGTGACGATGATGATAACGACGATGATGATGATAATGATGACAAGGATTGTGTCAGACGATCCAATATTATTGAACCCGAGGAAAACGTGGAATCCAAAGACACAACAAACGAAGTTGGAGGCACTTTTGTAGGGGAAGCATCTGAAATCATCGTTTGTACTTAGTTAGATTTAGAGTTAATATTATAATATAATATAATGATTATTATATTATTATAATTATAATATTATTATTGTTAATTATAACATAATTATACTATTATATTAAATTATATATTATTATTAATTATAATTACAATTACATTATTAATAATAATAATATAATAATAATAGTTAATTATAATAATAATAATAATAATAATAATAATAATAATAGTCCATATCTTCCATCAGAGACTAAACAGTTGATACCAACCAACATGCATGATTTATTTGTCATGCCATTAATAAACATTTTTAATCAACTGAAAATAGGAGACAAAAAAATTGTCATCAACTGATTTTGAAATGTATTTATTATAAAATTAATTATTACAAATGAGATATTAACATAGTGATTTATCACAATTTTAGAGAAAAGATGCGTGATGTATAATAATGGCGGCTTTAATTATAAACTGTATTAGAATATAAGTAATATTTAATTCATATGAAATCATTTTTATTTATTATAAAAGATAGTCTTAAAACATGCAAATATCAGAATACTTATTAACATTAAAAAGTTTAACCTGGTTTGCTTCCATTTATCAGAATATTCTGTAAATCAAATATATAAGCTAGAACCATTAAATCGTGGGAAATATCAAACATTAAGGCCAATAAAGTTCAAGTAAGAAAAAATTATATATAATTTAAGAGAATAAAATAATAAATTCGATAATAAATGATCAAATTAGACTTAAAAGATTCAAAAAGTGGCCTCTCATTTGATTTGGAATTGCAGCAAATAATTGAACACTTCTAAAAAAATAAATAAAAATAAAACATAGATAAAATGTGTTTGTATTTGTAGCAGCAGTATGTTCATCCCCTTTTTATACATAAATTAAAGCGAGTAAAATAAGAGAAATGAAAGCACTTGGATAAAAATTACTTGGTTTGATGTGATAGCATTGCCTGATGATGTTACCGAAGAGAATAGGAATGTTTGTGCGATTGTCGTTGCTTGAGAATGAGTAGTTTCGTTAATTAGATTTCATGTAACGCAAAGCTTTGTTTTATCTAAGGAAATAGATCTTAACGATTCAGTGATTTCTTGTTAATTCGCTTCAATTACCTTCAGTGCAAAAAAGCAGTACAACAAATTTGGCACTAATCAAACTTATATAACTCATCATTTTGAATCTGACATTCGCTAAGAGCAAATTAAAGTGGCACAAAAAAGCGGCTCTTCCACAAAAGTGGCCTGCTCTCCAATGCCACACCTCGCTATGAAAACAGTTTGGCGTCAAAAGTGATCTCGGAAAATTTACACCAACAATGCACTATTCGTTTAGTGATTATGTTTTGAAACATTTAAATAAATGTGCTATGAATTACATCAATTACCTTCGTATGGAAACACAATTAGTGGAGCAAAGAGGCAGTTAAAATGTACGGATTAATGAGCACCAGTAAAAGTTAATAACAACTAATAATGTTTTTTTTTTTACTTTTTAATGATAATTATGTCATGGATTGACAAATCCAAAAGAGATAAGTATCTCGCGCGAAACTATTTGTATTGATAATCACTAACATATATTTAATGACAAAATCATTTATATTTAAATAAAATTATATAATCGGTGCATCCTATATAATGTAGTTGTTTGTTGACACTCATAAATTATTTGTGATTGGTGTGAAGTCTAGCAGAGATCAGCGGTCATTTGTTATTCTATTGGGGTTCAGTACTTTGTTTCGTAACGATGTTTTCTAGGACAATTCTCGGTGGATTCAACGTAAGTGATTTGCATTTTACTTATTTTGTTAGATTTGTATATTCTTTTCAATTGTTATATGGGCTTGCATCACACACTTTGCTGTGGCGCGCTTTGTTGTTAAAACGAGTGTCACGTTTTTTTCGTGTTAAGACTGCACAGTTTTTTTTTGCTTGAAGGTGGCAAGATGTGCACTAAGGTCGTGTGCAACATCAACAGAAAGCACTGTCCTTAAGGGCTCTAAAGTTGTTTTGACTGGAGAGAGAGGCGAGTAGTTTAAACTTAGGATGCTTGCCTGATGAATTTTGTGACTAATCAATTAATTTTATTTGTTTGGAAGAGTGTGTAATATTAGTATTCAAATTTGTAATCTGGTTGAATGATTCAATGCAGGAGTGAACAAAGTGATACTGGTTGGCAGGGTGGGTCGTGATTCTGAGGTTAGGGGCACCGAAGAAAATCCTGTCACCATCTTCCCATTGGCCACTTCATACACACTTAAAACAAAAGATGGTTTGCTGAGATTGTTTTGCTTCTTATTTATTTATTTTCTAATTTCCTTGTAATTTTGCATTTATGTTTATAATTACTTCATCAGGTGAGTATATCCAGAAAACAGAATGGCACAGGATTAGTGTGTTTAGACCTGTTCTTAGGGATCTTGTTGCCAGAGATGTTAAGAAGGGGTGAGTATTATTAGAGGTAAAGTAGGTTTGAATTATCATGGATATTTATTATTTATAATTCCTATTGCTTTTTCAAATGTTTTTATTGAAAATGGAAATAAACCCTTGTAAATCTTATTTGTGGTCCATGCATTTCAGAGACAAGGTGTATGTAACTGGGCAAATAAGTTACAGTCAATATGTGGACAAATCCAAGGAAACCCAACGATCTGCCAACATCATAGCAGGTCTTGAATTGCAAGCCATTGATTGCTTTTAAAATGCATTTTAAAAAATTGCAATTTCAAAGTTAATTTCTTGGTTTCCTTGCAGATGATGTCATCTCCCTTGGAAGCATTTCTCACATGGAAGGAGAGGATATGGAAGAAGTTATAAATTGATCTGTTCTTTTATTGACTTGGGAATCTAAGCAGACCATCATGCCTAACACACTATTGTGAATCTTATGACAAGTTTTAGATCAAGTTATGTCATTGTTTTGTAGGCTGTTTATGTAACAATGTGGTCTGGTTACACATTTCCAAGTTGCTTTCTTACCATAGGACAAAAGCATTGATCTGTAGTGGTCAAATATTGCATGTTACTATGCCCTGACTTATGGCATAATAGTAATGTGGTCTCTTAGGCAACTTGAATTTGCAGTCAATGGATAGTTTAAGAGCTGGTGTGCAGCCCCCTGGGGGTCAGATGTCATCTGATCTTTTTTCTGATTCACTGGGAGTATTGTGGGAGGCAAATAAGTCTGTTTGGGACACCAAAAGCCAATTGGCTGAAGCTGATTTATGTGGCAGATTCCCAATTCCGTAATGCCATCGTATGTATTATAGATTAAATGAATGTTTGGGGTTTCGGTTTGGAAGTGCGACAAGAGGTAATTTCTGGGCGTTGCTGACTCATCGGATCTTCGAGTCCTGCTTTAAAGCATTTTAAGGTTGTACTAGTTCATGGTTGCATGACTGATGCAAGTGTGAAAGTGGTTTGGGAAACCCTTAGCTCGGCGGGTGTAACTGAAATGCGAGGTACTCCAATCCTTCGTCAGGACTAGGAAATAAATAATGCAAGTATTTAATGCATTAATATATAACATAGACTTGATTTCATATCAAAACTTGAGTGATATAACCAAGTGAATAATTAATTACGTAATGGTCTGTAAATTTTTATTGTTGTGAGCGTTAAAAGATTAGTTTACATTCTTCTGTTTTGAAAGTGTATGATTGGGGCAGTTGCGCTATTTTGTTGCAGTTGGCTTCATTTTGGAATATCGATATATGTTTTCGAAGTTGAAGAAAAGCCGAACCAACAATTTTCGCTTTTGCAAATAATTTAATTTAAGATGTCTTCATCGGAATCAGACCGTGATCATAGACATAGAAAATCTAAAAGAAGGAGGTCCAGAAGGTTGCAGTTGATAAATTCTTTATCAGAATTATTTGACCTAGTTTGCATGGAAAAAATGATCGCAGCGGATTAGTGCGTGACTGCAAATGTAAACCAAAGTATCTTACATGGTTATAGCATAGGTTTTTGGGTTTAGTTGTAGCATAATTCGGAATGTTGAAAAAAATCACTTACCCCGATTGATTTCAAATAATTATTTATACCACAGTTTGAGTTCACGTTCTGGCCACCATCACAGAAGATCAAAGCACAGCAGGGAACGTTCAGTTGACAGATCGAGAAGTTCCAGAGAAAGAACCAGAAGAAGGTCTAGAGAAAGACATAGAGAAAGGGATTCAAGTGGGTGGTGAATTATGCGTCGAATGTTGATTGATTTACACGACCGTCGTTTGTCTCGGCAGGAAACCAATATCATTCTCGCTCGAAAGTAGATACTTCGAGGCATCACAAAAGATCACCAAGTTCAAGGTCTTCCTCTTCATCATCTCGCTCAGGTACAAGGTTTGTATGCATTTCCATTATAAGCAAATACGGACTTAAGTAGAAATACATCATGCATTGTGTTTAAAATTATAATGCACGCATTTGATGTAAGAAAATGCCTAACGGAAGTATACTTTTGCTCTAAAAGACATAAATCATCCTCAAAATCTGAAGCCATCAGTCGAAACAAAGAAAGAATTCAGGCAGCACTGAAAGCAGCTGGTGGGTTTAAAGTTATAACAAATAGTCAAATATAAAAACCACAGTTGAATCTTGTGATCCTAAAGTGTTCTTTTTTTTTCAACAAAGATGATTTTAAATATTTATTTTAATGAATGTTAGATTTAAATGAGTACTTGTTCATTTTTCCAGCTTCATCAGATGAAACTCTTAAGTTGAATCATAAAGTCGAAGAGGTGTCAGTAGATGATCAGATAAAGAGAGCTGCTGCCATAGAGGAGATTGATTCTGCTGGGTTCGTTCAGTCGGAGTTCAAATCCAATCGTGGAGAGGTACCAGATTCGCACAGATTTGATTTCGTATTATTTAAGTATTGATATTACAAAAGCTCTTTTTAAGAACTTTAAAAAAATTAATATCAGACCTTGTTGGCCAAGCAATTGACAACTTCAATTCGGTTTAACTCCTTTGGGATTTCAATTCCTAAAACATCAAAGGCTTTCCATGATTAATCAACTTACGTAGAAAGTCTTTTCCATGATGATACCTTTAAAACTCTGTAATTTTTCAGATCCCTCTTCCTAAAGAAAATCAAATGGATGTGGCTCATTCTAAAGCAATGTTTGCCACCTCAAAATCTGTGCCTTCCATTCTAAGAACGAACAAAAGAATATTTGATCCAAATAACCCTATCAATCTCATCAGTCCAAATGTAAGAATCAAATTTTTTAAATAAATGAAAATCTCATCTTATTAAATGCCAGCATTGGATTTGGAATAGCAAGTTTTTGTGCATGTCCATTGCTAGGTAAACCAAATAACTAAAATTAAAATTAAATCTGATAACCTCGATCGAGTTAATTTCATTTAATATAAGTTTATTTCAATCCTTCCAACGTAAATTCACTTTTAATCATTCCCAGTTGGCAGTGACGGTTGCTGACAAAATGGACAGGTGGAAGAGCAAGCTTCAAAGCTTGAGAGAGAAACAGTTGAAAAGAAGATTTAGTTGAGGCAAAGGTTCACTTATCGACGTTTTAATAAATTGTTTTAAACTTCCAAGTTGAACAAAAAGATTGAATAAATAATTGACCGAACAAGTAAACGACTGTGTCTGCGGCCTTCATTTTCTTTGACTATTTTTTTCATTTTTGACAATTTTGTGAGTGGTCGGGTTCTCACTGAATGCACCTAACCTTTGCCATCAAAGGTACCGCTGATCTTTGGTCCGTTTCGGTGATGCCCGAGTTAGAAAGTTTGCATTATTTCACTTGCAAAGTTAACGTTTGAAGCCAGATATGGGAAAAGTAGGAAAGCGCCGACTCGTTCCCACAAGTCGTTTTAGAATTGCTTCGTCTTCATTTTAACCGACGCTGGTTTAATCGAGCAGTGACGGTCCACTCTGAGTTGTAACTCGCCATTCCGAGTGAAACCTTTTTGGAATTGCTTGCAATGGAGAGTCGAGTCCGCCGAGAAAACATGTTTCGAACGTGAAATCCAAAGAGGCTCACACGGCCTTGAGGCAATAAAGAGAAATAAAACTTCAAAGATCCATCTGTCAACATAATCCGAACGAAGTTAAAACTGCTGAGAGGTGAAGCCATTAAAACGGAAGGCGTTTGCTTTATTACGCAAGTGAGTTTCTAAAAAGGCTTTTAAACCTTTACAATGTCTCGACGAATGCGTTTGACGATCACGAAAAGATTGGAAAAGACTCGAAGCGGGACAAGAATAAACGTCCATCATTGGAGATACGGAGGTGCAATAAGTGGAAGGACGATCGAAGTTCTGAGATGGTCCTAACGATGGACGCGCAGATTCTACACACTCTACTGAACAATTGCCAAAGTTTAGACCCCTCCCTACCTCATTAACATCTCACCATTGGCTCAACAGCACCGACTATTTTGAAAGTACGTCAAAACCAGTCGAAGACTTGGCGTTGATTCGGCTATCAATTCTCGTCTATTTGGAGCTAAGAAGCGATTTTTTACTCGAGTGTTTTGTAAATGATATAAAAAGGAATTATTGGAAATTAGTACAAAATTAAGGATTGAATATTCATACCGGTTTCTCTGCACGTTTGACTCTGAAAACAACAAGACTTTCTTCGCGAGAAGAAATGTATTTTAGACATCTTTGACGTACGAATGGATCGAATGCGTTTTTTCCAATTATGATCTGCAGAACGTGCTCTTAAGCAAAAACCTTCAGTTCTACCTCAAAGATGCCGCCGATTTTGCTGGTCTTGATGTTGATATCGGTCTCCAATGGTTACCAGAACAATCACCTCCCAATTATTGAATATCCAATCTTCATCAATTCGTTAAAAGGTGAAATTATTTTGCCATTGTACTTAGCATTTGTTTTGGCCATGTTTAATCAGACCTTGGGATTACTGAGCGGTCTCGAAATAAGTATCGTCATCGAAAACGTCAAAAACTTGAAGGTTCATTTTAGTTTGCTTTGAGGTTTAAGCGATTATTTAACAACAGATAATCAAGACATCGGATTCTTCCGCGGTGATGGCTGCTTGTTGACATGTTTTTGAGAAAAAGCGTGCTTTCATCCATAAAACTTTATTTATCACACTTTTTCTTTCTCTGTTCTGAACGTTTCTTCCATTCTTCCTCGCTATCTTTTATTTTCCACCTTTTTAACTTTCTCTTCTGCATAACTTTATGGACAGACATGACAAATCATTCATCATCAAGTCATTTCTTTAGCTCTTCAATTTAATTGCAGACTGGTCTTTGCAATGTATTTTAATCACAGTCTTCCGAATTATGGGTATTTGTTTAATTACGGTGTCCACTTTACGGTGTGTTTGTTTAATAATAGACTGCTAAATCCGATAATAATTATAACCTGTTAAAAAATCACATTTATCAAATTCTGATGGATGGAAGCCACCTACCGACCAACTCTTCTAAACTGCGGCACAATTACGCGCACTTGAAAGGAGTGTAATTTCTCTTTTTACATCCTACACAATGGCTATGACAGACAGGTCAAGAACAGCGTAATATTTCTGAAGAATTGCAAGTATAAAACTGACTCCATACTCGAACCTGTCTGTGAGATCAGTTTGTCTTAAATGACAGAAGTTTGGGCAGTTACATCTCTTGTTTCATCCCCGAACGTCATCTGCTCAGATTTATTTGACCGTTCGCAGAACGTTCGGCGAGAGACAAATTGCTAACGAGTGAAGTGCATATTTCAAATACTTGGCTTTTCACCAATGCTATTATTTTATATCCATGTTTTTTCCTTTTCGAAACAACGCTTTATAATATAAGAAGTAAGGTAATGTCATGAAGTAAAATGCATTGCAATGTAATATTGATAACAGTAATAATTATCATTGTAAATATAATTATAATTTACAATTACGTCTTTATTTTGTAACGTTGTTATAATTATTATCAAAACCATGCATGAGTCAATAAAATGAAATTTAAAAAAAATATAATTATGATGGATGCATTAATGTTAATAATTGGTAACAATAATAATAATAATAAATAATAATAATAATAATAAATAATAATAATAATAATAATAACCATTAAAACATCCCAGGAATTGCGTGTTTATTGGGGCAAATATCGGATTTTGTTTGCCAAGTTACTTACTCTACGTAAGCAACTTCTGTCGACTTTCGAAAGCCACGACTTTCTGCTCTTAAATCATTCGCAACGGAGTTTTTAAAACTTTCAGGCGCCAAATTACCTGTCCACGTTGAGTGCTCGATTCAACAAAATCTTCCTTTTTTTCCTCGATTTTTGTGAGGAAGGACGATTGAAGAATGATTGAAGAATGATTGAAGAATGATTGAAAGATGATTGATTCCGATTTTCCGATTGTGAACTTCACAGCCGATACTGCGGCAAAGCGTAACTGGATGATGGAGAAATATGCGTTAATAAACATGGATGGTGCCGCTGGCGAAATACGAGACATGATCGAATATTGTTATTTAAAAATCTTTTCCTTGCTAACGTTACATTATACGGTATTACATAACACCTCTCTGCCTGGCGTGTATCCGTTTGAACTCATACACGAAGCTTTTAGGTGAACTGTGTGCCACTGAAGAATAGGCCCATTTGTTTTCGTTATTTTTATTTATTTTTAATTAATTTACAAATTGAAACCTGCTCGAAACAGATTGCAACAAAGAAGAGCCACTCGGAATGGCTTCTGGCCACATCCAAGATTGGCAGATAACAGCTTCCTCGACTTTTCCCAAGGGTTGGGATAAGTTCTGCGGTCTCGAATACGCACGACTCTACCAACCGAACAACTACACCTGGTGTTCCAAGTTCAAAACCTCCACGGAATGGCTCCAAGTGGACTTAGGGCTGGTTAGCAAGGTCAGTCGAACGGTCATCTTGCACTCGACGTCAACTAACGATGTTGTTTGTCAATAGTTTTGTTTGATGTCGTGCTTCGTCAAACTTCAGGCGTCATTCGTCGAATCATTCGTCAGAATGTATGGTTTTATTGCGGATGACTGATAAGTCGTGTAAAGTTTATAGGTTATAGATGCAAAGGTTATGTACTTCCTGGGTCGTTTAAGGTGCGTATTTCCAGGTGACGGGGTTCATGACCCAAGGAAGAGGCGATGGATTGGCGTGGGTGTCATCGTATTTGGTCTCTTACAGTTTGGACGGCACCGGATGGAATTACGTCATGGATTCTCACGGAAACGGCAGGGTTGGTGCTTTGGATCGCATTCCTTTCCGTTTTATTGGCTCCAGGGTTTTATGTCGCAACGCCTCCGATCAACAAAAGAAATATTTCAAATTGCTCTTCAGTCGAGCGTAGTTAAGGAGTTGTCAGCCAATAATATTCGGCTCTGCAAGCCTAATTTGACATTTTGACTCGAGTCTTGTAGCTCGCATGACTCTGCTTCTTAAAGAGTTTTATTGCTTTTCAAACGTTCTATCTTACTTTAACCCAGTGATTTTTGAACCCGTACGAAGGGTCGCAAGTATTTTTTTTTACGCTTTCCGCTCGTTTCACACTGCTTGGCTATGCGAGATTTTTGTCCGCGAATTATTTGCGTACTTATCAACACGAGTCTAAAAGTCTTAGCAGTGGAGATTAAAATGCCTTCACGCAACTTTAAAACATGTCAGCAAATGCAAATAACAATTAAAAGAGAGAAGCTGACGGTGGAGCGAGCGTCACAACACGATAAATTAACAAGATATTGACCAGGGACGATACCCCCACTCGCCAAGATGGAAGCAATTTGTGGCACAATAATCACACGCACATGCCCTTCGTTAGAAATAACCAAGCTTATTTGGTTCAATTGTCCATTAAATTGTCTAATTCACAGCCGAAAACATGTCAAACATTTCACCAGTCTATTGGCCAATAGAATTCATTTGAAATTAAATGCTGCTTTTCACAAAAGCCATCAAACTCGATATTTGCCAACGAGACTCTCATTGAGATACTACTTCGTCAAAGTTAGAAAACCATTTTTCTTGGAATCCGTGTCGTCTTCGTCAAGCCATTAAAACATATCTTAACTATTATTGCTATTGATTATATCGTCACCACTATCATTATAGATCATTGTGCTATGGAAATATATCATCGTTAAAATTCAAAGAGAAGTAAAAAAACGCAAAAAAACAGAGAGAAGCAAATAATAATAATATTCTTATTTTTTCTCACCCGAAGAACTCATCTGTTCTTGAAAGTGATTCCAGATTTTAAAGAAAGATGCCATTCCATCGGAACTTTCCGCAAAAAAATGTGTTGCAACCTTCTGCATTTATTGTTATTATTGTTTACTTGTTATTATTATTATTATTGTTATTATTATTATTATTATTATTATTATTATTATTATTATTGTTATTATTATTATTATTATTATTATTATTTATGTTGGTTTTTTTTGTCAATGTTTATTTTTAATTTGTCCTTCCAAAAATAAATCGTTATAACAATAAATTAAGAAATTAATTTATATATTTAAGACGATAAAAGTGAAGCGAAAGAATTTAAAACGCACGCTTTCATGTCGCGTATTGACACAGGTGTTCGATGGTAATACGGATTCCTACCGAGTAAAACATGCTTACCTGGATGAAGCCTTGTTTGCCAGGTTCGTTAAATTCCACGTGGTCAGCTGGAACGGTCATCCAAGCATGAGGGTGGAAATTATGGGTTGTCAAGGTAACCGGAATCAAATATTTAAAAAAAAATAGGTTAAGGGTGGAATAATGACGCAAGGTTTGCACGACAACAGTTTGCGAAAAGCACATCGGAAATCCACCGTACGTCAAGCTAACTGCCTCCTCGGAGAAGCATTCTGCACACACTTGTCAGGCCGAAGATGGACACATCATCACGAAAAAGAGTTGGTGTCCCAAGGATAACAACAGTGAGTTCATTTTTCATCGTTCTCTGTGGAATTTCAAATGAAACTCTTCCGAGTCAGCTGAACAAATGATATTCAAATGCCGCAGACAACCAATGGCTGCGGTTTGACCTAGGACCCCCTACCCTGGTGACGGGTGTGGTGACGATGGGGAAGGGTGACAGTAGAAAGAAACATTGGGTGTCGAGGTATTTGATTTCGTACAGCAACGATTCCGTCCTCTGGCACTACTATAGAGATTCGAGCCAAGCGGATGTCAAGGTGTGTTGTTCATTGTGAATGTATTAATGAATGCTCGCGTTTATTTCGCCTCACGAGCGATAATAAACAACGTTGAGGAAGCACATGAGAGAGTTGCAAAGTCTGCTTTCATGTTAGCGGCACTCAATGGTTTTGCTTGAAAATTGTGCCATTCTGTGATTTCATATTCACCGTGTCCTGAATATTGAAATAGCCTGATTCAGTTGAAGGCCACGATAAACTGATTCCAAATAGGATAAGCAAAGAGGGATTGGTAAGCCATGCATGGGGTGAATTATCGGATGCATGTTCGTCTGTAATGATGGCATGCCGTCTTCTGTATTGATTGAATTGCCTAATTTTCTTGGTTGATTGATTGATTTCGATTGGTTGTTGACTGACATTGTTATTTCAACGTGTGACGAGCTCGTTGTTGTCAAGTCTAACAAGTTTCGGGGTGGCCCAATTGAATGATACGTCGAGAAGAAATTTGACTGAAGATAGTCGAACATTTCTTCAGGAATTCGGAGGAAACTCCGACAAGAGCAGTCCGAGAATCCATTATTTGAATCTGCCTTTCGTAGCCAGATACGTTCGTTTCCATCCGACGAAGTGGAACTTTCAGATTGCCATGAGAGCTGGCCTCATTGGCTGTCCGTACATCGGTTAGATTTCACTAAGTCTTTTCTTTCATAGAAAGTAAATGAAGTCCATCAACTTTCCTGATAATGCCCTGCATTTTGAAGGTCAGTGCGGTCCTGATTTTGTTCGCATCGCCAACAATACTCCGTGCGGTGAGAAGTTATTGGTTATTCTTTGCCGTTTTTTGTTTCATCCTTCCTTAAATCTGACGTGCTTCCAACGACAGTGGAGAATCTGTCCTACCTGAAGGAATCTTGGGTGAACAACAGAAAGCCTCAGCAACCTTCCTCGCAGCAACAGTACAGCAAGAGACACGCCGACGAGAACTGGAGCGTCGGACAGGCCAGGAAGGCAGTCGACGGAGACGCCGGAAAGAGGATCCCGACGTGCACCGTTCTTGACAACTTTGTCGTCGAAAAACCGACGTGGATGGTCGATCTCGGCAGAAAATCAACAGTAACCGGTTTGTTCGTTCATACGCGACAATTCCCGGACAGTAAGTCGGATGCCAACGGCGATCTCGGCTTCAACCTCGCTAACAGTTCGCATTCGGACAGGGGTGAGTTTAACCATCCGATTAGGAAATCAATTAGCATCGACTACACCTAGCACCTAATCTACGACTCACGCTTGTTGGACCTCAGAGATACGCCGAATGTACAAGGACTACGTTCACAACCTGGACAAATTGACCGTCTACGTGGACAACAAAGGACGAAGGTCCGAACATTCGGAGGCCTCTTACGTCAGGGGCTCTTTTGCATCTCAGCGTTACACCTACCAGTTTGCCAATCCGGAGAACATGTGCGGTTCCGTTTCCAGGATCAACGACGCCGTCTTCCAGGCGAAACTCCACCTCCGTTGCAATCGACAGATGACAGGGAGATACGTTTACATCGAAGCCACCGGAATTCCTGCCAAGAACAAGAAACATTTCGCGGCCATTATTTGCGAGGTCGTCGTTTACGCTTGACTTGACCGAGTTTCTCTGAGTTTCTGAGAGTCCAATTGTGGCGATTGTACAGCTAGTTTGGCTTCCTAATTTTTTTTAAATTCACTGTCGGGCCTTCATTCGAGCGCGTATTTATTTCACAGTTTGCAAACAGTAGAAATGCCTTCTTGGCGACACTAGTTAACAGTAGAAAGTTCTTTTTATGCATTTTTAGCGGATCTCCTCCCTCTGGTGCTTTTTTCAGAAATGACTACAACAACGACCACATCAAGAATACATTCGTGGTTCTCAATTCTGCATTCTACCTGTTCATATGTTTTGCAAAGAATGAGTGATAATAAAACAAAGAAATGTCGAACAACGGATGTCCTACTTTTTAATTGAATTCATTTACACCTTTTTCGCTAATTGATTGAGAAACCTTTGAAATTGGCAAGAAATTATCCTACGAATACCTCACCTGAAGGACATCAATCGAGTGATAACATCGCCGATTAGTGCAAATACGTGACGAAAGCCGGCACGAATTAGTCGGAATGCGATAATTAACTTGGAAAGCAGTAATGAAGTGACTAACTTGGAAAATAATGGCAATAATAATAATACTAATAAAAAGAATAATTTACAAAACATTGCGCGCTTCGGATACCGCCATCCGAGTAAGCAGCCTCTGCCGATCAATATCCTCCGAGCTGCTGTCCCTTTTTGCAGTCTGCAGATTTTCTCAGACATGGATCCCAGCATGGTGGACGAAATGAAATTCGAGGCTCCGTTGGCCAAATTCGACTGCGAAGAGTGGAGTCAGGCCGATGAAGAAGAGGAATTGTCGGAGAGTTCAACCCAGTTCTGCAACAACTCCAACGAGAGCAACACAGTCGACAACAAGGCATGGTTGGAGTTGTGCGTCAACAATAACAACTTGGTTTCTCTTGAAAATGCCATCAACAAGATCTTTCATTCTCAACAGGAGGATTTCATTCGCAACAGAACTTCTACGGTCAGTTGCTTTCATTGCATTTGTATATTTGTATACTTGTATACTTGTGTATTTGCTACTACTATATTCATACAGTAGTTTGTATCTGTATATGTGCTCGATAAAGCCTTTAATAATTAATAATTGTTGATTTTGTTATTATTAACATTAACAACAACACCAAAATTTACTTTCAATGTTTATCGACCATACATTAGATTTAAGGGATTTAAAATTCTAAGGAACAATTTTAGAAAAATAATTATTAAAAGGACAACATGGAAATAGGTAACTTGAACGAGAAAAGTGATAAAAATGTTCTCTGTTTGCGAATGATCGGAGGCAAATTCTATCCTGAGAAGGCAATCACGTATCGTGTGACAAATTGAGTGTCACACCAATCGTGTGTCATTTCATTGTCAGACAATGGCATGTTCGATCGAAAAGCCCTGCATACAGGACATCAACGACAACAACCATACCGAGGAAATATTCGGACAAAACTACAGCCTGGGACTCGACAATTTCTGCGAAACTCTGTCAAAATCACTCGAAGATTTGGTCAACACTTTTGACGAGCGAATCACGAAAAGCCTGAGAAACTTTGACGATAAAGTCCAGGATTTCGCTCCTGTTCAGACCAGCACGGACTATGATCACGTGATCGCCGCCACCATCCAGTGGGTGCCATTTTATGCGCAAAATGAAGTCGAAAAGTTGCTTGAACTTCTTTTCCTCGTTTCAGAGACTCTGCCTATTTCTCGGATGGAGGCAGAAACAAGTGGGATTTCCTCAAGAGCAGAAAGGTGCACGTGATGCTATTTTTAAAAGCCTTTCTAATTCTAAAATGAAAGTAAAAGACGTTTTCTAATCGCCAAAGGAAAACGAAACTTCGGATCTGGAAGACTCGAGCGATGACGGCGGGAATTATGAAACTCGGTACGAAGAAAATGACGACGACGACGACGAAGATGAAGACGATGACGATTACGACGTCGAAGATGAAGACGACGACGTGATAACCGAGGGAAAAGCTGACGATGATTTCGAGGCTTTTTCACACGAACCTCTCATCACTGCCGACGACGTCATTAACGAATTGGAGGAGATATTAGAGGTTGACCTGTCATTCATTGTTACTTTATTATTCATAATAAGTCATTAGTTATTAATTTATTATTTATAATAAGCCATTATTATTATTAATTTATTATTCATAATAAGTCATTCATTGGTAATCCATTCGACTCATTCATTTATGTACCGACGAATTGTTGTGATAAATTTTGTTCCAATCACGAAAACAACACCTAACAAACAGTCCGACTACAACCAGCCATCAGGATGGACAGAAGAATGTGCCAATTACGACTCCACCTTGAAGTGGATCACCAACAACAACGGTTTGTTGACTTCTTTTAAATGTCTTCAAGTGGATATATTCACGATTAATACATTGCAATGGATTCAGAGGATATGGATCTAGAGACGATGGCGATCGAAGATTTGCACGATTACGTGGATGGGCTGGAGAACAACGTTCACTTTCTCTCCGAGGAATTGGTCAAAGAATTGGCTTTTAGAGATGAACTCAACTACGAAAAGGAGACCAAAAATAGGTCACGATTAACTATAAAAGGAACAATAAGCATTCAAAATGTTACAACGTGGAAGATATCTGTAGATTCCTGTGCTTGCTCATGACAGTTCAGAAGAAGAAAAAGGAGACCATTAGCGACAGTTCATCTTCGAATAATCCACCAAACAGCGGAACCAAGAAGCCGTATGAGCTTGCCTTCAAGAAGTTGAGAAACTTCTCTGACAGAGTGATCCAGAAGAAATCGGTTAGCTTTTTTTTTGCCATTTCACATCAGTTTTTTTTTTTGCAAAAAAGAGAATATAATTATGGAATATTCAACAAAATAAAATCGTCGGTTAGAATAGGTTTCAATATATTTAACACTTTGTCAACCTAAAAATTATGGCATGTGTCATTCGTTTTTGGAACTTAATTGCACCTTATCTGTCTTAATAAATAGGTCTTATTCTCAGGATAATTTAAAAAACAGATTTAACTGCAGCTGGGAAATTCTCATAAAAGAAGTAATAAAAAGGATTTCTTTCGACGGCATCTTTGAAGTTTTTGTTTAATCTTAATAACTTGGATGGAACGTTGTAAGGTTGAAAAGCATTTTTCTTTTCTCCTTCGAACGCTTGATATTCCAGCCTCATTGTTAAACTTTAATGAAACTTTAAAAATCTCGAATGAACTTTGTTGCAACCTTTCAGAGATTATTTCAATTTGATTTTGTCCACTTTTCGCCACAAATCGACTTTTATTACGAAATCCTCTCTTCCTAAACGAATCATGGAATTCGTAAACTTTATATCAGTTCAGATAATATTTCAAGATTTGAACAATTAAGGAATCATTTGTGTTTCCGGTATGTCATTCAATAAGTAGCAGAATTGCTAGTTCTGAAGAGCTAAGTTCTAATATTATCCTCAAGCATCCTAATGTTTTATGACTGCTGGGATGAATCCCATGTTAGTTACAAATGCGAAAAGCTCATTAATAAACTCTTTGTAGTCTCGAAAGAACAGAAGAAACAAACTTTTTATTGGATAAAAGAGAGGAGATAATGTAACATCAAACAGAATCTACTCCGATATTTCACCTTATTACTTCTATCTTTGATTACAAATTCCGCAGTTAAGCAAATAGGTAAAGTAAACACGAGAGGTTATTTAAATATGATTATCTGAGTGCAGTTGCTTCACCTGGAGTTAACCAGACATTTTTAGTTACTACTTTCTCTTAAATCTAATAGATTCAGTCTCGGCATCTATGGTGCTTTGGAGGGACTACCATTCAATAGTTTTAGTACATTGTTTTAATACATTGTAATCTATTACGCAAGTTTATAACCTATCCCTATGTAGCAGTATTAATTGCTGATATGGTGGACATATTTTTCTTTTTCACTTGTTTTTCGGAATAAGTATCGATACCAGCCAAATATGGGATTCTATTTTTAAGTTTTATTTCACACCTATTTCGTTAAAACAAAAATAGTTTAGGGCTTCCCGCCAGCATTAAATATGGAAATTAGAGGAAAAAGGTTCCTTGACTGAATTCTGGATAAGTGACAGACAAAAGACAACTCACAGGCGAGGATCTTTAGTATCTAACCCACTCAGACCCTATCCAAACCATATCCAGGACCTATCCTAGCAAAACTTGAGCCTGTGAGTTATATTTTGCCTGTCAGTTATCCGTGTACCCCATTGACGCTGCGTTTTCAAACAATCGGGAAGCATGCTGAGAGTTCTGATCATAGGAATTCTGCTTTTACCACAACCATTTGGGAATTGAACCTAAATATCTGATGTGGGAACGCTTTTTGTTGATAAATAATATTTAAATGAAGCCGTATGGTAAAAAGTGCGGCAAGGCCTTGAAACTTTCTCGCGACATCACATACTCTCACGCATTTAACCTGATAATAATCTCGTTTGTCTCGATGTATTATGTAATATTATAATGTCCCATTCACTAGTCCAGTGACCTCAAAGCGAGATTGTAAAAGTCATAATTTCCTCTTGAATGTTAAAATTAAGTTAGATTATAATTGAAACACTATTCAGATTTGATTCTAAGATTGTTAAAATACTTTCGACACGTCACAAGTTAACTCTCAGAAAAATCTAATTAGAGTGAAAATTATGCTAGTTGGAAAATGTCAATCTGTCACTAATGCTACTTGGGTAATCCAGCTTATTAGCGTGACATATCTAAAAAAAAAAGAATTCCTTGAAATTCAATAAATTTAGAAACGTCATCTCGTTAGCCGAATGGATCCAAAAGTGAGCAGCATGAGGGTGTTTAATCACATCACGATGAGCTGAAGGTAAGACAGATCAGAGTCGGTTCAGTTCTGTTGCAAGGCACTTTTGTCTTTATTTACAAAAGGGGACGAGCGCATTGCAGCACTGATTCCAGTTTCGCCATTCATTCACAACTAATCATCAGCGCCTTCTTTTCCAGTATCTGACAACAGTTATCCCATACGAGGCCAGCATGGGACCTCCCTCATTGGACAGCCTCTGCATCTACAACCAAAGTCGGTTAATGCGAACTAACATAGGCGTAATCATGGGTTTTTAAAGTTATATTTTCAAATTGTAGTTCTGTATGCCATGGCTGATGACAGTCCCTCTGCATTAGCTCTCCTGACCGATTACATCCTCAAAGGTAAGTGAATGCAATTCCTTAGGTTTCGACAATACCTGACATCAACATCCTTTTGCAGTTTTGTGTCCAAAGGCTTGAGGCAGGGTCGGAGGATCGTTGATTTCAGCTGCATTTTCTAGAACTGCTTACGAAATGATTCTTACTCGCAAACATTTGTTGTAGTTTCTCATGCAGACACTTTTTCTCCGAAGGAAAATCATGACACGCTAATGTGATATTAAAGACACAGTGTATGGGTAATCGTTTATTACCGAAGTGTACAAATGATCGTATAACATAAATTACAATTTCTTTGGTATCTCAAATGAATATTAAAATGTTTCTGTAGTTCCAATAAATTCTTCTCTCATAGGAAACATGAGCACTTTGGCTTGCATGAAGCCGAGATCCGGCAGTCGGTCGAGTATGGCTTTGAGGTGCGGAGTCACGGAGCGACCGTCGCGGTTCTTGATCAACGTCGTGTTATTAGACGCTACGTTGGCCATGAATGAATCTAAAGAAAGCGATTTTTGGGGATCGTTCACGGACGGTTCCAGCGAATCGAGCAGCTCTTTTTCTTTCTCGGAAGCTGCAACCGGAAAAATCTTTATCGAGGATCGTCGTCGGACGACGGAGCAAAAATTATAAAAACCCCAAAGCAATGTCTAACAGAAACTAAAAGTTTACAAAACACCAAATTATGATAACTTCAACCGAGTTGAACCCAAACCGAACTTATTTGAACGGACACCATGCAAAAATCTACCTGGTGATAAGCAGGATGAAAACACCGCATCACCAAAAAAGTCAAGGTCGAGATGACAAACATTACCAACTGGGTTGTTGAGCCAAACATGTATATATTATATTTAATATATGTATATATATAATTAAATATTTTATGATAATTGGTTCATACAAAATAATTATAATATACTCTAGAACTTGAGGCTAACCATCCAAAGGGTCCATTAATACACTGCTTGCCCAGTCAAAGTCCACTTTTGGAATGTCCTATTCATAAAAAGATATCATGTTATGGATTAATTTTTAATAAAAAATAATTGAATTTCTGATAATGAAACAAACAAATCAAAAAAATCAAAATGAAAAGCAATCATTCAAATTCAATTTCCAATGCAGAATTGTGATCTTGCAACACAGGCCACAATAAGCATCCATTTGCTCCCAAAGTTTTAAAGGAAGATGATGTTGAAGAGCAAACACCAATCCATACATACAAACACCAATCCATACATTCAAACACCAATCCATACATAGAAACACCAATCCATACATTCAAACACCAATCCATACATTCAAACACCAATCCATACATACAAACACCAATCCATACATACAAATACCAATCCATACATACAAACACCAATCCATACATACAAACACCAATCCATACATACAAACACCAATCCATACATACAAACACCAATCCATACATACAAATACCAATCCATACATACAAACACCAATCCATACATACAAACACCAATCCATACATACAAACACCAATCCATACATTTAGAGAAGTATTCCCACATTCCTTGACACCAGGAACTCCATCTCCATAAAGTTTAGTGGGCTCCAAAAAGCCCAGGTTGGAGGCAAAGAAGGGAATGTTGGATGAATGAGACGACACCTGAGTTAAGAAATGGCTCAACGCATTCATTAAATGCGAATTAAATACTAATTAAATACTAATTAATTCAACATAAAAGGAAATTATGCACACCAAGCTTTGCTGAGAAATGTTGATGGTTTTGAGATAATTTTGAAATAGGAAGGAAGTCTTCCATTGCATGTTCAATGCCGGAGTTGTTTCTATCGATTCAAGGTTATTCCAAATCCTCGAATACTTCGTCAGCTCTTCAGTCGTTCCAGGTCTTCAAACATCATCAATTAGAATTCGTCAAGAGACTCGTGACCAGAGAAGACGATTTTACTTTTCAATTCCTACCTTCTGCACTTGTTTGAACCTATCAGACTCAAAAGAGGATTAACAGAACTACTGCCTAGATTCGGCCGAGCAGAAAATACTTCTTGAAAAATGTCGACAGGGCTTTGCTGAAAGTTGAACAACATATCCATGGTAATGATATTATTGCAATTTCTCATTCAAAGAAGGAATTAAATTAAATTAATTTAAATTGGTTAATGAACAAATGTCAATCTCACAATCACACTGCTGAATTTCTCTGTTGCTTCTTCAAACCCCCCAAAATCATCATCATCATCATCAATATCATCTTTTAGATGATGTTTGTTTGCATCAAGAGGCGGTCGTTCATCTGCGTGAGAATCTCCTGCAATACTTTCAAAACATGCCCAACTTTCCTCTTTGAAACTGTTGCTCTACAAAAATCGGTTTTTATTTCAATTATTGTTATTGATTGAAAGCAATGAATTTCAATCCTGTTTAATTTCAAGTAGGGATGCAATTTTTGTTAATAACTTATTAATCCATATTGAATTGATTTAGCTGAATATGAGTGAATTAAAAGTAGAATAAATTAAAAGCAGACCTGCTCTTGATCTGTGACACTTGAATTTTTATGACAAATGTCGTCTTTGTTGAATGCTTTTTCTTTACAATCAGAAGAACTATTCGAGACTTCAAATAACATTTCTGAAGAGTTATCAACTTTTGCTGATTTTGTTTCGGTCAAAGACACTTCATCCACACTTGGCTGAATATCATTTAATGGTTCGATGCTTTCCTTCGAGACGTATTCCTCAAAATCTTCAAATTCATCACATTTAAAATGAATTTCATCGACTTCCAACCGATTTAAAGTTGCAAATTCGGGAGTATCACATGTAGGAGGCTCTGACAGATCTTTAGGAGATTTAACATTATCATCATCAACTGTGATAGACTGATAATCAAGAAATTCATCGAATTCTTCTACACATCCCTCGGTAACATTTGTCATATCACATACTTTCTCCAATTTATTTTCAAAAGTGGGTAATTGATTTTCAATATGTTCAAATCCTTGAACATAAATTTCATTCAAAGCATGTCCTGAAGAGTCGAGAACAGCGTCATTCCCATCAATGTCTGTTTAAGAATTTTTTTAAAAATTATCCATGAAATTATTAAAAATCAAAGAAACCCGTGGTGCGCATGAGATCAAAGGGTTACAAAAATCTAAACCTCTATAACTTTACCTACGTTGCCTCCCTCAAATAAATCATCATCATCACCAAATTTGTAGTCATCAAGTGGAGGAGGAGATGAAGATACAAATGGAGCTATGCCTTCAGACATCTTCTTAAACAAACCCTGCGGTGTAAAATAGTTGTATTATTACAAGAAACAATGAGATGTCAGGCGCAATAGTCAAAATTCAACATTCAACAAAATTCAGGCAAAGCTATTAGTTCTGTTAAAGTAGCCTACCGAATATCTACACTACACTGATAAATGTAAACACATGAAAAGTAAATTTAGAAAATGACAAGAAAAAATAATTGCATTAATTTCAGTAAGTTGATAAAGTGATAAACTAAAAATTGACAGTCATTACATTTAAACAAATACATAATGATTTATTTTTTCAACAAATCCCAACAGCTTTATTACTGTGGATAAATAGATTTCATACTATTTTTCCAATCATATGTTCTTGAGTCTCTGAGATGAATCTCACTACATCATTGAATGGTACAATTCGTGAAGACTGTAGGTGTTTTCTACAAACTCTAAATTATGGGTGGCTTCGGCAGGTTGCATTTACGCCGCACAGGTGAACCATTGATTGCGATGAGCTTTAAAAAAATACAAAAATGTCTTTCCTAACATTGTTAACAAGGAAACGACAGCTTTATTCAAACTTTTATTAACGATAAAATCAGTATGATAATAGTCAGCAATTAACTCGTATTCTTATTAAATTCTTGAGTTATGCTGCTTATTTTCATGTTTGAATCATACAATAGGGTTCTATGTTACCCACTCTACGGCTATCGAACAATAATACAATAAGTTGTTTAATAAACGTTCTAATAAATCTCTGTGACTTCATTTCAATCCTTGCCAGTTATTGAATTTATATCAAAACATTAATTTCATAACATTATTTGGAATGACAATTTCTGACTCATTTTAATAATGCTATTATTAAATTTTAAAAAATGAGATGGTGAACGAATCAATTCAAATTTTAAATTACTGACTAAAACCAATAAATGTAGTTTTATTTATCTGCTTTGAGTAATACACTTCACTATTAATAGATCTTCTGATATCATCCCTACTTTGAAAGCTTCTTGGGCGATAGTTTGACGCTATAAAGCTAATCTTTGAAAATAGAAATTGTTTTGTTTGGAAATACCTTCACGTTTTAATTACCCACCTTTATTAAAATGGCTTCTTAGAGGGAGAAGCCCTCTAATGTTTCATTTCCACCCATCCTATCAAGTGCTTGTCAGACGCAAATAAATTGAAAAACCGTGTTATTTCAAGTAAAATCGTGAGATTTGAAGCTTCAAAGAAGTTGCATTATGATTTATTTTAATAGTTTGCCAGATTTCAAGATGCTCGTTGAATCATATCACAGTTTGATGTTTAACAAATGTCATGCAAGCTGTTTGTCAGTTTTCAGGATTGCATTTGGTAAGTTCGTGTTTCCATGGCAATAGATAATATTCGTACACATGCTTTGCTTTTCTAAAATTTACCGCCATCATATGTTCATACTTTTATCTTTATTCGGACCGTTCATCATTTTATGAATTTCATACTGCGTCCCGAATTATGGTGAATTTTATTGAATGAGGTGCTTATATATTTGACCTTTGAATATTAATAAATGAATAATCATTACTTACAGGTTTAGCGATGGTTGTGGACACATTTTACGAGAGAGGTTTGTTACAAGCTGAACTCGTCTGGAAGCAAAATCAATGTTTCTTTCCAGTCTTTCATTTTCTCCGGCCTCTACCTTTAGACTGGATGTACCTCATTTATCTTTTAATGCTGATTGGTGCGTAAAATAAAATCTTTAAAAGATAAATTTTAAAAAAATGGACGGTTACGGGGTTTAGAGTGATATAAATAAATGAATTAATGTTCTTTTATGTGCATCAGGAGCAGTAAATGTGTGCCTGGGATTTCGTTTCAAGTTCAGTACGAGATTGTACTCCATCTGCTACTGGTTTGTTATCCTGCAGAACAAACTGAAACTGAACAATCATTCCTACCTTTTTGGTCTCATATCCATTCTGCTGTCCACGACAGATGCTCATTCATGCTTGTTGGTCCAATTATTTTTTGTTCCAGAGTTTATAATAAAATAATAAAATAATTGAATAATAATATTATATTATTATATTTTATGACTTCTTTGAACTCCACAAAAAGAATTCTAATTTGTTTAATACTTTTGAATGACTAAAAAAAGGTTTACGTCTTATAAGGTTAAGATATTTATTTATTTATATATTACATATATTTATTTATTACTATTTAAATTGTAATGGAAATCAGTACAAGAAATTACCAGAATTAGTACTTTAAAAAAGATAAAAGGAAAATATTTTAAGTTGAAAAGAACGAAATACAATAATTAATTTAAACAGAATTAATTTCAACGAACAAAATCTAATTAAATGGTATAGCTGTATGTGTGTCTGGTCGGATTAATTGCATATTCATTAATGCTGTGAATCGAATCAACTTTTCTCTTATGGTAGACAACAATAGCAACAGCAACGACGATGATGAGAACGACGACAACAACAACATAACAACCTTTTTAAACTTAATTTTCCAGTTCCGTGGACGCATGGATGAAGAAAAGCAAAAGGAATGAATTTGTACCATTTTGGCAGTATTTTCTACTGAAGAGTCAAGAAAGTCATCTTTTTTATTTTATAAATAAAATAAAATCATAATTTAATTCAGAATAAATAATAATTGAATGAATGAATGAAATTAAGGTTTTCAAACAGATTTTTCTGGTTTACTTCATCGCTGGCCTGAAAAAATTGGACGCTGACTGGCGTTGTGGTTATTCCATGAAACCACTCGTTGATAATTGGGTTTTCTCTCCGTTCAAGTAAATCGAGCTTTATATTGGCACAAGGACATCCTTTTAACTATTTTTTACCTTTTTATAATAATAATAATAATAATAATAAAACGGTTTTTACTATTTCTTTTAAGTAATAATCTTTCATTCGAATTGCCTTTGAATTTAATAATAACGTTTTTTACATTTTTATAATAATAAGCTTTATAATATTTCTTTTAAGTAATAATCTCTCAATTTCAATTGCCTTTGAATGCAATAATTGCGTTAAGATTTCTAAAAGGAACAACTATTTTTTAATGTTTTTCTATGACTCAATTGTTGTTTGCAATCGGTGCTATGTTTGATGATGTAGCAATGTTTGTATCATTCAATGTTTTGTATTATTGAGGGTTTGTTGTTGCTATTTAATTAATATATTAATAAATATCAAAAATAACAAATAATAGTGATAATAAAAGATTATACAATAACAATCATGTTACTCTTAGTTATTACTAAAATAATAACTAATATTAAATGATAATTATCAATTATCGTACACGATTCAATTCTTAAATTCTGATGCAAACCAGTTGGATTTGGGGCAAGACAAACACTTGCACCTTCATCCATCAATCCGGATTGTGGATTGACCTCTTCATTGGCTTCGTCTTGGTTCATCCGCTATTGAAGTCCTTAGGACTTTTTTTCAGCACCGCGTTTCATGCCATGAACGCCTGTGCCTTTTCCATCGGTAAGTTTTTGAGTTCAAGTCTTGTTTTTTAAATTGTATTCGCATGTATTTTTTAAAATTGTGTTTGTATGTATATTTTAAATTGTATTTGTAAGTATTTTTAAAAATACTTAGAAGGTATTTGTATGCATTTTTTAAATTGTATTTGTATATATTTTTAAACAGAGCTTTCTTTCAGGTGTCTTTCCGTACGTCATGTTGGCCACCAACATTTTGTTTCTTGACCACAATTTGATGAAATATTTTAAAAAGGAGACAAAATCTGTTGAAACAAAGAACCAATTTGACAAGAAGGTGATTACATGCAATTGCATGTATTTATGTTAAGTCCTCTATGATTAATGTTTAATTTAATAATAATTTTTTTAAACATTATATTTATTTATCTAGATAAAAATTGTATGTTTTAATACAATTAATTAACATCAGTAAATCATTTTTTATTGAGTCATCCGTTTCACGCTAGAAGTGCGTTGTGACGTCATATTCCTTTCATCCAATCAGCGAATGGGGTTCAAAACGGTTTCAAAGCTGCATTTATGGCTAGGAAAAGAAACATCTGAATATTTATTTTTATTTATTTTTATTCATTTATTTACTTATTTAAACATTCGATTTAATGCTAATTGTTATTTTAAAAAATATAATTTAACAGAAGAGCACGACTTGCTGCGTGGTGGTTTACCTGGCATTTCAATCCCTTCTGCCATTTTCTCATTTCATGTTCCCGGTAGGTTAAACTTCTTTGGTGCTTCTGGATTTTAATTGAATTTAATAATAGAAATAAAAATAATAAAAGTAATAAATAAATAAATAACTTGCAAACATTCGATAATAAGTTGCACGATTATTTCTTTTGCGAGCCCCGTAAGCAACTTGCCATGTAATTGTCAGGGATGCAGTAATTGGACAGAGGGATTTTATGGATATTCCTGGGACATGATGGTGCACAGGTGGTATTTTCACCACATCAGGATGGAATATTCCAACAGACAGAACATCAACGACCGTGGATATCTCAGACCAGAAGTTGGTGCGATTTTAAAGTTAAATACCTGCAAATATTAATTAATGCGTTGCTAAAGTGACGAAGAAGTTTGTTCCTTCATTAGGAATTAAATTTACTAAGAAATGGTTTTCCATTTAAATCCAGGAATTGAATTAGATATTGTTTATTTTGTTGGTTTAGATTAGGATTGGTCTGCATCGAAGATAATTATTTCTGTTAGACCATCCCGTGCGCCCTACTCTTGGATTTGTGTTTGCATCATTAATAAACATCTAAAATCTTCTAAAATAAATTTTAAAAAGGTTAAAGATAAAGTTAAAAATAAAGTTTAACTTGCCTTGTGCTTTGTAAACAAAATAACCTTCCAAAGCATTTCCTTTCTCATCTGAAATTCCGTGAAATCCCCGACTTTGCAGTTCTTCTCAACGAACGAAAAGTGGATCATCAACCCGAGTTCCATTCACCAAATGGCCACGTGCATCCAAGAAAGGCTTTCGAAAAGAAATCTGAAAAATATTTCCCTTTACTTTGACCTTTGGATGTCCTTGAACGGAAGAGTCGTCCAGAGGTCGTTGCTTGATTCGTCAACATTTGATGCATCGATGAAATAAGAAGTAACATCTAGCAGATAACGAACAAATAAAGGAATAAATAAATAAATGAATAAAACAAATTTAATATTTAAAAAAAAAAATTTCACTGACCTTGTTGTTGCACTGCGCAGAGCCATTGATCCACACGTGGATATTTTGTCTTCACGTTGGACCCCTTTCAGCAAACCTTCCTTCACTCTTTCTCTGATGAGAGAATTCGATGATTGGAGACCATTTCTTGGGAAAGTCAAAGATGAAATCAGCAAAATGGACAACAGGAGTCTCCAGTTTTACGTTGCAGATTTTCCTGGTAACATTTCAAATGACTGCTCTTCTGTGATTGGTCACTTTTTTTTAAACTACTACCTTCTAATAAATGTCTGAAATATTTTCAATTTGTTAATAATTTATTTAAAATAAAAACTAATTGTTCATTTAATCAATTAATTGTGAACCAATTGCAACATAAAAGGAATGTCCATGGAAAACGTGGTTCCGGAAAGGGAAGGAAATCTGACCTTGTTGATCCTTCGAGGAAACGTCTCCATGGAAACGCATCGAGTTGCCAACCGGACCATGGTGTCGGGAGATTTCGTTGAAGTTCGAATGACTTTTTTAAATGTTTATTTCTATTTGAAATTATGTTCCATTCAATTATACAATTGTACCTATATACGATATTATAGTAATATAAATAATTATAATAATAATAATTATTATTATTATTATAATATATCACAATAATATATTATATGTAATTTAACATCATTACAAATATATAAATTAAATATGAAAATATATTGTAATAAGTAATATAATCTGATAATTAACATCATAATAATTAAAACAAACTTATGCCTAAAATTTACAAGAAATATTTGTTAGAGATTACTCGATATATTAAATTACTTAATAACGTGATTGATAAGCACGTAATGTTGATAAATAATTATATAAATCCTTAAGAAGGTGAAATCCGTTTGTCGCAAACATAAACAGATACCTTCTGGATCCTGGTATAGAATAACAACAACTTCATCCAATCCGTCTTGTATGCTCTTTCTTCAAACGACAAACAGTAATCCAAAATTATTATTATTATTATTACTATTATTATTGCTATTTCATTTTATTCGACACTTTTTTTAAATATTTGTTCTTTGTTTTTATTAAATGCATCACTGTAAATAGTTCATTGCCATACGCGATGGTGTGCATTCAGTTCGTGGGCGAAATAATAGTCGGAAAAATAAATTACACGTAAAGAGTATTTAATACGATTGGTAATAATCTTCTGTTACAAACTGCAAGTAATCAATACATTTAATACACCAGTAATATTGTACTCCTTGCATGAATTTATTTTTAAAAATTCGTAATTAATTTGCAGAAAACGAAACTGATGTCGGGTCCAAATCGAAAGATGATAGAAACAAAAGGATAAATTCCAAACTGACAGCGTTTGAAATTCTTTCTTGAACATCAATCTTATGATTAACATCTCGGTCGATTAATAAATTAATTATGAATTATTATTAACAAATTAATAAATTATTTATTTTGTTTCGTAAATAATTCTATTTTATTTTATTTTCAAATAAATATAATTTTAAATGATCATCATTCAATCATTTCAACTCCATTTCAGGTTGTGGAAATGTTTCAAGGCTGTGGCAAGATTGGCGACAAAGTCGCTGAATTTGGATTTAATTAATTAATTTATTATTATTATTCATTGAATTGAATTGTTATTATAATGAATGCATAAAATGCATCTTTAATCTTCTACTTTGAATTTTTTCATCCATCCTGACGAATAACACATGATTAATTTCCGATCAATTTGAGAAAAATTTAAAACAGGGATTATTATACATACTATTATATGAACTATATATAGATACTATTTGTAATAAAAGAGGGAATGCACTATTTATAAGAAGAAAAAAAAGACATTTTTATCACAACAGAGAGACTATTATTACCATTTATTGCTAAGACTTTTATGGCATTTGTTGTTGTTGTGACTTGGTAAACATTCAACTTGTAAAAAGTATCATCAAAGAATCGTTAAACCAAAGGTGGGTTTTGTGTTTAATTGAAGGTTGCCAGGGTTCACTACAACATGATAATAATCCATGACAACAACAACAACAACAACTGTTGCATCATTACAAACTCTGCTTAGTTCTTACCCTGACAAGTTCGAAATAGTAAATAATTAATAGTTATCTTACGGAATCAGAGGATGATGACATGAAAGTGAATCACGAATTATTTAAGAGAATTATTTATTAGACATTCTCCGTAAAATTCAATGAAATTCATTTAAAAGATCCTTGATTAATCAGGAAAAAAAAACCAGAAGCAAAAAAGTCTTCAAATCTTTCGCGTTTATGTTTTTATGTTCAGTCGTGGACATCGAAATCAGTTTCGAAAGGTTTTCAACCAGAAATCGATATTTGAGTTTCCAAATAAAACATTTTAAAAAAACATCTGCCTCTCTTCACACCTACGTTGATGAACATGCATGTGTTAACATGTGCACGTATATCTGTGTTAACGTATGTATGAATATCTGTGTGAATATATGCATGTAGCGAAAGGTTAACGAAAGCTATGGGATACCTCTAATTACAACTCTATTAACTTGATAAGAGTTTAAGATTCTTGTTATGTTGACGTTTGCCGCAGTCACTGCTTTAGTTTCTTTCATTGCGATTTGCATTTCAAAAAAACTGTTTTTTGCGAGGATTTCTGGAAGTTACGAGTCAAAGGTTGTTCTCATAACAGGTTACAACAGAATTTCAATCAATTGTGAGGAGTTTAACGAACAATTGCTCGTTCGTTCATTCAGAACTTCTGTGTTTTAAACAAGTCTTACTGTTGATGATTCCACATTATAAGTAACAGTTCTTTGGTCGATTCTATGTTATAAATAAATATTTCTTTTGCCGATTCCACTATGCGAGACCAGGTTGTGACAGTGGATTTGGAAATGCCATTGCCGAGGATTTGGACGGGTTGGGTTTTCAAGTCATTGCCTGCTGCTTGAACAAGGAAGGTGATGGAGCACTGGGGTTACTCAAAAGATGCTCCAACAGGTGAGTTCGACCTAACAGATGTTACCCTCGACTTGTATTGATCAGCTCACCTGTGGCATCCGACGTTATTAAAGAATAACCACGTTAAATTGCAATGTTTTCAGGTTAAAACTGGTTCAACTTGATCTGACGAAGGAAGATCAAATCAAGAATTGTTACAAAACTGTTGAAAATTTGTGCCTTAAAAATGGTAAACATTGGTTGTTAAAATAAATTGATTCGAAAATCTCAAAGTCAAGTTAAAATAATTTAATTTTTAATTTAGAATTTTGGGCTCTGATAAACAATGCCGCTCTGTCCAACTACATTTCAGACGTCGAGTCGACACCGATTAAGGTTAACAGGAGTCAAAAGGGTCAAAGTTCAGCGTAATAAATTAACTTCTACTATTTCAGATCATTGAACAACTCTTCAACGTGAATTTATTTGGCGCATTAAAAATGATCAAATTCTTTCTTCCGCTTCTCAGGACATCAAAGGGTCGAATTATCAACGTGTCCAGTTTGACAGGTAAAGTCTTTCTTCGGAATGTTGGAGACAAACAAACGTTGTTGTAAACTTTAACTATTTTGCTACAATCGTAACAAAGAATCTTCTTGTTTTTAAGCGCATATTTCCGATTCGTAAATCAAGCACTCGCTGTCTTTATAGCCGACCGCAGACTTGTAAACATTGCATCCAATGTTTTGCAATAATCGTGATTTAATGCGGAACTTTTTAAGAGGAATCTCAACAAATAAAGACTCAAAACATCACAGCATTTCTAATGGCACGTGGTGTAATGATTTCAAGTAAAATAAAGATGTAATAATTAAAGTTTTTATGTTTTTATCTAAAACGGATGCAGACTAATCAAAACGTTGAAGCATTTCTGTCCAAGCTAAACTTTATGCATGGTTTCCCTGCATAAATCCTTAAAATTAACGCTAATCTTAAATCGACCAAGGAATCGACGGCTTTAACACATTTTGTCCTAAAAAAAACTCACCTCGATTTTTCTTTTGTCCTTTTAGCTCCTTTTCAGTTTTTCATTTTGTGCAATCCCTCCTTTTCAAAGCAATTCCACGTGTGGCGCTTCTTTGCTTTTTTCAGTCTATTTGTCTTCTTTATAAAGTTAGTGTGTGTTTTTCTTTCTTATGTATTTAAAGAAATATAATTGTTGACTTGTATTTTCAAAAGAATGGTTATTGTATTTTAGCCACTATGCATCTGAAAACCATGGCTGCCTATTCGGCTTCGAAATCTGCTTTGGAAACGTTTTCTGATTGCCTTCGTCAGGAATTGAAATCAACTGGAATCAGTGTCATCATCGTTCAACCGTCAGCTTTTAAAACAGGTTTCTGTTTGTGAATCTAATTCTTAGTAAAATAAATAAACAACTTTAACGGGCAAAATTAATTTCCGATCAGAATTATGTTATAGTATTATAGTTAACAAAGCTATTGCGGAACTCAGGTTTCATAGAAATCTGAAAGTAAACAATTATTTATAATTGAAATACCAGGTTAAGTATAAGTGGAAGTGGATAAGCGGGAAACACGACTTGAAACAATTTGTTAAATATCGCCCTGTCTTATTAATAAATTACACAAAGTATAATAATTAAAATCAAATAATTCAGAATAATTGTACAATAATTAAATGAATTTGATCTTCAACTGATTCAACAGGTGGCCTCGATGATTGCGTTTTACAAAAGAGATACACCGAACTTTGTACAGCAGTTCAGGAAGAATCCCTCCTTATGGATGACAAAGACAAGGATTTCAGTGCCTTATTTGAACGTCTCTTCAGCTTGAAGGAAGAGTTTCGACTAAAAGCAATAAAAGCCTCTGAGGTCGACTTGAGTCCTTTCGTGGCGGTCATTCGTGATGCCGTGGTGTCCCTTCGACCCAATCCTCGCTACAAGGTCGGCAGGGGATCAACCGTTATCCCCGTCGTCTGTTCCATATTTCCAACCACCGTCGTAGATTATATTCAAGCGTTTTTATAGGATGTTTAATGTCTATACAGGATTATATTTTTATTAAGACGAACGATTTACGAATTTTATTTTGTTCCAAAGTATTAAAAAATATTTCGATATAAAAAAAATATATAGAAGATGTGTAATTGGCATGCAATAATATTAAAATTATTAATGCAAGGCATGTAATAATATAGTTGCTTAAGGATATGGGTAGGCCATTAATAAGAAACCGTTTAATATTCAGGAAATATAAATCAATTGAAACAGGTGTCGTGTTGAACAGAATTTTGAAATGTTGCTGAGTTCAGAAAGAAGTATGTAAAAAATAATAATTCTCATTTCAAATTGAAAAGTAAACCTAAATTAAGCCTCCAGCAGTGGCATACCAACTGTTACCCACCAATCTCCCCTTCCTAAACCGATGATCTTCAAAATTCCATAAAGCTCTCAAAATACCTCTCTCGATAAGTCATTGACCGCCAGCATCTTCGTTTTAGGCGCAGCAAACTGTGTTTGAAGCAGCAATGCTTACTTCGTAAAGTTACATAAAAAGGGGTATCGAAAGAATAAGTCCTTCAGAAAAGAACCCCATGAACCTGCATGCAAGTCGATCAGTTTTTTTTTTAAATTCTCATAAATATTAATGAGCTCACCATGAGTCTCGAAGAATCGAACGCCAATATATCAGAGGATTGTTGCGTTTGGAGTCATGTGTCGTGAAAGAGACATAAATACTCAGGACCAACAAATTTTAACGACGATGTTTAGAAAGATGTTTCGTTTGAGCAGCTTATTTGTCATCTGTCTTCTTGTAAGGATTGCAATGACTTCCATAAATTGGACAAAAGCCGAAGAGAGAATTAAATCCCAGGCCGAAGCGTTGCGCAAGTGCAACCGATTCGTAGCCTATTTTGTTATCATGAGTGCCATTAAACATTACCTTAATTCGCAAGCTGACGATTTGGGACGCTTCACCAAAAGCGCAGACCTTCCACTGAGTGGCGCTTTATCCAAAGAAGATCGAACGAAAATGGTGGGAATACTCAAAGAAAATATTTTCAGAAAGGGCAACAAGCTTTATTGAACTTCTGTCGAGTTGTTTTGTCAAACTTGTAACTCGGATGTCAAGATTTCTTCTAAATAAACTGTTTCACCAGTTCTTTTGGAGATGTGAATTCAAATGTTTGAATCTATTTTAAGCATTTACTTTTTTTAATGTTTACATTACTGCGGCAGTTCTGAAGTTTTCTAGCGCAGCAGGTAACGTAAGTTACGTAACGGGGATCACGCAGGCCCAAATGCTATTTTGTATTTCTTATATCATTAAGTATGGATATACGCGCCAAACAATTCGAATCATGAATAAATAAAGGTAGATGTTCTGTAACAACAAAGTAGAATTCGCCAGACCACACCAGCAAATTTTTGCTTACCCTAAAGGAGACAACGTGCTTCACTTCTGGTATGGCAAGCATTACACATCAGTGGTGGACCAAATGGCACGCTAATTTTCCCTTTGAGATCGATAAAAATCCAAAGTCCGTCATGATTATCATAGCATACAATGCAATACTTCTCATTCTTGCCTCACACACCTAGCAGCAAATGTTTGCCATACATGCTCACCATTGCTTCAAAAAAGTTATCAAAATTTGTCTAAGGTTCATTTTAAGGCATTTATCAGCAGTCAAGCATTAATCTAAACTCATCCTAGTTACACCGTCTTTGGTCTATTTTGTATACATTCATCCAGAAAGTTATTAGAAAAAGGCCTTAAATAAAAAACTACTTTAAGAAATTGCTCGTATTAAACAACATTTTTTACAGCAATAAGATGTTTAAATAGTAAAGTTGTTACAGATTTGTTAGAGCAGGTTATCAAATAATACGTTAATAATAATAATAATAATACAAAATGGTCTAAACCACACCCCTACACACGTCCAAATTGCATGATGAAAGTTCAAAGCTCATGTCAGCATTTAAAAGTACATGATAGGTTCATCAAGGCAATTGACTCAAAACTTCCAGCCAAAGAACATTAACCCAAGTTAGTATGCAGAAGCTTCACAAATCATGGGTCCAGGCAATTCAATTCGTCCTTCATCAAAAGTCAGAGAATATTTCGCAACAAAGTTTTTAAATTTCAATTTTTGATTCATCTATTCAACAATGTGTTACCAATTAAAGACAAGATCCACAGCCTTACTAAACATGCTATTCTGCCTCTGAGGGAGTTTTCTCTTGGTGCTCGGAGTTAAGTTCGTTCGAAAGGATTCTTCGACGGTCTTCGGAAACGACGAGTCGTTTAGTTCGTTCGACTGAGCGGCCCTCGCCTTATTGTACATGTCCATTGTTTTCTGGAAATTAAATGCAAATAACTCTTAAAATTGTCCACGAATGCGCACCTACCCGACTTTAACGACCTTATCCGTGCAAGGTACCACTCCCACCATCATATTGCCATTGTATATCCTTCCATTTCTACTCAGTGCTCTCCTGGCTTGTATCTTGTTTTCATAGAGCAAATGAATCCAGTTTCCTTCAGCACTCATCTAATAAACAAAAAAAGCTATGCTTGTGATGCCTTCTCTGAAAATAATAATAATTATTATCAACTCACGAAGTGTTTCAAAATGAGGCCAAGATGGCCAAATTCCTCTAGGATGAAAGGCACTGAATTGGGTGCAAATCTGAAAATAAATGAATTTGTTGAGGCAGAAAATTTTAAAATCAAATTATTTTGAAAATTCCTAACCCAAAGACTGTTACCCAGAGTTCTGAAATATCCTCTTCATTCCTAATAATACTTACATTTTATAAAATATAATTAGTTATAAAAAATCACCAAAATTTAAATAGCAAAAATCATGATACCTTGAATTATCAACATTTCTATATCCAAGATAAGGACCTGTATTAAAAGTAGTACCTGATTAAGTAACTCAAAATGTCAGTAATCAAATATTATTGATATTATAAAACAAAAATAACTACTTACTGTTGGAGAAAGACTCTGTATTATTGTGTTCTGGAACAAATTGCGGACTGCAAATATCTTGCTGAAAATGAGTGTATATAAGATAGGCAGAACATAGAGATTAACTTGTGGACTTAAACAAATACATACATTATTTTGTTTTAGGCAATATTCATGAAAACTTTCTTCCAAAGTCATGAGTGGAGGAGCTCTAGGTTTATCTTGTTTCTCTCTGAAAAAAAACATGTTATGGTACCATATAACCTAGTAAATAAAACTAATAAGCATTAGATACAAACCCCGGCACACTTCTAGGAGACTTTGCAGAAGGTCCAAAATTGAAATAGGTTTGTGGCTGATTCTGACTCAACTGTTGTCGAACTTTTAAACTCTGTTTGAATCGATTAAAGTTGAAGTTAATTGCAACAGTAAATGTCAACTACGAATGTTCACCTGGAGCGATGTTGTTGAATCTCCCATCAAATAAGCCGGGAGATAGGCATTGCGAGATCTTGGGCTGCGAGCATTGGAAGAGCCCATCAGAATAGAGTCGTGATTGTTCATTATTGCGTGGTTTACTAATGAACTGGCTTCCGAAAAAGTATTATAAACACAATGTTTATTAAAATCCAAAAAATGCGGTCTGGCGCCCCTTTCGTAGTTCAATATTCACCAACAACATAGAACGACACATCAATCATGTCAAATAATTTTAAAAGTTAAAAATTTATTTAATATAATTTTATTAATTAAAAATTTCAAGAGTAATAAGAACTTGAAAATATTTTAAAATAATTTCTAAAAATTTAGGGTGCAAGAGAAATAAATTTAAAGCTGTCAATATTTGTTAGTTATTGTAACGAATTCATTTAACCCAAGCATAAAACTGCAAGAAAACGATAGAATTCGCTTCAAAGCCAATAGAATAACATAATTCATAATCGAAAAAATTCATAAATGTTTTTTTATAACATTTAACATTTTTATTTATTAATTAAAATTTAATTTAGATTGACAATTTTTAAAATACTTCGTAGGTTTCATATTAAAAATTATATTAGACCAAGATTCACGATCTTTGAAAATAAATTTGTTAGTGTGGACATTTTCCATAGTTAAGCTAAGCGGCTGAGTCGTGGCTTTACATTTTTGTATTTAATTTAATTTCAGATGTAAGGCATCGAATTAACTGCTCGAAATCTCGGTATGTTGATCTGAGTTTGCGTGATGGTCATTGTGCTAGCTAATGGAATTGACCTAAAGTGTGTCAGCCATTGCTACATTTTTCATTGTTTAAAATGCTTTGAGGGGTAGGCGAGTTAGGAATTGGGTACAATACAATGTTTTGCTAAATTGTGATTGTGGTTCAAAGAAAGTTTGAGTCTGATAAATATTAGTTGCATCTTGCAAACTGGTTGCCAATTTCATTATATATTTTTCACCAATTCATCAGAGCTTACATTTTTTTAGAACTAAAATGTATGCTTAAGCTAGTTGGGAAATCAATGTGTGATCTTAATGTTTTGGTCTATTCATTAAAATGGGATGGGTCAATTGAGATCTCATACATTGTCACATTGTGACTTAGAAAGATATAGAAAAAGTGGAGTTAATATTTATGTTTTAATTTTTTGAAATTAGACTTTTACAACCAAAAATCTGTCAATGATTAAAACAAACTTGTTAAACCAAACTTATAAATATATGGGCTGATTGAAAGACCAGCTGATGGATCAAGGATATGATTAAAAAAATTGTAATCATTTAAATTGTTGTTTGAAACAATTAAAGCAGGTTTTAGATTGAATCTTGCAGGATTTTGTTATAAAAGTAGTGTAAATATTTATGATATGTTGTAATTGTTGCAGATTTTTAATTGTCTTTGTTCCTACATATGAAAAATGGCAGATAGTGGAGATGGCCCTTCCAAAATTTTGCCATGTCCAAACAATTTAACACTTGTTGATAATCTTCCTTATTGTGAACAGGTTTGCAAGATTGAAAAATGTTATAAGCATTGCTTTGACCCAAACATGATCTATAACATTTTAGATTACATTAAATGCCAAGTTCCAAAAAGAGCAAATAGAACAACATTTTGATTCTATTAAGCATACATTTAACAAGTTATTAGATGAAAGAAAAGTTTTTTTGATGGATCAAATTGATGAAGCTGAAAAAAAGTCTTTATTTGAGGCACAAACATATGAGGATATTGGCATTGCTAAACTTGAATCCAAGATCAACCACGGTGGATAATTATTCCTAAATTATTTAACTTTTAATTGCTGATTTCAATTATAAAAATGTTCTACAGTTGCAAAAGAGCAAAATGAGAAGGTGGATGTAAAGTTGAGCTCTGAAAAACTCAGGTAAACGTGAATCTTACATTAAATTTCATAATGTTTAATAACATTTAATTGAAGCATTCTCATTAAGTTATGCCTAAAGTAGCTTAATAGGCATACATTTCTTGAGAATGACATTAAATTGACTGTGCTGATGAAGGTGGTTCAAAGTATTTATCACATTCAAGATAGAAAGTCAAACAATCTCTAAATATTAAGATTTTCAATTATATATTGTTTGTGATTTCTGCTTATGTGTTGTTACTCATCTGAGTTAATAGTAAACATATTTGCAGCTCATCTACGGTGGTTCATTTTCAAAAACTTACCGGGGCAATTCTTCAACTTCCAACAGAATCGCAAATAGTGGCACAGCTAAAAAATCTCATTTCCTCCTTTGGAAAAATCTCAAGCCAGCTGCTGCCAATCATCTCTAATATTTCTCCACAAAAGTTTTCTGTAACAGTCAAATGGATAGCTCCTGAAGTTACGGTATTTGTTATTAAATCTTTGAAATATTGTGAACAAGATCTAAATTTGTTTATTTTTGGGCTTTATTCATAAAGTGTCCACAAAAAAAACAATAAGCAATTAATAAGTTGTTGTAAGGAATAGAGTTACAGTAAATACCCAGCTAAATCTATGCTTTTTATGTTGCCTCACTAAGTTGTCTAAGGGATTAAAATTTTTATTTCATGTGATGCAATATTTTCTGAGGTTTCCAAATTATCACACATAAGATATTTTGGAAAGCCTTGTTCATATTGCAACATTTAGACAGAGTTAGGGAGGAGGTGATTGAAAACATCTTCATTCTTAATGCTCTCATGTTTTATTTCTCTTTCCTAATACTTATTCTGGTCCTGAGTAATTGCCCTGAGTAATACAGTGGTTTCTTGAATGTCCAAAATTTCCCAAATCATATTTATAGATTAGGACACAAACTTTGTGACAAAGTTGTTATATCACAAGAAAATATTTTCAAACTGGCATCGTGAAAATATCATGCATGGATTTTTGAAATGAAATGAAATTCCTCTTGAGGTGAGATGGTTGGCCCAACTGGTATAACATAATTCTGTGACCTTGGGAACTTGTTTTCCAACTGGTGTTTCATAGCTTTGATACATCAAGTGATGCATCCTCAATTAGATAAGTTCTTAAATACAGCTAGGTGACTTGCCTTTGACTCCTGCATCTCTGATAGTCTTTTACCATTTGCTGAAGTTACATTGGAGAAGCATGAAATCATGGTCAAAGGATAATTTCTGGTCTGAGGTGTTGAATAAGGTCTAAAGGCTCATAACATTGAATTGATAATCTTTTGCAACCATCACCTGTATGTTTCATCTAATAATACTGACGGAACAGGGATCATCCTAGGATTACATTGAATCAATTTTTAATCAAATAATTTTAAGTTATTGGTTCTAAGTCTTCTTTCACATTTTCTCCATGTGACAGCATACCCATATATTGGTTTTAATAAACTTCCTTGTCTCGGGAAATTATGAATTATCAGGTGCTTTGACAACTTTTCTTGACCTCAACAAATGCCCCAAAGTATTTGCAGATAATCAGACATTGCATTAGGAAGCAATCTTGTCCTAAGATGAGATTCCAAAGATGGTGGATTTTACAGATTACTGTTATTGTTATGTTCAAAACAGAAATCTTGAAATAAAATTACTATTATTATTATTACATAATTATTAATTTGATACTAATTTTAGCTGATTATCATAATTACTACTAAGCTTTTGTGTTTTACGTATCTCCTCCAGAAATTGGATGATGGTTGCACCTCTTTTATGTTGCAAATGTTAGAAGTTGGATCATCAAAGGACTACACTGAGGTTTACAGAGGAACTCAGACTGGTTTTGTTGTTCGTAATTTGAAACCGAATCAGGAATATTCTTTCAGAGTATCCAAATTAAATGCTAATTGTTCACCTCTTTGGAGTTTCCCAAAATCAGCTTCAACTCTCACCCCAGTTTTGAGTGAGCATTTGTTTTTTGTATGCATGTAGAAGAATTATATTTATGTGGGTTAAATGATGGTGCTAAAAGTTATGCATGGATTTAGTCTGAAATCATAAGAAAAATAACGAGGTTGTAACCACATGAGCAATCAGCATTATGGTTAACGATACTTATGCTTTCAAAATAATGTAATAAAATATCGTTAAATCCCTAGTTTAAAACTCCAAAAGCTTTGTCTTTCATTCAGTCCTGCTCACAGGGTTGTTTATTAGAAAGGCTGCCATTGTTGGTTACATTGCCATTAAACAAATGTATAATGAAAGATATTTGGAAGCAAATGTTTAATATGTCTTTAGTTTTCATTATTTTTGAAATATCTAATTATTTTTTATTAAACTTAGGACATATAGGTTGTAGGGTAGAAGTAACTTTCATTTTCTCAGTCTGTATGTAACAATTTACATCTCACCAGACAATGATTACAGTTGAATGCATTCGAATAATAGAAATCATTACTTATGAGCATTGTAATAATTAATAATATAATAACTATATACTTTTAATTAGTAGTGGTAGTGATGATAAAAAATAAAGTGGTTCAAGTTGATTTGACTGTTAAAACTTGTCATAACAGCCCTGCCATGATGAGATCTCATTTGATGTGATATGTTATAAAACTAAGCAAATTAAAGGAAATCTTTGACATTTAGGCTACTAAGATCTTCAAACTATTATTATTTTGTTCAATATTATGCATTTTAATTGTATTTATTGATCTGTAACTAAGGAAGGAAGGAAGATAATGTTTACTTGACCACTATGAATAAAGAAAATCTATTATTTAAATTATGTGCCAGTGACTTTTTTTGAAGTTTAGGTCAGAACGTACAGCATATAACTAGATTTTATTATATATGTTTGAAATTAACACTATGACATTTAGCCCTGGTCTGTCTTATTGCTATGTTGAAATTGAAGATATGGGTATGAATTTTGTCTTGACCTTGAAAGTGTCCTTGTGTGCTAAATATAGTTTTAATCTGGTTTAAATGAATTCTATAAATATTGTTTATTTATGTTTAATGTTGGATTTGTTAGAAACATCAATAATTGCTGAGTTTAAACTAAATCAACTTAAGACGTAACTTGTTTTCCTTATTTTAGAATGGAAATTAGATTCTGGCTGCACATTGTTGAATGACGGTGCCACTCTATGTACAATTTTGCCTTCAATGTTCCTATCAAGTTCAAGATCCTATGTTTGTGGCAAACCACTGCTACTTTTGATAGAAGCCTTGCCTGATAATGCCAGCATGGAAGAGGATGGGTTTGGCCTTTCGACCGAGGAAGCCAGCGAAATCAAGCCGATGGATAAAGGAACACTGTTCCTGACATGCACCGGTTTGTAATAAGTCTTAGGGAATACCATGGTAATATAGTAATTTAATAATTTGATAAGTAATATACCATGCTAATGTGGTAATTTAGTAATATTGATGCAAAATATGCCATTGTAACATAATAATTTATGCATAGCCTCTTGCTTTTAATGATTTAGGAACAGTCTGTGTGGGTAGCCAGAAAATGACCACAAAATTGCCTGTGATCAAGCAAGGGTCCGTCATCACGTTTGAATCCGAGAAACTTCCAAATAATAAAGTTAGGATAACGATTGAGGTTGAGGAAAAAGTCGTTACTTTTGATTGGTTAGGAAGCTGGGATCCCCAAAACACGCTTCGGGACAACGGCAATTTGCATTTTTTTGCATGTCTCTCTTCTCCTGGCTGGAGAGTAACAGTGGAGTAAATAATTTTTATCCTGGCCTCTTCTGACAGATTCTAATGCTTCCTCGACTGGTCTCTGCAAACGGTACCCGGGACTTTTAGTCATCTGTGTGTTTGTCACATTGTTATTGTTTTTTATCATTTTTCTCGGTATGAAATTTAAGTTATCGTTAAAAGAATGTAAATCTACTTTCGTTTACGTTTACGCGTCATTATGAGCTGAGTTTTGCGTAGTAGTGATGTTTGTTTCGAAGAATCGCGGTTTTGCGAGACCTTGCGCCTCAAAAATGCCTTGACGTCAGGATTTGTTTTGATAATGTCGAACGTAATGGAGGAAATCGATGCAGATGAAGGTACGCTGTGTGATACAAAATATTCTGGAATGGGAGTTGCCTTGGATATTGAGTTTGGGCCTTTGGCCCAGCGAAAATTGGACGAAGAATACATCCAGAAAAACGACATAGAGTACGTTTTTAAGAGCATTATAGCAGGCCTTATGATGAAGAGGCCTTTGGATCACGTCAACTTCATAGAGAATCGATTGAAGGAGCTGAAGTTAGAGCGAGATAGAAGCAAGATTCACATTACGCTCATCGCGCTTAAAGCTCAAGAAGACAGGACTGAATGCAACGCCTTGCCTCCTCCAAAAAAAAGTGGAATAGAATTCAAAAATGAAAATTCGTGGTCCAAATTTGCAGATCCGCTGCACCCTCAGCGTAGTGTTGTGAAAAAAAAATTGTATCTTGATTGCTCAGACATAAAGGAAGAGGAATGTAAAGAAGAAGAAGATGACATGCTGAAACAGCCAGTGAGCCTCCATGACCTAGCAAGCAAAATAGTGATCGAAAGGGGCGCCAACATGTTTGACATCCCTGTGTTTCAGGAGCCCATGATTCTTGATTTAGGAAACATCAATAGTAAACCTCTTTTCAATATTCCGGATGAAGACCAATAGTGTCAACTGTCCACATTTCTCGTCAAATACTTAAAATTTATGAATGTAACAATTGAGAACGAGGATATAAGAGTTTCTGAATGTTGAAAGTGATCGTTTTATGTTTGTATTCTATTAAATGTTCTTTGTACTGAGGTAGAATTTTTGATTTGCGGTGTCGAAAGGAAAGAAAAGAATCTTTTCTGCTTATTTTTAGAGGTGTGCACAAATAACCGTTAACCGATATTAGCTGTTCATTTGATTTGGCTCTACCAGGTTATCAACTACCAGATAATATCAAATACAAGATAAACGAAGAGGAAGAGGCTTGAACGTGACGTTTTTTTTTAAATATTCCTATCTGGGAAATTTTTCGAGTTCAAGGCGTTTATAAAAAGTGTTCAACTGGTATATATCGGTAAAACTTAAATTGTTGATCAAATGGCAGTGTCATGATGACGAGTGTCGCGGAGAAATGGTGCGGAGGCGGATTTTTAAAACAAAATATTTGTCAAATGAAAGTATTCTGTTTGTTCACATGGTGGAATCCAACATTTTCTGAGTTGTCTGCATTAAGCAATGAGCAAGACAAATGACTAGCCTGGGATAACTAAAATTCGTTAGAAATTTTGTGTATATCGTATTTTTGTATGTATTAAATAAAAACAAAAATAAATGTTTTTGTGTTGCCGCTATGGGATTCATCGCCAAGGTTTCAATTGGCAGAGCCCTGTGCTAAAAATGGCTAAGAACTGATGCAGAGTTTCCCGTAATTTCAATGAGAATGCAAGAATTCAATTGAAGTCGGTTATGCTACTTTGTCGGAAGTTCTGTAGTTAAGAAGTGCAATATATTAGATATTATCTATTATAACCTAATCTGAATAGATTCTGCAACATTAATCAGCTACATTAACATTTAGTTACATTAACATGAGTTAGGCAACAGTCGAGATTGGGAGAGAGAGAGGGGGGAGATTTTTCTATATTAAACATTTTATGCGCTCATCCCTGGAAGAAATTAAAAACAAACCGACAGCACTGGTCAATTTCTAAGTCCTGTAAACAGGAGTTCGTTTGTGTTTAAAAACAAAATTTGGGGAGATTTTATATTTAGCACTATATATATATTTGCAAATCGTTTAAAGCATGGCAGATCAAGAGAAACAAGCACGATATTTAATAACTTTAGCTGCAATTCACCGTTTAGAAAAGGCCAAGATTTCCGCAGAAAGGAAAGCTATCGGCTTATCTTCAGACCAAAGCTTGTATGTCGATGCTTGAAATGCATTTTTTGGCACGCTTAACATTCTTATCCAAACAGTGACATCATTTTATATTATTTTATGAAAAAAAGATTAGGTTCTCTGGGAGCTTGGCTACTTTCAAAAGCAGGGAGCTGGTGCGTCTTTTTCTTTTGTCCGTGCTGTTCTCGAGGAAGAACGGAGGGCCTGTTGTCGTTTTTCCACTTCAGAAGATGCAATATATTTGGATCGAATGCTTACCTTTACGATTTGTTCAAAAACTTAATGGGTCACTCTAGTGCTTTCCTATTTATGTTGAATGTTTGATTTTCTCAACCTGTTAAATGGAGTAGAATGAATACTATTAAGGATATATAATCAAGTTTTAATTTACAGCATTTATGGCCGGCTGGTTATTTGCTTTTATCATGGCATTGGTAATGATTTACGTGTTTGATCGCGATCCTTGGTGGTGGATGCTTTATTGTGGGCTGCTTGGATTCTTTCTAAGCTTCTGTCTTTGGTTCCATGTTATGTTCCGTTGTTACTTCGCCGTTCTCATCATCAACATCTTCTCAGGTACAACTTTTCAAGTAATACGATAGCAATTGTTTAATTAATCTCTGGAAATGTTGTCGATATTTTCAGATAAGTCGGTGTGGGCGATTATGATCTATGCAATTTATCTGACTTCGACTGGTCCTGTAGCGAATATCAAACTTAATTCTGAGATCGTTATCAAGGACCTTGTCTGCATGATTGAAGTTGTTTTCAATAACAGCAAGATGTTTGGAGACAGAACTGCCAATCCTCTTAATGGTATTAATAACCACATTTACATTGGTAACTTCAGAGGGAATGCTCCAGACTTGATTTTAAGATGAATTTTAAGGTACTCGATAATAATTTCTTTTCGGGAAGTTGTCTGCTAGAAATACGTAATTACATATTGAATCTATTAATTCCTATGCAATTATCCAAGTGCTAAGATAATACACCCACGAATATCTATTTTGGCTTTTCATTCTAGAGGCTTTCAAGTCAATTCACGAAAATATGGACAAATTAAATCAATACAGTGCTCTAATGAAAGAAGGCATGCAAAGTGTTTTAGAAACAGTTAGGTTTTTTCGTGAGTATTCTTGCTAATATTACAAAAGAACAATTTATTTTTAATCTTCATGTTTTCAGAAGCTGTGCTGAAGAACATTATCAGAATTTGTAAAAGTTTGAAAAGTCTGTGTACTTTTTTCTGCGATTATTTGTGCCAGAAGTGCAGCACGATAATGATGCTTCCTCACAGAGCCTGCATGTTATTTTGTTTGCCTTACAATTGATATTTCCGTCACTTCGGTAATTTATATTCAATTCTTCACAGGAGATATTTACCCGTGTCATTTGTTATTCTGTGCGCCCCTCTCATGATATTTGATGTGGTGTGCATTGCATTTTGCCGTGAGTAACGAAAAATTAATCGAGCTTAAGATTCTGTTAGTCATCTGTTAAGATTTGGATTGGCGTTCCACAGTTGGTAGATTCGTCCTCTGCTATGCTCCTTCGATATTTAGCTTGCTGTTCAAGTGGTGGGCCACCTTGGCGAGTAATTAATACTGGCTTTTGCTTTGCTTCTCCAAAAAACTGAACTATTGAATGTTTGCAGTGAATGCTATGGGGACGTTTGCTTCTATAATTGCTGGTGCCGATTTTAAGATACAAATATATTGGAGCGTCAAATATAAAACCATACAGTCGAAATCCTATTTAAATGTGGCTGGGAAAATATTTCAGGAGGCTTATTATGGCGTTGTCCACTTGGTCGAAACATACATTGGTCTTACCATATATCTCGTTTATTTTTTTGTCTTTTTCATTTGTGTCGAGTAGGTATTTTGCATTTTTTAATTCTAAACATAAATTTGGATTTTGCCTCTTCATTGTCTAATGTATCCACATGCCTTTCGACAGTGCATTGTGGTACATTTACCAATATTATTACTTTGACAAATTTGATAACGTAATTGTCAATGAATCCTTGATGGATATTGATCAGAGGAGGAAACTGAGAAAGAGGCCCACAATATTTCCTCTTCGATATTCCGAGCTTCAATTATACGGAATTGCCGGTGAGTTTATTAAAACTGTAAAATTATAATTATTTTCCAATACATTTAGCGAATATAGTTGGCTAAATAGAATGGCTCGAAAAAAGCTTCAATAATTACGCGAAAACATTAATTTCGCTAAAATCAAATTTTCAAAATAATAATAAAAAAAAATAACACTTTTCAAGTTATTACAACGTAAGAGGAAATAGCCATTTTGTAATTTTTGAGATCGTCAAACAAGATCTCTTAACTAAATTTCATGTTTTAAACAATTATTAAATAAATTCTGTGCACAAAGATCACATATTCAAAAAGGTAAAATGAGTTCATATATTCTGAGGTCCTTACAAGTATGGACAATCCAACGAAGAACCATTAAAATTTAATCGAGTTAATTTAGTTGAAGAGCCACAAAAGATTTTCATACGAGTTCTTCAGTGTCCAAATAATAACAGGATGCCACAAACAAACAAAAATTGGATGGATTTTATTTTTTGTTGCTAAGGGTTGGGGTATTAACAATTTTTAAGGCTGAATTTTGAATCTCTGGCTGAATAAAATTCGAGCTACTTCGTTGTTAAACATGTACTACATGTAGAAGTAGAAGTTTAACTACATGTTTAATTAAGCAACTAAAAAGCAAGTAAACGGTTATCTATTTTAATGATTCTGTGATTGTGAATGAATTTCTAAAAGTGAATTTCGATATAAATAGTTGTCGTTGGAACTTTAAGGTGGCAGACTGTCGCAAAAAGAAAAGAAGGGTATGTTGTCAATGGTTATGGGTGTGAATCTACTACTCATTGTGACGCTTATTATCTTCTTGGTGGACTACAGCATGTGGAAAATAGTACAAGTTTATCACGAGCACATGGTCCACGTTAAGATGATCAGTTATGGTGAGTCCTTTGGAATCGGAATTTGAAATCGTTGCCTTTTGACTCTAAATTACCATGTGAATATTATAATATAGTAATATAAATCTGTTTAAATAGTTTAAAACCTTTACAGCCTTATCTGTTCGCGTAGAAGGTAAAGGTGTCTTCGTTGAATTGTACAGGGATCTCTTGAAATCTTTCACCGAAGTCAAAAGTGATAAGAATTTGTTAGCAGGTTGCACCACAAAACCATACGAGTTCACTCTAAAAGATCTTCTGAGAATCAGTTATTACTTACCTTTTTTTTACTACCAAACAGACCTACGGGAAGAAGTAAACGAGTTTATTATTTGTTTTAGGTATTGTATACGGCTTTGTGTATGCTTCGATTGTGCTGAAGCCATATCTACATCGATTGAGATTGAGGCTCTGCGATATATTTTTTCCCAAAAGAAAGCTGCAAAGAGCTATTTGGCTTTACAACAATATTCTTAGGAGACGTATTCCACTCCTTAAAATGGATTTCGATAGAGTTGCTTATTCCAGCGAAAGAAGAGTTAGACAGCCTTCACTGCTCGAGAAACTGGCAGCCAGGCTTGACTTTTAACGTTTTATCAATCTAATATCTATTTTAAATAAACTCACTTTGTGCAGCTTATATTAACTACCTTTCTTTTAATATTTCAGATTCAGTTTGTTTGATGATCTTCTGAACTGTCTTGGATATGAAAGCCTTTATTGTTTGATGTGCGGCATCAACGGCAAACCGCAGGATCCACACTTTTACAAATGCAGCAATTACGAATGCACAGGTGATTTCTGACCTCTGAAATGAGAAAGCTTAATGAACATGTATTGGTTACAGGTTTATATTGCGAAGCATGTTTCAATGAAGCTAACAAAATCTGTGCTCTTTGTTACCGACTCATAACTTACGATGATGAAGATGTCAGTGAAGAAATGTGAGAATTTCGTTCCAGTTTGATTTTATGTTGAAATTACCGGTGTAGAAAAAAGTTACGGCTTTCGAGAATTACATAAAAGTTCAAGTAACGAGTAAATTTTAGGTCGTTATTGAACAACATTTGAAATTATTAATCAAATCAGTAACGAAAAACTTACGTCTAATGATCTTTTCGTAACACCAACTATTCGCAAACTTAATATTTTCCTCCAGGGATTCTAGTGACGAAGATGTCATGGAGGACAAAAGACAAATTGTGAAACTGAGCAACATGTTGAACAGTGGAGAACCAGGTCAACAGAATCCTGATTGGTCCTACATGAACCAACGAAGCAATCTCAAGTCTTATAATGTCATCGACGATTGGAGAATTCGCAATCTCAAACTTAGAAATAGAAGCGGCCCCAAACTGATTTGATTTAAGTTATATTTAATTATTACTCCACAGTACTTTCAGAAGGAATTTATAGGAAATACTTTATGAGAACTTATCGTTGGGTTGGCGAGATGTCAAACCCAACTGTTACGATTTTGGAGTATAAAAAAGTTGGAAAGACACTTGAAGTTATTTAAGTTGCGGCAAATAATATTTTTCAGAAGTCGAATTATTATTACATAATTAACCTTAAATGTTATACCCGTCGATCTGCTTCTCAAGTGATTTATCTCTAATGCTTCACAATGGACAGATGTAAGAAGGGTAAAAAAAAATCACTCTAGAAAGAATATTTAATTTTTTCAGTACATAAAATTTTTAATTATTTTTTTGCTTACTTAAGTTAAACTTTTGCATCGACAACGGTTTCCAAAACGTTTTGACGTTTTCAGACAGCGGGGAACGGTGGCGTAATTTCGTAAGATGGCGAGCCAATAATTCGATTTAAGACCTTGCGATTTCAAGCAAATATTAATTTTTCTGAATATTAATTGAAAAATAAAGATTCTAGAGGTCCAACGATGGTGGAGCTGGAAGCTCATAAAAATGACGAAGATGAGTTATGGGTAGATATTATTTAAATAATTTCCTGGTCGTATTCAGGCAAGAAATCTTTAATCTTTCAGGAAGAGTACGAAAGGAATAAGGAAGAGGAGAGAAAATATTTGTTTCGAGGAAATGATGAGGATATTCATGGTGCTAAAATGAGATGGCTTCAGAAACGGTGGCAGCAGAGTAATTATTTAATAAATTTTATAATATATTCTGAGATGAATAAAAAATATTTAGGCGTTTGCAATTGGTTTGCTACTTTATCTAGTTTGCGAACGGATCAGATGCATAGAAAACGTTTTCCTTATTTTATGTTGCTTTTGAAGTTACTTTTGGTTTGATCATACTTTTGTAGAGAAAGCTGAACTCGACAAAATGTCATTCATAAAAAGGTTTCTCACGAGTGATGCAGATGAATTTGTAATCCTCAAGTTTATCTTTGGATTTCCCTTTGGAGTAGTGGCTGCATTTGGTTCTCTTCAATTATTTTAAAAATAAATTCAAATAATTGGAGCTTGGCTCTTTGTAGATGAAGATCCATTGAAATTAATTTGGAAATGAGAACCAATATTAATATCGTTTCAGTCCTTTATTACACAGTTCTGAGTCAACTTGAGGTTGAACCTATGGACCTAAGAATGCAGTTTGCACTTGGCTTTATAATATTTTATGCTCTCGCCTTTGCTTGGTCTGCTGGAATGAGGTGTATCACATTTCTTCTTATACCGACTATGTTTGGGAGCAGTGGAAGGTTTTATCTCTATGCAATCCTTCTTTCCATTCTCATCACAGGTCAGAAACTCAAGAAAGTTTTAGTATTTTTGGAGTAATAGTACAAATGAATGTAATTAATGATTTCAATCGAAAACAATTTTATTCTCGTTTGGCACAGTGACAGTTATTACCTTTCCAGGCCCCCTTGGCACAATGATTTCAAATGGACATGAAGTTTTTAGAGCTTTTTTGTGTGGTTTCCACTTGGTTAAAAATCAAACAAAGATTTCTCTTACTGTCACCTTGGTGCCACTATTGGACATTTTGATAAATCTTGTGGTATTTTATCGCTATCCTCGTTTATCTTTACATTGATGATACAGAATTGCCATCTTATGTTTACTTCAGCAAAATCAGGATGAATTTTTGAGTGAAGTCTCAAAACTTGGGGATCAAATAAAAGCCTTCCTCGACTCTGTAAGTATTTTATTTCTTAACGCCGTAATTCTTAGCTTCTTGGCGATGTAATTAAATTTTTATTATTTGCTTTCATCTTTACGGCTTTTCTTGATATGTTTGCACCTTCAGGGAGGTTTTATCTTCGTTCCACTTCGAAATTTTGTTGGTGATTCCATCTTGACGGACATTAATCATTAGAATTTTAACTTAAATTCTCAAACTTGAGGAGATTTTTGATGGTAATTAGAGTATTTGAGCAATTACACTCAGAAAAACATTTACTTCAGATGATTTACCCGGAACTGGAAGGAACCAGGAATGCCAGGATAGAAATATCCAACAGGTACCAAGATTCTGAAGTGAATTTGGAAGAGGTCTTTGAATCTGAGACTCAGATGTATGAGGCTTCCCGCATGAAACATTTTGTGAAGGAAAAAGTTGAAGCATACTTTCAAGTTGTCAGGATTAAATGTCAAGGTTTGATTGGTTAAACAAATATTAAAATAATTACTTAGATTGATACAGACATGTTTATTTTGGGGATTACGTGAGTTTTTATCCTTGTGTGGAAGGCAGATATCGGTTTCATATCGGTTTCATTCGAAAATCTGCTGATTATTCTGTGCTCAAGCTTTTACAAAATGTGATGTTCTGATTTCTTTATGCGTTATGCATCGTTATTTGCACAATGTGTATATATTTGTTAACATGGATTCATTTGTTTGTTTACAACCAGCGATGATCGATTGGGCACAAGAAAAGTGTGTGGAGTTATGGAATCAACTAGTTTTTATCTGCTGCGTAGTTTTATGTATTTTCTTCTGGGTGTGTTTTATAATATTACCTTCAGAAAGATGTTATGTCTCTGAAAGTGAGTCAAGTTTCGATAACAAAAGATTTAAAAAAAAACAATCATTTTATTGCTTCTATGCCTTGCAGTGCCAGGACGATATCTAGGATATGACTGCGGAGATATTGGTAAAGAGGAAATCGGTGATGAATATGCTGAAAAGATATTGAGGCTGAGAAAAATGGTGGACGAATTTTTTAACAAATTTGATGCCAAGTTCCAATACGAGGTGGTTTCAGCTAATTCTTATTTCAATTTAAGCCAAAAAAATCATATCGTTGAACTTTAAAAACTATGGAAAATACGTTTGCATGGGGATCTTCGTTGAAGGTTCCAGAAAAAGACGAAGACGAATCTGTGATGATGGTGACAGCAGAGCAGGTTGAAGCCGTTGTCGAGCAGTCGTTTGCTTTCAAAAATCTCGTCATTGAATTCGTTTCAAAAACTCTCATGAGATGCATTCCATTCCTCTTTGTGGTCGTTTTGTACCAGTACGTGAAATTAAATTAATTCGCTTTGATGGTCGAATTCGCCAATTTTGTTGCTTCGTGCTGGTTGCAGGTCGCAGCGTTACTTGGACAGATTCATGACGGACATCACCTTCGATAACAGACACATGACCAGTTATTTTGTCCACATCGATAACAGACGAAAACTTCTGGTTTAAGTTTTTTTTTTTAATTTTAAAATTAATTTAATTTAATTTGAGGTATTTCAAGTGCTGCATCAAAAATAGGATTTGTATGTATTATCTTACGGGAACTTTAACATTATTCTGTAAATTACTTGGGGTATAGCTGGAGAATTTGTTTAAAGTATTTCAGAGTTTTTAAAGCGTTAATAATTGTGGGGATTATCATTTGGGTAGATGAAAAGATTTTTGCTTCCCCTCAAGAAAATGGAATTGGGTGAAATTAAGGAATTGTTCAGTCACAGATTCAATCAGCGGGATCTGATGATCCTTGTAAGACTACTGAAATGGTGCACATTTGTTTAAAATATGTTAATTTCTCTACTTTAATAGACGTATTAAATTTTATTCTTTCACCTTTTCTCTTCTTCATATTAATATTAAGATTATTATTATTATTCTTTTTTATGATTATTTAATTCCAAATCAGTCAAATTTTTATGTTTGCAGGCCTCGAGTTTCTCGTGGATTATTACATTTACAGTGTATTTTACAATTGCTTTTGCCATCGATTACTGTTTTGCTTCTCTTCTGCAACTTTTTAGACTTTACGGTGCTGTGGACTACGTCCATAAAGGTCATTTGTTAATTAGTTGTACTTTTTGTTAAACAACATTTACTTCTGTTAGGTAGGCGTTGACTGTTGACTATCAAGTTTAAGTCATATTTACAAAATGTACGTGTACGTCTTGCATCAACAAACATTGATGAGGACATCAGCCCAGCTGTTTCCAAGGAACCAAAATCGCACAATTTGATGATGTGACCTGATGCATCTCTCCCTCCGCGTGTCTCCACTCAAATTATATTCCAGGACCTGAATTCTCTTCAGAAAGTTTCTTAAAATTTTAGGCCATCATGAATTTTCAATGACCATAGCTGGGGACGGTGTCATAGCAAGGGCCCTGAAGTTGTTCACCAAGGGATTCAATCAGAAGAAAAGTTTACATGTCGAGACTTCAAACAGAGGTTCGACTGATCTTAATAAACCTTAATTAACCTGGATTGCGTGTTAATGTTATTAATTAATGTTACAGTTTGCCTACCTGTGCCAATGTTCACTCCAGCCATATCATACTTTCGGGTTTATGCCTTTCTTGTTGTGATTATGGCTTTTTATTTCGTGGAGCCTCATTTGAAAAAGTACAGAAGTGTCGTTGCGGGATTTATTTTCAAAAAGGTTGATTTCAATTGTTCAATACAACTGGAATTTAGATGAACGATGTTTTCGATGACAACGGTTAGAATAATTTTTTAACTGGATTTTCATTAGAGACAGAAAAAGCGAATTATATATTTGTATAACGACATGCTGAGAAAAAGAATTGGATATCTCCATCAAGCACGGCATAAAGTACGCAGAAGCATAAAAAATAATACATTCACAGTAAGTATTTTATTCCGAGTGTTTCTAATGTCTTCAGTTTTTATTCTAATAACTTTTTAATTTGTTTACAGATGCCTGTGGGATTCTTTTTAGCCTTAAGATATGCATTCCCAGGAAGATTCGAATGGTTGCGTCATTTAGGCCTGGGAAAGCAACATTGCATTATTTGCAACGAGGATGAAAACAAACTTTTCAGACATTGTCCTACATCCCTCTGTAAGGCTGCCTACTGTGCCATTTGTTGGGTCGATATAGGGGTAAGGAAAATCGACGACCTCTATGATTTGGTTTTCTTTGGTTTACTTCCGAGTGTCAGTTTCATCTGTTCGTTAGTAATTTCATATTAAAAAATCTTTAAGGCAGTTAAAATGCATTAAAGCTTAAGGCAAGTGTTTGTTAGAAAATATTTTAAAACTTGCGAAAGCGTCTCTATGGTATGTGGACATTTTAAGGTGTGGCTTTGTGGGCATTGGACACATTGGTTATTTATCCTTTTAGTTCCGTTGCTACGCCTGCAGAGACAATGATGACTGGTCAGAATCTTCCGGAGGAGAAACTATTGAAGATAAAATAAAAAATAAACAAAATTAATTGTAATTTCGGATTCTGAAGTTATCCAATTTATTGTTTTGACTTTGATGCTGAAAATGGACTGAGTGCCAGTTTTGTGTTCGATATTCGTACGAGTAGCATTTGTTTTGGGCGTTGTTAGTAAATTGAATTGGGAAGGAGGGGGGAACTTCGTCCAGATATTTATTTGCCCAAAAGGCTGGACTCACGCCAGTACAAGAGTCGCTCCGAGCAGCCACTCTTGGAGGCCAATATGCTTGAGGGGTCGTGTTCGGATGCCAGCGAAAAACTCACTTTCTCAAGAATAATGCTTCGCTTATAGCAATAGGATAAACTATTATTGATGTCTCATAGTGCATCCAGGTAAGCGAGGGCAATCCGATATGGTTCGAAAATATCTTCAAAGTTGATAAAATTTTCGAAAGGACTCCCACAGTGGTCCATGCGTCAAAATTTAATTCGAACAAATACTCCAAAATTGCATAAGGTTTTCAAATATTCAATCTAGGTTATTATTTATAAACACGTAATAAAAGTACCCTTTGCAGTTGATCTGTTTTCAAAGCAGCTCTTTTTCATGATTTCTGTGAATATATTGCCTCCTTTTTAGCAAAAAATTAAAAACTTCTAAACCTGAAACTGCACTTATTGGCGGATGAGACCATGACTTGACGTGTGTAAATAGAATTCGCGGATTGGTAGCGCACTGAAGTCTTCCTTATTCATTGAGCAATTAAGACCCTTTAATTGGTAATTAAATAAAGATAACGTTTTAATAGCAAGAATAAATTACAAGACGGTGGGTAAACCCGTTAACATGCGCAAAGCTCCACCCATTACCATATTAAAACCTCATCAGCCTGGCTCGGCATTCCTTAAATATCTCGCTGGAAATATTGTTCGCAGTAGACACACGCGAGCTTTGCTTGAAGGTGGGTTGCAATTTTGCCGATTTAGCGGATTTCTTTATCATTGATAATTTTAAAATATAACTAAAGAGCTTCATCGATTTAGAAGTACCATACTCTAGAATTTTACACCAAGAAGTGTAGCGGCCATCGCTAATCCCGCTTGATCTATTGTTTCGCCATTTTGAAACCGACGACTTAAGCAGCCTGCGTCCTTTGAATCGATTTCCGAATCTCTTCAGAATTATGCCTCAAAAAAAGAAAGAAGGAGCTAAAGCAGACGACAAGAAGGCCGAAAAAGCTGCAGAAAAGGCAAAGGCCGAAGGAGAAAAGAAAACCGCCAAGAGCGGCGACAAGAAGAAGAAGAAATGACCGGCTATATTAGCCAGCGCTCACTGACTTGTGTAGTTTAAACACTCTTATGTTTTGTCAGAGTTACAAATTTTTCGTTCAAAAATAAATTTTCATTAAGAGAAGGCTTTTGTAGATTGTTAGTAGGAGTGGAACTCTAGTTTCGTCACTTTACAATGTGTTCGTTACGTGTTCTGCAACCTTATTCTGGATTGAAGTTAGAATAGAGACCATGGTCTTTAATTGCGTTCGGGATAGTTCCTCGCCTTTGCATCTTCCCAGTACTTCATCAAGGTCTTCAAACATTTTTAACGTCCTATTGACAAGAGTATTTTGTTCCTTGTCTTCGTTGGAGTTATCTTCGTGAATGATAGTGATAGCCTGGTGAGAATCATCTCCTCCACAAACTTGTTCTTTTGGCTCAGTAGAATGCATTTCTTTTGACGTCAGATTGTCAACAACTCTACCTTCCGTATCAACAGCTTCCTCGTGGCAATCCTTGGCTGAGGATTAAAATTTGTAAATTACAAATTTATGATGATTGATGAAAATTCAAACCATTTACCTGTCTTCTTGAGTTTGCTGTTGGTGTGGTCCATCCAATGCTTCAATGCATCTCTGATCCTTAGTGATTTAGGCTGTGGTACAGGTAGCATCTCCAATTCAGGTTCTGACATGGCTGCCAGATCTCCCACTGTTTTGATATTCTTGGCGCTGAGCAAATTCTTCAGACCTCTTGCCCTTGAGTAAAATGTTGACATGTTAATATGCAAACTGAATCTGAGGATTCATTATTTGAGATCAGACCATGGGGATGTGCTTATTCTTGGCAAAATTACTTCAATGGGACATGAGGAACTAGTAAGTTCTGGGAAAACAGGCACACCATTTTCCTTATTTGTACTTTGTGAAACGAGATTGCCTTCGTTTCTGTTGAACTATACAATTGGTGAATTCTTTTTAACTTTGTTTCAATAGTTATGTGGATATAATAAATAAAAACAAATTAGATAAATATGAGTAAACAGAAAGAGGCAGACTGACTACTTCAAGACAAAATAAGGCATTACTTGTTCTTGATTATATGTTTTCACATCTCTCTTTGTTAGATGATCATGTCTGTTAGGAATTTCAACAGTAGAAACAATTTCTGAAAAAGCAACTCTCCTGATCTGCAAATAATATGAAATGATATCTAAAACATGAAATAAATGAAAATTTTGGCACAGACTCTTTCATCAATAATTAGCGCATCATGAATAATCTTGCGCACGCGACATGAGTTGATCGATTCTTCAATTGAATGAGTCCTCAATACATCTTGCTCAAGCGAAATAAATAAAAGATTCCTACCTTTGAAGAGGGAGAAAAACCATAGTCAGAGTCTTGAAGTTTTCTTTTACGAAGAATGCCTGTGCTAGGAGAATTGTAGCAGAGGGGTGTCAGCAATGCATTATCTACAGACTTTATAGTTGGGGAAACATCTTTTTGAATATTGTTATTTGTGTTTCTGGTTGGAGTGAATTGGACTGACGAAGATGCATCGTTATCTATTACAAGCGTTTTGTCCTCCAATGAGGATAATTCAATGTGCAGCAGTGCAGCTTGGTCAGAATTAGGAACAACAGATGAACTTTTGCACTCTGAATCATTGGTGCATTTCTGGTTATTTTCAGATAAAGGAAGCAATGAATCATCATTTTCAATATGATCTTTGGTTATAATTGATATATTAACGTGCTCCTTTGGAAGGTCCATGCTGCAAGACTGAACAGAATTCTGGTCCGAATAACGACAATCATTTGCCAGTTCCTCAGAGATTGAACTATCTTGAGCACCTCCATCAATCTTGTCACTGATGCCTGATTGTGGAATAAATTCAACTGTACTCTGTTGGCTTTTTTCTGGACTTTCAATACTGCTTTTTGAATCACTTGATGTAGAACTTTTAATACTTGCATTTAAATCTTTGCTTTTTTCTGGATTTCCAACATTGCATTTTGATTCACTTAATGTAGAAGTTTTAGTATTTGAATTTAAAGTCCTCCTTGGCCTCAGGAACCTTCTACTTGGAGTTTCGCAAAGAGATTGCTTAGAGTGACCCTTTGTTAAAGAATTTTCATTATCAATTTTTTCATTATTTCTCTTTCCTAATAATTTCCCTAAAGGAATATCTTCCTCATCTTCATTTTGGACGTCATTGAAATGATTTAATAATGACTTCTTGCAGTTTAACTTGCTTTCAACTTTAATGTCAATGCTTTTATCAATTTTGGATTTCTTTTCAGAATCATCCTTTGCACGTTTAAGTTTTTTAGTTGGTAATGATTTTGATCCATTGTCTTTAATGAGGTTATGTGATTTATCTTTGTGCTTAGAAGATTTGGCAGATCTCAGATGCCTACTTTTAACTTTGCTTCTATTTTCGTCTTGGTCTACACACGGTGATTTCGAGAGTCTTTTTGTCATTTGTGTAAAATACCTGCACGTACGATGATACACAAGTTAACTAGTGAAACACAATAAAAGAAACAAATTTCCTCAAATGAAAAAGCTTTGTTCTATAAAATGATAAATACATTAAGAAAAATACATATATCATGGAAAGCTTATAACAAAAGTAACTTTAACAAATAACACAAATTATGGAGGACAATGTAAAATTCATATTATCATAAAAACTTACAGATGATTGTTTCTAATATATAAATTTGCTTCAAAAATTCTTCAAATACAAAATTAATTAAGCCAGCTATCCAAAACAACATGCGGCGATGATCAAGTGATCCCGCGCTTGCTGGAAAATAAAAACAAACAAGAATATTTTATTTTAATTTTAAATATTTGAATAAATTAAAATTAATGCAATAATAACAAAATATATAAAACAATGTCATCTAATTTTTTAAAATATTAAAAAATCACCACTTGGTCGCAGGGGACTCTAACCCCTTACGAAAAGCAAAAAAAATAACAAAGAGTTAGCTGTTTATAATGTTTGAAAAAAACACAAAGCCGATAATTTACGGGCTGGCAACCAAATTGAATGAGGTGCGGATCGGCTAGAGACAGTCACATAACTAGTCAACAGACCACTTTTAGCCCAGAGAGAAAGTAATAATTGGGAGATGGTTACAAAAGGAAAGGTGTTGGAGACAATAATTTAAATAGTATTTACAAAACTTTCGTATTTATTAATTTGTTCAAAGTACGAACTATATACTTGACATAATATTTTACAGCACCTATGCAAAAACTTTCGTATCTTTCTGAAAATCATAGGATCAGAATGGAATATAATTGAAGAACCAGTTAGGGGACTGGGGCATTAAATGAAGAAACTCTCACATGTTCCTCATATGATCATCTCACCCTTTTGAAGGGCCAATATGTCGTCCTTGGCAAACTGGCAAAAATGCATTTAAACCCACTTCATTCCTAGGCTGAAACTGGAGGGGGGGGGGTAAGAATTCAAAAAATGCTGGGGTCTTTCCCCCTGACAGATCACTCACTGCAGGTAATGTGGGCAAACTTTCCCCGGACTTGCCATCACCATCTGTTCTTAATTACATGTGCTCCTCAACCAGCACTTATCAGTACTCAAAAGTCTGTTGATGACATTTGTTACGTTGAGTTTTAACTGCAAAGAAGGAATTAAGGACATCTCTCCCTCCACACATAAACATTTAGAACAAAATCTTATCCACTGCATCACATCATGACCTCAGGCCACTGCAGCTATGATGCTCTGCTCAGATTGATTGAGCACTACTTTGTATGAATCATTGGTGATCAGAACATTTAAACCAAATTAAAGCATATTTCAAAACACAAAAGTAATAGTCTCCAATAGTCTTTGTAACAATTGGTCAACTTTTATTGAGAGTTGCTGGAAAAATTATGGATTTTCGAGATAAAACACGCTTGAAAATATTTAGTGATATCACACATGGTCTGTTTATTCCTTGCTGTCTTTCTTCTTCCCATCTTTTTTGTTTGAATCTTGACTTTTGTTTGAAGCAAGTTGATCGACTGCTTCCTTCACAGCATCACTCTGGGGATCAACTCCAGGTAAACCTTCCAAAACACTCCTCAAAAATGCAGGATCACTGATCACCTCCCTGATGTCTTCATCATCCATTTTCACTTCCTACAAATATTCACCAAAATCAGTTACATTTCCACATTGTGCACGTCTAAAATCTTTTACAAACAAACCTCTCCTGTTGCATTTGATTCTTGAACTGAAATAAACAAAGGAAATATTAAGTTACAGCAGTTTCATTTAAGTATTTCATTTTAATCTGATCTTACCTTCCATAGACATTTGAAGAGCAAATGCCATCTGTTCATCCTCGGTCATGGAAGATATATCCCTCCCCATATCCACACCAGACATAGGTTCCTTAGCATCACTTCCTTGCATGGAAAGCTCTAGGGCTTGTTTCAACAACATTTCATCCGAGGATTCTATAATTTTGGAAATATTTAATCAAGACGAGGTTGACATTAAGCAAATACAAAATTGCCAAGCCAAAAACATTTCTGCTTATAAATAACAATAAATTTTAATTGAAATTTAGTTGGGCTGAACAAACCTTCTTCAATTTTGTCAACAGGTGTCCTGGAAGCCTGGGTGGCTGCCCTCCTGGCTTCCTCCTCCTGATGTGCTCTTTGTTCTTCCATAGATACCCTCAGAGCCTGAAAATATTTACATTTAAATTTTCAATCAGGACCATCAATTTCTTAATCCATATTCAGTTACCAATGCCAGTTCAGGGTCTTCATTGGGATCCACTCCAAATTCGTAGCCACCGGAGATGGCACTGAGGCCATCCTCACCGACAATCACCGGAGAGCTAATCAAGGCATCGGATAGCAAGGGACCGGGTGGAACAGTTACCAGATGGGAGCTAGAATTATAATTGTTTGCAATGCTCATAAAAAATCTAATAATAATCTAATAATCATAATAATAAATCTAAACAAAACGAACTTTTGAGTGGAGTCAGTTCCATTGATGGCATTTATGAATGCCGTCAACTTTTCGGTATTGGTAGACTGAAACGATTATTCATCCAATAAGTTACTATTAAAACAAATAAGTGCAGCCAAATTGATTAAACTTACCTCTTCTCCAAAGTTGATAATGTCAACACTGACTTTTTCTTTCCTTAATCTCTTCCCAAGTTTTGTCAACTGTAATGAGAACCAATTGAATAATTGTAAATCTGCTGAATAACCATAAATATTCTGAGTTGAATTACCTCCTTCTCTGAATCAGGGATGGGACTTCCAACAAATGCAACAATTCTCATTTTGTGGTTCTTTCCTTGGCGATGCTTCAAAACCAGCTATAGAGCAAAAATAATACTTACACCACTATTGAAAGAAATCATACAAATGATTAGATGACTTACATGAGCTATTTTTATCCCAGACAAAAAGTTGATATTCCCCATAGGTTTCAACTGATGAAGTTTGGCCAGAAGTTTTGTAACATCAGAGGTAAGGGTGACCAGAACCTCAGTATTACTACAAATAAACCAGATTTATTAATTTTAAAATTTAAACCTATCTTATAAAACAAAAAGCACATACTTGGAAAGAGATATCAATCCAACATTGTTTTCTGGGTTAGATCTTGTTTTGGAATGACAAACAAGATTGACAGCATCTTGTTGGGCATGTAGTCTTGATGGTAAAAAATCTCCATTTCTCATATAATCACTATTGTCCACACTGTTAAAGCAAAAAAAGATCGTGTATTGAAATCTCATACAATTATTTTACTAATCATGTTTTCTTCCTTAGTCCAAACATGACATGCCTTGTAAAGTCTGACATTTAACTTAGCTTCGGCAAAACTAATGCAATTCTCAGAACAATAAATAACTTTTTAGATTAGCTAATATGCAAGATGCAAGCGAAAACTATTTCGCAGATTTCCCAAAAGACTTGCCAGTCTTAAGATTCAGATCTTCACCAGTAATGACGAAATTCAACTGAGCAATAAATAAATAATGAAATAACTGACCAGACTATTGTACTTTCCAGCACCATCGCAAATTATTCCCAGTGAATGGATTCCAAAACAATGACTCGCGAAAATGGACGATTAGTATGGGGCTAGACTCGTATAAAGTCATAAATAAAAGAATTGCATTTCAAACAGAATTATTAAACAATAATATCTTACAATTTTACAATTTTAATTATTTATTAATAATCTTCAAATTAAAGAGTCTATTGACATTCAATGTAAAACAGGTAGGTTCTGCCTGTTACAAGGACCGAGCCACGTTATCCTTCACTCCAGGGGCTGACACAAGAATATAGACGATTCACTGCTGTTTATTTGAATGATCCTAAAATAGTTGTGGAACAAATATTTTTCCTGGAAGAACAAAAATATTGAATGATCGTCAGAGTCGACAAGTTTCCAAAGGGTTTTGCTCAACCAAAGGAAAAAATTACTTAGGTGTGGATGTAAGTCGATTGACCATACTCAGATGTAAGTATTGAGTTGTGAGTCAGCGTAAACCAATTCTGACGGAGGCTCACAATAACATCCGATTGATTATCTTTTACTTTAACAAAACCCAATATTAACTAGATAACCGCTACAAATTTACATTACATTTATTTATTGAACCTAGGTTTAGATTTGCAATCTGTTTTGTTCCAAGCTTTTTACTGCGTTAAATAAAATCTTTATTTTAAAAAATGCCAAAGCTATTTCCAAAACTGACGCCGATTTCAGCCGACTAGCCAGCCACTTTGAGCCACAGCCCGCCTCCGGTGACTACTTAACTGTTTAGCTAGCCATCCAGCCGTCTGTTGGAGTTAATCAGCCAGCCATTACTTCACCATGCAGCCAGCTATCAGGTCTACCTGGAGGAGCTAAAATCAATATGGATCCAAGCACCGAAAAACCTCTGTAATGAACACAAACATTTCCATGATTCTATACGACATTCCTTCATGTAATGTTTGATCCAAACGTAACTGAGAAGATCAGTTGAGTCAAGTCGCTGGATCGGCTCACTGAGAAAATGTAGAGATAATGTTCTATCTAAAAGAAAAGAATATGGACAAGGAAAAAAGAAACGAAATATCTTGCAACTTTTTTATTAGTTTATCTGCTACTTATGATGGATAATTCACCTAATATTAGTGAATACTACAAATAATATATTTGATCATAAATTATTCGGTCATCATATCCGAAGGATATAAATTTTATTTGTAATTGCACTAACCTGCAAAATGGCATTTCACGAAGAACAAATAATAACACATAATAAGGTAACGGGAATCGGACCCGCCGCTCAGGTCAGGCTGGTTCGCATAAGAAATGCTCGCTAAAGAGTTTGCCGATAGCATTTCGACGCTGGAGACTTTTCTGTCGCCTAATGTTTATTCGTTATTAAATTGTTCAACAACATTTGCTTGCGCCGAGAATTGCCCATATTTGAAGGATGGGTTCATCGTATGGGAGGCAATCGATAAAGTTTTAAATGTCAAAGGTTAGGAATTTATGAAGTTGTTGAAAACCAATAAACTTGAATGGATGTAAATTATATTAGGAGATGAAGACTATAAATATTACAACTCGCAATCATTGGGTTGTCAACCATTATTCCAAAGCAGTGAACAGTTTTTAAAATCACAACAATCATGGGATCAATTTGAAGCCAATTACAATCCATTTTTTGATTGGATCTCCCAAAAGAAAGTATAATAAGTGCTATTAAGTTAATGTGACTTGTGGAAGTATTGAGAATTTATAAGTAATGTCTGCTAGTTATTCTAATGGCATTGGAAAGAATGATACAAATGCTTATTGACAATATTTGTATCTTTTCCTAAGTCTGAATATTTTCAGAATTTTTTGCAGATGATCGAAGTGTGTTTTAACCTCATTCAAAGTCATAATAAGAAGTCTGATTTGCATGCCCTATTGATCCTTGTGTCTTTGTTAGAAAGAGGTCTAGGAGATGTTAGCCACTTTAGATCTTTTTAAGATTGCTTTCATATTTCTAATTACAGATATCTTTTGGTTGATCAGATATTCCATATATGATTCTCAAGAAGTTAATTTACTAAACATTTAATTTTATCTTAGATGTTTTGTAAATCTTTCTTTCAGGTGATACTAACAGAATGTGATAAATGTCCTAATATTCTCAGAGATCTTCTGTTAGTTCCTCATTTAAATGTCATTCTCACACCAACAATTGTGAGTTCCCATCATAATGTTTCGTTTTTGATTTGGACTGATGTGCAGCTATATTTAATTATTTTAAAGGAAACTTTTTGATTTCTAACAACATTTTAGGTTAAGTTCTTAAGACTTTTAATAGGCCCACCAGTATCTCTTAATCTTAGGAATCTTGCATGGCATGGATTTCTTGGATCAAATGAAATACAAAGCAGGTAGCACCTTTCACTTTCATAACCTTGAAAATATTATATATTAACAGAAGGAGTTTTTAGTTAAATGTATTTGCATAATAATCAATTTTTGAATCTCATTAGTTTGAGATGAAATCCTGTATACTAAAATACTCTAAGGTGCAGATGCTGAGGGAATCCAGGTTTCAGTTATTGTTAACATCCTCTGCATCACCATGCAAACATTTGTGGTGGAAGAGAATCTTATTAGTTAACCTTGAGTAATCCATTCTTCAAACAGATCTTCAAAGAGAACAATTTAGGGCAATCAATTATTATATTTTATTAGTAGACTTTTGAATGTTCATTTTTTTATTTTTGAATTTCTGGGATGATAGATTTGAAAAGAGTTCTTTTTGTTCAGTTGCCTTCAGAAACCAGGTCAAGTTATCAGTAGACATATTTAAACAGATATGATGTTATGCAATTTCCTCAGCAACAAATTATGTATCAATTGGAATATAATTTTTAATGACAGCTCTACTTTTATCAGTGTTATTTGTAAATTGAGAAAACCACATATTGTTACAAAACAGTTGTAAATATTGCTAACCAATATTTTATTTCCCTTTTAGGTATGTCTGCGTTCTCATGTGCACAATCATTAGTATTGGAGAAATATTATTCCAAAAGAAGATTTTGCACAAAATTAAATTCAGGGAATTTATTTTGCTTCCAGAAGTCATCCTTTGTGAAAATCAGCTGGCATTACTAAGTAAAATAATCTCAATTTTATATATTTTTAAAAAATATACTGCAGTAGCTAGTTTGAGACATTTTATTATTTTAGGTGAAATAAATGACAATTTTTCAAAATTTGGGAGGCTTTTACCAACAATGGAGGATATGTGGCACCATTCATTTTATTTATTTGAGCTAAGAAGGTTATCTTGTTTTTTTTAAAGTTATTGTTTTGAATATTATTGCTGACTTATGTAAATATATCCGTTAGGTATGGAGAATGCATTATTATTTTATTGCCATTAATGGAACACATGATGAGATGTGTATTTGCTCTCATCCACAATAATTTAGAGAGAGTTGTAACAGCAGAGGTGATTGCCCTGATATTAATTTATCATTGTATTATCTAATAATGGGCTTATTTAATAATATATTTATGTTTTCTTTTCTCTTTTCAAGAGTGAAGTTCCATTCACCACCTTTGATGCAGTAACTTTTTTGTCTTTGATTGATGTTTGGCAATTTGCTAACTGTTTTTCTTGAAAAAGATTTTGGCAAGTTCTCTGAGCAATGGGGATGACAATAAATTGACAGAATATTTTGGTGAACCTTTAATGGTGCAATATATTATATTTATATATTGACATATGGCACTAGTAAATTTAAAGCATTTAAAATAAAATTGAATTAATGATTTACAATTTTAAGAAAGGTTCTTTCCATTATCTACATTGTTATAGAAACCTAATCACAGATTTTGTCAATCATTTGTAACTCTAAGTGTTGTTTCCTGGTGCTGAAATATTGAATTTTCATTTTAGTCTATGCTAATGGATTGCCTGGTGTATCAGGCTGGTCCAAGAATTCGAGATAGGATTAGTCATGGGGAAATAGATGTTACCACTCTTAACAGAAATGCTGCACATTCTCTGATGACCATATGCAACCTTGCACAAAGAAGATTACTTGAAGACATCAAAGTGTGTGATGTAATGTTGATATTACTTTTGAAAATTTAAATGTTTCTTTTCTGTAATTAACTAATGTGATGCAAAATATAGTTCACGTTCCTTAATTTGTTAAAGTTCCAGCATTCGTATTCCTCCAAATTCCACCCAATATCAATTTTGTCTCATAAAGTAAGTTCACTTAAATCCATAAATTGGAAAATTGAATCCATATATTATTTTTATAGACAGTTTCATTGAAGGAAAAGCTACATAGCCTAACAACTCATTTATTAAAGAAAGGTCTAATTTTTGAAAAGTTGGTTTGTTCTAAGTTTTGTGTTAATAAATGGACATGATTCGACCTAGGGATGTAGCAAATTTCATCAGGTTATGAATATTGGATATAAATTCCAGATATCTATCAACCTAGTAAAGTTGGTCAGGGTTTAGTTTTTCAGATGATCAGAGTGACTCAGAAAATGCTCATATTTTACTTTATTACTACATAGAAGAGATTCTTCAAAATGAAACTAGCATGGATAGGAGAGCCAATTTGGCAAGATTAGGATAGGACACAATCTTCTTGTTACAATAATTTTTAGATACCTCAAACCAGCATGGACATTAAAAAAATAAGCTTTAAAAAAAGATATTTCTAAATTTGTGTAAATTTCTACTAGTAAGATGGAAAAAGGCCATTTATATATGCTAGATAGGCCATTGCTATGCTATAAAACACCAAAACTACCAAATGGCAAAAAAGCCAACCTCTGGAATAGGCTGATCAACAATAAGTTATTCTGAATCTTCCACTTTCATGACCTAACTCCTAATAACAAAATTATTACAAGCCTCAAACTCCATATCTTTGTGACTGCAGAGGCACTAACTTTGTTAATTTAGTTTCAACTTAATTTAAGAAAGCTGACAGCAATATTAACTAAAGAGAATTTTAATGCAGCACAAGCTATTATGAAGATAGTTGCATTGGATTGGCAGCCTTATTCACCTCATATTCTGGGGAGCATCCTTGGTTAGCCACTTTGACAAATAGCAAGAGAATTTATCACAATTAATTCATCTTCATGCAGCTCTGACCCTCAGACTCCATGTCCACTTTCACCACCACCACAGATGAGCACTTTACACAGATATGAGGTAAATTAGGTAAAGCTGTACAATCAATTTAACTCACAATGCATTATTTCCTCAGACAGCAACTTCAAGGGAAAGAAAAGAAAGGGAATTTGTTTCAGCCTTGAGCATTCTTGTTCAGCAGAACTTTATGAGTTGTGATAAATTACTGGGATACATCAATTCTTTGGTGGAAAAACAAACAAGCAAGAAGTTGAGGTCCAGACAAAGATCAACTTATGAAAACCTCCTTGCAGCGTTTGTACATGCCAATGGTCATCAGATAAATGGCTATCTGCAAACTGTTTCATTTTAGCATTCCATCACTGATCTGCATCGTCAAGGTGGTCATCATGGTGACAACTTCCTTCCTACAGATCATCCAGTCAACAACATATAAGCCCGACCCTTCACAGATTACAAATATGCAAAGGTATACATCATTTGGACAATCAGAACCAATTAAACACAAATTTTTACAGATCACTGAAGCAATTGAAGAAGCTATCTGATAATTTCACAAACAACTTCCAAAAGAATAGATGGCTGGACCTCCAACAAATGATCTCTTCTTTTTTGGAAACTTACGGCAACTACAAGAGTTAATGTGGACGGCAAACATTTTATTTTGAATGCTTGCACCCAATGCATTTGGAGATTTGGTTTAATTTATGTGCAAACAAAATGGTCCATAACAGTCTCATCTTTATGCCTTCAAGACCTTGACCTCGAACGCGACCTCGTCCTAGACCTCGACCTCCTGTTGTACCTGTCATACGAGCGGCTCCTAGAACGAGACCTGCTGTATCTCCTGGAGCTTCTCTCCTCGGGACAATCCCTAGCCCAATGTCCCGTCCTGTGGCATCTAGCACATTCATCAGATCCAATCTGAGAGAAAGATGTCAGTTAGATTAATTGCACTCAAATATTATTCGTTGTTGTACTTACCCTGCTTTCCCTGCCATAACCTCTCCCTCCACTTCCTCGACCATCATCAGCCTGAAAAAGTTTATAAAAATACAAATATAAGTCAATGCGTTCACAAAAATAAAATCAGCACAATTCACCTACCCTGCGAGGCACACCTTTTGACCATTCGACAATTATTTTTGATCCGCACAAGCTTCGGCCATTCTCATATTTTATAGCGTCCTATCAAATGGTGGTCACGTTTAGTGTAAAATTAATTATTTCATAATTCATCCAACCAGCAACATATTGTACAACAGAATGCTTAAAGCAATTATTCAAGCATTCCAATATTTACACATGAAAATAAAAAAATGATCATCAGTCCCCTCCATGCAATGCATTTGCAACATTACCATGAAAAGGATTATGGAATGGAAAGCTGCTGCACAATTGGAAAGGAGGGATGGAATTTAATAAGAGTATGGAAAGACAACTCTGAGGTGGGAAAGGAATATGTTAGGAGCAAATAGCTTGCTGAAATAAAAAAAATCAACTACTTGTCATCTAGCAAATTGTATTCAATTAACACCTCGAGCATAGTATTTCCAACGACTTTTTAAAATGTTAGTTGTTAACTTACAGCGGCATCTCTTCTGTCCTCGAAGTCAACAAATCCGTAAACTGCGCCAAAAAATTATCTTGTTAAACTAAACTAAAGATTATTTCGCAATATGTAGAGTCTTACCAGTTCGTCCGGTATCAGGACCTAAAAAATAAATTGTAAAATTAGATGAATGATAACAGGACCGTTAAAAATAAATCGGGATATCTTCTCGAGTATTTTAACTCACCATTTCCATACTTGATTTCGCATCTCGTGATTCTACCGTAAGGTTCGAACACCTCTTCCAAATCCCTTGTTCTGGTGCTTTTGCTAAGGCGACCGATAAAAAGATAACCACCGTCCGAACGACGAGCCATTTCAAAATTAGGATTCTTTAACGGCTTTAGAAATGGCGAGACCAAACAACAGGCTATGTCGTCCAAAGACCTTCGGTTATATGGTTACACCTACACTAAGATAATATAATTTTTACAATATAAAATAGCAATATAATTCAACATTTTAAAAACAATTTAAAATGAAGTTAATAATCAAATATTAAAAATTTATCAAATCACAAATTTGAATAATGTAATTATAATTAGTGACATTTTATAAATAATCACCTGATGAACATCTACTTTCAAAATTGAAAAATTATAAGAAGGATAGCATGGATTTGATAAAGATATGAGTTGATAAGAGTAATTAATGATTTTTGTATACGTTTTATAAGAATTTAATATGGTCTTCAGAAGACATCTTTGGTAACACGTTGAGCAACCAACTAATGCAAAATTTCGGACAAAGGCTCTGTGCCATTAAGACCCATCTAGTGGCATAAACCTGGCTAAACCGCTTGTTCAAAGATGAAAGACCGAAAAGAATATCCGCGTGATCATTGATTGTAACAATTCCTGAAAACAGTGAATCAAGGGCCGAAATTCTTGAAATTCCTCATAAAGGTTCCTGACTTCTGATCGGAGTGTCAGCCTGACCACAGATGTAATTAGGTTGCTTGTTCTGCATCTTTCAGATGCATCGCTGGGTTTCTAATCGACCCGTTAGAACCTCTGAATATTTACTTCATAATTCCAACATTTTGAAATGTTATTTTGAAGATTGCAAAAAGAAATACTTGCAATCTTAAGTCCAATTCCAGGTTGATATGCTCAAACTTTTCACTGGCACGACATATTGCAGAACTAAATAATAAAATAAAATACGCCTAATTGATGAAAGGTTGTGACATAAAGTATATATTGGGAAATTATGCACATAAATATTAACAGTACTTTACATTTTAGAAATTCCGACTGTTTACAATTTTCTCGTCGGATCGTACCGAAGGCGTGGCTGGTAGGTGGATGAGGGTTGTGGTGGGGTGTATTAAATAAACTAGTTATAAAGGATTATGTGGAAATTCGATTGTCATTCTTCGTGTTGCCAATCTTTTGACGGGGTATGGATTGCTTTACAGGATTTGTAACATGAACGTTCTACAACATAGTAAAAAGTGAGAAGTTTCTATTTATTTCTGCATTATTTTGTGTTCCGAACATTGTTCATGTTTTAGTTATCTCTTCTCCATAATTTTGACAATCTCTCTTTCTGTATATTTCTAAGGATTTTATTTCTGGATATCTTGTTACTAATGTCAAATTGCTTCACAGGTCATGAATTTTGCAAAATTTTTCCAAGGATTTCCAAATTTTGTGCCCGTTCTGAAAACCCACATTTTCCCTGTGAGAAGATCTTTTGTGACAACTTCTCAGTGCCTCTTAAGGTTAGCCAAAGTATTAATTTTCTGATTCTATGGAATCACTTTTGGTTTTCTTTTGGTTTTTCTGTCTTTCAAACTTTTGTCAAAGTATGGCACTCAGCAAAATAAAAATTGCACAATCTGTCATCATGGAAATGTAATTTTTACTTAATTTTCTTTTATATCCAGTGAACAGAAGAGGTTAAAGATTGAAAAGCTGAAACAAGAGAAGCAGAAAAAGTTGCAAAAAATTGAGAAACAGGTGGCAGATGAAAAGAAAACGAAGTTGGATAAGACTGTAATTGATGCAAATGTGAGTGGCATATCTTGTTTTTATGGTCTATCCTTTGAAAATGGATTTATGTAGCAACTATAAATGAAGGCATGTGCATCCGTCTTGAGTTACTAAAAGTTTTCTTTTCTTAGGAATATCTCAAGTTAAGATTGGCTCATGTCTCAAATTTGAAAGAGACTGGAGAATCTCCTTATCCACACAAGTTCAATGTCACTATTTCTCTCAATGACTTCATTGAGAAATATCAGGATCTCAAAGAAGGAGAGCACCATGAAGATGTTGTATCTGTTGCAGGTGAGTACATCAATAAATTGTATTATTAATATTTGTTGCTGATTGACTTAGGAATGATGTTAACTTGCCTTTGAATTGACACAACATTCATTTCAGGGAGAGTTCATGCCAAGAGGGAATCAGGTGCTAAGTTGATATTTTACGACCTTAGAGCTGATGCAGCAAAGATTCAAGTAATGGCCAATTCCAAGTGAGTGGCATTTTGGCAGATTGTATCTGGTTTAATTTTTAGCATCTTGGATTTTTTTTATATTTGTAGTAAGTACTCATCTGAGGAAGAATTCTTGAAGGTAGCTGATAAAATAAAGAGAGGTGACATCATAGGCTGCATAGGACATCCAGGTTGGTTTTTCTATCAGTTGTTGATTCCAAGCAATCATTAAATAAAACTTCTATCTTTCACAGGTAAAACCAAGAAGGGTGAATTGAGCATCATTCCTCATCGCATGGAACTGTTATCTCCATGCTTACATCAACTCCCTATGCTCCATTATGGACTCAAGAACACTGTAAGAATCATTATGGTTTTTTCCTATTTCATAAAAAATAGGATGTTATGACTTACCTACAGGAAACTAGGTACAGACAGCGTTACTTGGATCTCATAATGAATGACCGTGTCAGAGAGAAGTTCATCATCAGGTCACAAATAATAACTTACGTCAGAAGATTTTTTGACGAGATGGGATTCCTTGAGGTTAGTGGATTTGATTGTACAAATAACTAGGACCAGGAGATGAGAATTTAATTATAAATTTAGTGTGAGACTCCAATGATGGCAATGATCCCTGGTGGTGCTGCAGCCAAACCTTTTGTGACACACCACAATGACCTCAATATGGATTTGTTCCTGAGGATTGCCCCTGAACTTCAACTCAAGGTAAGATGATGAAACCTGTATTCTAGACATTTAGATATGTTATTACAGCTGCAAGATAATACATAATATTTACAAAATTGACTCCCAGATGCTGGTAGTTGGAGGTATTGAAAGGGTCTATGAAATTGGTAGGCAGTTCAGAAATGAGGGCATAGACTTAACTCACAACACCGAGTTTACAACATGCGAGTTTTACATGGCTTATGCTGACTACAATGACATCATGGAAATAACTGAGACCCTTCTGTCAGGTTGGTTAAATGTGAGCAATGTTTTCTTTAGAAGATGATTAGCTAGTATGATTGTTGTGTAGGAATGGTCGAGAAGATACTAGGCTCCAAGAAGGTCTCTTATCATCCCAATGGACCCGAAGGCGAGGAGTGGGTGGCCGACTTTACTCCACCCTTCAGGAGAATTGACATGATGGAAGAACTCGAGAAGGAAATTGGCATGAAATTGCCTGAAGCTGATCAGTTGCATACTCCAGGTTGGTTTGTATTTAACATGTGCCACTCATATTTAGTAATTACTAATTAATATTTATTTTTGGTTAAATGTGACATGTTATTCATAGAGGCCAATAAAATGTTGGATGAGATTGCCATCTTGAAAGGTGTCGAATGTACTGCTCCAAGGACCACAGCTAGATTGCTTGACAAGGTGAGTTGTATTGTTATTATGTTATGGTTATTAATCTGGAATTGATGATGTACACTTGTTTATTTAAATGCTTTAGTCACATAGGTATAACATATCTTAATTATGTAGCACTTCAAGAATCATGTTGTTAATTCATAATAATAACTCGTTGCAGCTGGTTGGAGAGTTCCTTGAATCAAAATGCATCAGTCCAACCTTTATTATCAACCATCCTCAGATTATGAGCCCACTTTCCAAATGGTTTGCATGACCACTTAAAGTTTTTATATTATATTTTATATTTATAAATTAGCATTTGGATGTTAAGTTTGATTATTTTTTAATAGGCACAGAACTAAGAATGGCTTGACCGAAAGATTTGAATTGTTTATATTCCACAAGGAAGTATGCAATGCATACACTGAACTTAATGATCCTGTTGTACAGAGGGAGAGATTTGCACAGCAGGCATTGGTGAGTTATTTAGTTGTATAACTTAGATGATTTCACTTCTAATGTACTTAAGGGATATATTATTTTGTTGAACTATTCATCATAGCTTGTTACTTCTTTAAAAAGGACAAGGCAGCTGGTGATGATGAAGCTATGTATGTAGATGAAACCTTCTGCACTGCCCTTGAATATGGACTCCCTCCCACAGGAGGATGGGGCTTTGGTATTGATAGGATGGCCATGTTTTTGACAGACTCCAATAACATCAAAGTATGTTGGGATTTCTGATTCTTTTGTTTGATTACTAATTAAATTATTAGGATGATTGCACTTTAGTTTTCTGTTTTTCCATAACTGACATTATTTTCTATTGTTTCAGGAGGTCATTTTATTCCCTGCCATGAAACCAGATGGTAACAAGAAGAAGGAAGATGGAACTAATGAGAATAAGAACCATGAATAGAAATATATATATAATGGATTCCATCAACATTAAAGTATGTTGGGATTTCTAATTTCTTTAATTTAATCTATTTAATTAAGTTAAGAAGGTGATTGTACTTTTAATTCATATTGAACTAACATAATGTTTGTAATGATTCTGTATCTTATTGACTTTAACATTTCCATAATATCAGGAGGTTATTTTATTCCCTGCCTTGAAATCAGAGAGTAGCAGAAGAAAGATGGAGCCAATGATGAATAGAAAATAAATGTTATATAATATGTTATGAATGACTGATTTATTGTACAAAAAATTTAGTCTTATCAAAGTCGCTTGTCTTACCTGTTTGCTTTATATTTGTTAAGTAGTGGCCTTTTAAGGCTTTCATGCAATTCAAATAGGATTCACAAACATTTAGTGAACCAGTGTGTCCCTGGCATTGCCACGTGATGCCAATTGTCGTGCCATAGATTTAGTATTGGTGGCATCACATTTTGTTGGTTTGACAGATGAGACTGTAGTGCATATACAAAGTAACGTGTGCGTGGATACTTGAACTCATCCTCATTTTCAGTAATGACCCAGGTCATGACTCGTGCAATTTGCCTTATTGTTTCGTACAGCTGCAGACAAAGGTCTTTTCTGTGCAAAGCTCTGTGCTAACACCTTTCAGGTAGTAGCGTTGACTTTATGATGTAATGTAGTGGCATTGAGGTGAAGCGGCTTTTGACTTTTCTTTTAATCTAGCATTAGTGAATTTCCTGTGGTGGAGATAAATAACCTTATGTCTTTACTACTTTCAATAATGGAAATGGCGAGTTCGCTTCAATAAATATTTTTGAACGGACAAACAAAAGTACTTAGAAACAACACTGGAACTTGACTAATTTGCTTAAGGTTTTGGCAAATTATCCAAGCAATTCCTTGCGTTACCATTATTTTGCTAATTGTATGAATAGAGCCGGGAGTTAATATTATAACTCAAATGTTTGCCAGTGATTGGAACGAAAATAACGATTTTCTGTTTTTCTCTTATCGATTAGCAAATTAAATTGGAATCAATACATTTTTTAATATCTTATAATATTATTTTCAATTACATTTATAAGCATGGCAATTTATAATGTATCAAAACAAGTTTGAATCTTATTGAAACGAAATGTTTTATTATTTCATTGTTAGTCGTGTTTTTACAGTTGTTCGGCTTGTTATTGTTATGTATTATAAAGTCCTTTGCGAATAGTAAACATGCCGGCGAAATTTAAGTTTCAGGAAGGTTAGTTTACCGACGAGGGAAATATGAGGCCGAAACTTCTGTTTAAAGAGTTCGGCCACTTCCATTTTTAAACATGAGTTAGCACGTAACCATCGCCTCCGTAACTCACTAACTTGATAGACATTAAAAGAATAAAGTTTCTTTATAATGATTACTGAGACAATTGTTTATACCGCATTTTTTGTTCAAAGGAGAACATATTCTTTGTTTTCACGGGCCGTTATTGTATGAAGCAAAAGTAAGTACAAATATTCATACATAAGGATGATGATTTAAGAGCTGGGAAACATTAATTTATTTCATGATATATTTTGAATTAATTGAGGTTGTCCTTATTCTAAACTTTTTGTGATTTTTAAAAATGATTTTGTTTAATTTGATATGTATACTGAATTTATTATTCTTAATATTTAGTACTATGATTTATGACTATATTGATAGATCTGCACTACTAATAAATAATTTTCATTTAGTGTTTAAAGTGTGAGATCAAAGATAAAACAGTTAAGTATCTTGTTCATTACAATGGCTGGAGTAAAAAGTAAGTGACTCAGATGTAATGCATAAGGGTGGAATGCTTTTTAATTATTTTATGCATTTAACTTTCACTTTGTCAGTTGGGACGAATGGGTGCCCGAAACAAGGGTTTTGAAATTCAACGAGGCAGGTCAACAGAAGCGTAAAGAACTTCTCAAGGCTCATGCGTAAGTTGATGATGGTTTTATATAAATATGAATTATTATTATATTATGAATTTTACTTAAAGAGTGAAACCAAAGCCTTCAAAGGGCAAAGATAAAGACAAGGAGAAAGAAAAAGAAAAGGATGTTACAGCAAAGGAAAAAGATTCTGGAGAAGGAAGGTGGTGCATTTCAACTTACTAATCTTAGTAATTAATCTGTTAGTAACAACATATTTGAAATGGCAGCAAACCAAAGCAGTCGACTTCGAAAGTAAATAAACATGAGAAGAAAGCTGACACCACATTAAATGAAACCAAGACTACAGGTTTTATTTTGTAATTCATTTATTTTAATGACAAGTTATTATGAAGTTTACTTTGTACTTTGATATTATTCTTATTTGTTCAAGCAAGTGCAGAACAACCAGAAAAGGTTGAAGTTTCAATTGAAAGTTCAAAGAAAAAAAGACTGAGACAATCAGAGGTTAAGTGTTTGTATTTAAAAATATCTTATTACAAGATATGCATTCATTTTACAGCATATGTAATCACACATTTATAAATTAATTACATTATTCTAAATTATTTTATAGAATACTCCTACTGATGGTCCAAAGAAAAAGAAAGCAAAACTTGACATTTCAAATGTTGAGACAGTATGTTGTATAGTTTCCAATGTAGTTATATATTATTAACACTTAATAAATGTTCTTTGATGTTCTTAGGATGACAATTACCTGGCCAAAATTGAAGTGCAAATAAAACTTCCTAAAGAATTAAAGGCCTGGCTTGCTGATGATTGGGATCTCATTACAAGACAAAGACAGGTGGTTAATTAAATAGTGTCAAATTCAAAATGTGATGTTTGCAAATGAAGAATTGCTTTTTGCAATCAAATCTATGTTGCAGCTTGTACAACTACCCTGCAAGATGACAGTTGAAATGATTTTGAAGGATTATTTGAGAGAAAGGTCTAGTTCTACAAAAAATTTTGACAGGTGATATAATTTGCATTGATCATCTTTATCATCCCATTTTAATATTTTGTATATGTGTGTATGTATATTTATGAATGCAATATTTTATATTATTGTAAAATATGTCTTAAAATGAAATTGTATTTCAGAGATGCTTATGAAGAAGTCTGCAATGGCCTCAGAGAGTATTTCAATGCCATGCTCAGTAATCAACTTCTCTACAAATTTGAGAGGCCACAGTATTCTGAAGTTTGAACATAATTAATAATGTAATTATTTGCAAATTATGAAATTGTATGCTTTTTGTAGACTGTAACTGGCCATCCTGACAGCACACCATCTCAAATTTATGGAGCCAGTCATTTGCTGAGGATGTTTGGTAAGATTTCTAATCATGAGAAATAATTAAAAATTTAATTTCCCAGCTTACTTGCTAAAACATGCCTCTTAAAACTAATATAAATTTGTCTGTTTTGGTGATGTCACAACCATGTAGTGAGAATTGGAGGATTGCTTGCTTATACTTTCCAAGATAACAAGAGTTTGCAGTGGCTTCTGGAGCACTTTCAAGATTTTTTGCAGTTTGTATTGCTGTTATTAACCGGATCTTAAATTCAATTCAAAACAAGTGCTTTTATCTTATGGCAACCTCACTATTGAAATTGTATTTTCTCTTTATAGATATTTATCCAGCCACTTTGGTTCATTATTCAATGCAAATGACTATATAGCTGCACCCCCAGAGCACATCAAGAAGATACTTTAAACATATTAGAATTCTGAAATGAAAACATTTTTAAATAAAAAGTTCTTGACCAAAACCTTCCTTTGCATAAAATGCATTGAAAACAAAAACACAAAAGTTGCTGTAACCCTGAAACAGCTAGGTTTAAAATTACACAAGGTTTCTCAGGTCTCAAAATTACCAGATTTTGAGAAATTACCACAACCCTATGCAATAAGTCATTTTAATGTGTAATATAAAAGCTTTCACTCAATATTTTAAACTGTTCTTAATATTAGTGAATATAATGGTAAAACCATTTATTAAAAAGCAAAAACAATGTCAACACAGTGAACAAATCATCAAACTCATAGGATCATCTGCCAGCATCATAGCCAGGGAAAAGATGGAGCAGAGCTCTGTGCAGATTGGAATTAACAACTAATTTTTCAGGAAGATCTTTCCTGCACATAGGACAGCTTTTAACTCCAGCAGAAAAGGATCGACTGAGACAGGTCTGGAAATTATAAGATTAAGGGGCTTACATAAAATGATCAAAAAATAAAATAACATTAAATTTGGTACTTTGCAAAAATTGTGACTGCACTCTGTTGTGACAGGCTGGAAAATAAGATCTTGGCAACATATACAAGCAAACAAACTCTCCACTTTGTCCACAAATGCCTGGAAATTGTTTTAATTAATAATTTATCCATGGATATAAAATACGGTCATTTAAATACTACTATCAAGATCGACAAAAAAGTGGCATGCCTTCTTATTCTTTTCAGTCTCCCGCAATGCTTCATTCCAAATTTTTTCGTTTGTGGAATCTCCCCTTATCAGTTTCATAATTTCTTCATCAGGTTCATAATTTGAAGTATTTTTATTCACACCTTGATAATTGAGTCCATGGATATTATTAGAAATTACACAGAAATCAATCAAAAAACAAACCACGAAATATTCACTCACTATTTTCCTGAATCAAATCCTTTTGATCAATCTTCCTCTTTTTAGATTTTTTAGGCTTCACTTCTTCCTCACAATTCTCATCCTCTTCATTCTCATCATCAGCTTTTCTTTTGCTTCCACCATTACTGCCAGAGCTCTTTTTTGTTTCATCCCAACCATCAGGATACTTTATAACATTAATAAATTATGTTTTAAAAAAGTACCCAACACATAAAGAATGGCAAAGATTTTCAAACCTGCATAGTCAGACCAAGACTTGCGGCTCTTTTAATGCCTTCCTCTGACCAGGGAGCCGGTGATGGATCGTCCCTCCTAAGCAGATACTTCCAAACCAAAAATCCTGACTTGCCCTTTTCTGGCCAGTACTTGACCACCTATCAAATAGGATGCCATGCACATGAGTCATCGAAATACCTGTGGTTCAGAAGCACTCAACAAACCTTGTAAATACCATCGTAACGATTCCCATCTTCGGGAGAATATTTGGAATGCTTTCTCCCTTTGCAGTTCCTCACCACCCTTACAGGTTTTCCAGCCTTCCAATCTTTGGCTTCTGCTCCATCCTTTGCATTGATTACAGCATCGCAATTTTTTGCTAATGCCCTGAGATATCATATTCGTATTATTAAATTTAAAATCAAATTATATCAATGAGTAAACAACAATAAATTAATGGCTAACCTATTCATCCTAGTGAGTGTCTGATCACAAGACTGACCAGCAGTCCTTTTATTACCAGACAAATCCCTACCACCACTTCCAGTGTACGTAAATTCGAACCCCTCATCCTAAAAATTAAGAATGAACTCTTCAATAATTTACAAATAAATAATTTACAAGCAATTTGAAACCAAAATTCTACATAACATAGAATCATGTAATTGAGTAACTTACAATGTCATCTTCATATCCCCCAGACAACACTATCGAATAAGCCCCTTCATTTTCTCTGCCATGGATGCCTGCAACATGAGGCCTATGCACACCTGATTCACTGGCCTGGATGATTCAATATTATGAAAATTAATAATAATAAATTAACAATGAACATCAAAGCACCACAAACCTGCACTCTAAACTTCCAAAGATTTCCCACTTCAATTCCTGGAATGGGACCGAAATGGTTCGAAGGAACGATGGTGCACATCTTAGAACGTCCAACGCAAGCCATGCCCTGTTATTAAAATGATTGAGATCGATAAAAAATATTCAACAGATTCAATAAGTCCAAGATCTGACAAACCTTCCCCCAATCTCTGTTTGAAGTTGATTGTGACGAGGCCATCTTCCTTTTTTTACTGCTTTCTTTTAATTTTTCCCCTGCCAAAACAATCTTGCTCGTGTCTAGTTTACAATCAGGACAGTACCTAAAATTTAATAAATCAAACTGCTTTCTTACTAAATTCAAACAGGAATTCAATTTAAAAAAATGCACCAATCATCTTCTTGTGGGATTTCTGTCAGCGGAGGTTGTAAACAATAAATGTGATAAGCAGAGTTGCACTCATCGCAAATTATTTGTTTTTCTGGTTCATTTTTTCCACCACAAACGCAGCACGAGCAGTGCTTGCACTTCTTTCGTGGGTTATCCAGGCAGTGGTCGCATTCAGGCTTTGTTTCACCTTAAATCGATTAAATTGATTAAATTACTGCCAAACATCAACAACCTTCGATAAAAGAATTCTTACGAATAGGAGGGCTAGCTTTATCTTGGTCATCACCAGAATTAGCATTTTTTTGACTGCCAAAATTCTCTATTTGAAACAATTCATCAATAAATATGATCTTGCAATTCTCGAATGGAACCAGTTCCTTTCTGTATTTCAATAATTTATTATGTATAATTTATTTCAATAATGTATTGAAATGCTAAATGAATTTCTAAATTTCAAAACATTCACCAAAAATAGCCTACCCAATATAAACTGTGGCAAATATCTCCTTCTGAGTCCTGGTTGATTTCTTGCCAGTAATTTCAGCATCATACCAATAACCTCTTTTGGTGGGTTCATCATAGTTGTAGTTCAACATGACCTTATCCCCCGACTTCACCTCTGCAAAAGATACCTTCTTACAGGCTCTTGGTCTCAGATGATTGTAGGTCACCTCTATCACTTCATTTTCCTCTCTGCAAATCATCATCATTGTCATCATCACTAGTGAATAGAAAACAATAAATTACAATATTTGACAACCAACCCTTCATATTTTACAGAGTAAATAAAGTCATCATTTTCAGTTCCCACGTCATCAGAAGATTTGTTATTAGGAACAACTTTTACCACAACTCCTTCAAACCAAGCACCCATCGTCTCGTCCCTAACATCCAAAATATCTCCAACCTTTCAAATGAAATTTTTATATTTAGATCATTAAGCTTTTAAATATTTTTTTTAAACCCTCAAATCTTTATTAAATACATTTCCTCATGTAGTCAGAATTCAAATCGTCTGCTTTGAGGATAAATTGCAAATTTCCCATAAAAGCTCCAACAAACTTACTTTGTATTTGCTGTTGATGCTTGAGACACAATTCTACAAAAAGAAATGTCAGTTTAATATAAATCTCCTCAAGAAGCTGCTTTTTTTGCACTCACTTCCTCTTGGATGACATCATTTTCACATTTCACTGCATCAATTTCATCATTTTTTGGAGTTTCACTCAGGCCTCCCTGCTCATGAACTAAAGAGGCATTTTTGATAAGGATGAGGATAACTTCATTTGGGGAAACATTGTAATCAAATAATGTATGCCCATCAACCATCTGAAACAAGGGGCAGTGATTTGTTTAACAACTTTAATATCAATCATGTCTTATATGAGCAATTCAGCTACAAAGGCCAGATTGTAACAAAATTAACAAAGTCCAAATTTGTTTGAAAGTAAAAACTAAAGTTAGATTCCGGACAAAAAGAAATTGTTAATTAAAGTAGTTTTTGCTGTTGTCACGATGTAACCATAAGTAACCCAAATATTTTCACAGATTAAAAATATTTAATCAGATCAGCATTTCGAGATTGAAAGCGTGCCTAAGGCTTTAAAGAGTTGACCCATCATTAACAGTCTCGACATATTAGTTTTATCATTTGAGCTGTAATAACACAGAAATATAGTAAGTCCATTAACTTACTTCCTTCCCCTTACAAAATAATCGTTGGCGATCAACGGAGGCATCGAAAAATTTAGTCAGTCTTATGCGTAATTCTTCAATCTTAGTAAGTTTCGATAGTTCATCTACTCTAATTGTTTTACTCCCGTCTGTGCTTCTAACTTGGATCCACATGTTATCTAATCATAGAACTCCGCTCCGAAAGTATTTAAGCGATTTTAAATGTGTAAATACCGCGCAAAGATTGTTTTTGATACATCCTAAACACAAACGATGCAAAAACACTTTAAACATAAATAAAAATTGTTTTACAATTTGTGGGTATAGGAAATTGACTTCCAATTTCAAACGAATAATATTCTTTGAATTTGTAAAATAGCTTTAAAACAACATGAATTCCTGTTGATCGCAAATTTAATATTGCGTTTAAGTTGAATTTAAAAGAATTGAAAATATAAACAGTCATTTGTTGTTGCATTTGAATTTAAATAAAACCGTTGTATTGTACTGTAGTCTTTTTGACATGTATTTATGTTGATATTACTTAAGGAATTCATCTGTTAACATCTGTTTTTTAATGTTTTAACAGATGTATTTTATGCTTTCTATTGCCTTTTTATGTTGCGGGAGGACGGTTTACGGACGCTTTGACTATTATTTGGATATTACGAGTGGCCTATGGTATTTACCGCCTGCAGATAAAGGAATGGAGGACAAAATAGTTAATTTCGTAGTGGGCTTGTTTGTTGCTGGTAACTCTAAATCTTTAATTAGTTGAAGCAAGAATTTCAAAACGCAACTGAACTTTGTATCTAGAACAGACTGAAAAACTGAAAGATAAACTTTTCAAAGACATCAACCGCGAAATTGACACAGCCGAATTTTACGGATGTTTTTATTCCTGTTCTTATTTGGAATATGGACCCCCTATTACTTCAAACAGATTCTATAACAAGGATTTATGTGCTTGGGAGTGTGCAGCAACATATAATAATTGCGAAAAGCCGAGGACTTTAGTTGGAGTATTTCACAGTTAATATTCATAGTTTCCCATTCAAGATATTATTTCACTGATACATAAATTATTTGTCTGCATAAATTTGACGATTTTATTAAAAAAATGTGCCATTGCAGGAACGGGATGCATTTGTCTCTGTGAAGTAGAGGATTTGTTGGGAGCCAAGAGAGCTCCAGTAACTGAATGTAATAGCTCGTATGATTTGTCGGAATCGACATATGAATTAAACATAATAATTGGATCCAAGGACACCCCGTTCCGCGTGATGACTGGTTAATATTATTTCTTTCAAAATATTTATCATTTGCTGGTGGTTTTTTTTTTTTGAAAATGCGTTATCTTCATCAGATTTTTAAACAAAAATAAAAATTAGTGACCATGTCGACAAGCCAATTTGTTTATTAATTTGCAAATAAAATTAAATAACTTTAGTTTGCAAGAGCAGGACTTGGGGTGATGCTTGTGAAAAACATTGCTATTGCGAGAAATCACATTGCAGAAGGTCAACTGGCGTCTGCTTGAAGGGTTCATGTCAGCCCCATTATTTCGGAGAAAGTTGTGACAAATACGGTCGACTTTAAATAAGACATCTTGTTTTCACGTTGCATAGTAATCGTTTAATAATTTAACAATGGTATTTAGATATTTGCGCCAATGTAACGTGTGACAACGGAGGTACATGTCTTGCAATCAATAACACAAATTATAGATGTGAATGTTCGATGCAGACTTACGGCAAGCACTGTGAAAGTATGCCTTTGATGATTTTTCGTGGAAATTGCGACTAATGTTCCCGATATTTTGGGTTTAAGATCAAAATCCTTTGATTTTAATTTATTTTTGACAGATTTCTATGACTGGGCTTCTCATGAAGGCGTGAAATCTCTTGCGGAAGATACAGATTTCGATGTTCTTATCGACGAACTTGCAAATGTGGAATTTGTTGCCGATTCTGTGAGCTTTGAACAGATCGAATTTAAATCGATAATTGAACCAATTCTTATTGATCCTCGTTGCACGAGAGTGACAAATTTAAATAAAAATTATTCTGTAATAAACTAATAATATTAATTAAACATAATTTTAAAAACCAATTGTTTTATTTCTCTTCAAGTTTCCCTAATTTAAATGCGATCTTGTAGTTCCACAAATCGAAATCTAAATTTTTATTCTTGCTCGCATTTTCAAGCAATGTAGATTCTTGTTACTGTTCAGCAAAGGTGTCAAAATTTCAACTTTTTCTGAAGTTATCGCTTCGTATTTCAATACTCCAGTTTTTGACCTTAAATTTGGATGCCATTTTATATTTTATATATTTATATTAAATATGAGATATAAAATAATTCATAAAAAATATTCCCTATTATTTCTTTCCTAATATTATTATTTCCTATTATATCAGAACTTTGAAGAGATTTCATATTTTGGATGTTTTTCTTCAAATGATAACATGGATGAAGTCAGAATATCATATTCTAACAAATCAACACATTCGATGGATTGCACCAACAAATGTCGATCCTTAGGAAAAACTCTCATCAGTTTTAGAGAGGTTAATTTTATAATCCAAAATGTCAACTGAAATATCATTATGTTTCATTATGTAATAATTAACTCCTTAACTGAGCAGCCTATTTTTAAATATTTTCATGCAACATTCAAGAATCCTGAAAAGTGTTTTTGCGGTGACCTGATTGACGTTAGTAGTCTTGTAGTAAACAAGTATCGTTGCCCAAGGTGTAAATTTTCTAATAATTTCTGTTCATCGTCTTCCAGGAGCAGAAGTGTTTATACAAGTTTGTAATCGAAACCTTATCAAAACAAACGCTTTTTTTAAATTTTCTTCACAAAAAGGTTGTAAATTGGGGACCTACTTGTATCGAGGAAAATGTCAAAATCGCTGCAGATGCTTGAAACCTGTGCCTTGCAGCTTAACAAGCGGCAGGTGTCCATCCAATCTCTGTAAATTGGGTTTCTATGGAACGACTTGCAACATTGAAGATTATAATTACGATCCTTGTTAGCATTGCATTCGATCGTTGCTAAATTATATCGATTTAATATTGGAATCTTTAATTAAATACAGACAAGAGCCTCAAAGATCCAAGCAGCTTGAAATTGGCACACTTTACTTGTCTTTTGATCGTCATAGTTTGTCTTCACGCTTTCTGGATGGCATATTGGACTGCTAAGGCTTCCTATAACATCCTATGTGTGAGAGTTTATTTCAAAATCTTGATTTATCACAGTTGTAATCGTTTAATGACGTCGTTATTTTGCGCCGCAACAATTTTTTTTTACATCAAATGCCAACGCTATGAATGTTACGCGTTTTCTTTATTTGTTTCTGCTTTCTTTGTGGGCATGTTTCTCTTCAGCTCTATAAAATCTTGCCTCGTTTTTAGTCACGACTCCGTGAAGTCACCATCTAAAATTTATTTATTTAATTAATTATTTGTTTATTTATTTGATGCATTTCGGCACCATCTGCTGTGATAATTTTGAAATTGTATCCTAAAACTCTCAATATTTGCTTTTTCCAGTTGCGGCAGGTTGAGTTTGATGATGAAGAAATGGAACTTGAAACGAATATATTGGAATCACCGTCCAAATGAAGAAATCTCTTTATTCATATTATATTTTAATAAGATAATTTTAATAAGGTTCAATAAATAAATAAATAATAAAGCTTTGATAAATAAATAAATGTTATGAGCAGTTGGCATAAAACATTCATCTCTCCAAAACATGAAGTGAAAAATGAATGTTTTTCTAATAACAGTGATATTGCATCAAAAACAAATTTAAATGCTTTTATTTGAAATATTAGTGATAATAATTGCTATGTTTTAAAATATGACGTTTCAATCTTATAAAGTTTCTTGAACGTCTTTTTATTTGAATTATATCCTTGCCGAGCACACTTCCCTACATCGAACTAAATCGAGAATAACGAGAAAAACGAAAAGTATCCGCCTTGTGAATAGTCTAAAGTCGACATTACAACAATGGCATGGAAAAGTTATTGCAGTCAAACAATTGATTTCGATTTCTCTAATCGATAGCATCTGCTAAGGTAGAGCCACACTATTGCATTGAAAACGACTACGACCAGGGAAAGCCACCCCAAAGCCATGGACCATGACATTTGGATGTCGGTCAATCTGCACACCTCCGTTGGGAGTGTTGTATCGATGGTCAAGCAATCTCCTGACATGTACCTAAATTTCGTCGCCATTATGGTGAGAGCAAAACATAGAAATGTTCCTATGAAGAGAAAATAGTAACATACGGTTATACCACGACAACCGTAGTCATTCTATCCATTCAAATGGAACATACCGGAAACACAGTTGAGAACGCCCGTTACCATGCACACTGCCACCTGTTCTTTCCAGATACTGAAAGCTCCTGTACACAACGAACTTGCCATGCACAGCACGCAGACAATTACGCAGGATACCGCCGAATTTTGCATACCTGGATGTGTTTAATTGAGATTTATTAAACATTTTTTTATAGCAAATGAATAGCGTTTATTTAAAAAAATAGTTGTGCAAGCTGCTGAAAAACTGAAACATCGCTTCACACGCATAACTGGGATTAAATTAAATTACATTAAATAATAATATTGTTTTAATCATCGGGTTATGAATTTCCAAATGGTTATAAATAATAATAATTATTATTATTATTATTATTATTATCCATAGTAATAATATTTACGGATTTTGCAAATGTCAAAGACCTTCAATTAAGAGAAACCATTTTCATTCCAGATGAGACCGCGGTCGTCGCATGTCTTAACAAGAGCCGTGCTATTTAAAACTATATCAAGTGATGATGAATTATAATAATACTCACGTATAATTGCTATTCCCTTTTCTGTCATGTTGGCCTTTTCATAATCTCTTATGTAATTGTAACAAGATGTCCGAAACGAAGGCATACTCCTGATGACATTTCTGAAGAACGAACTTGTCCTGAACTGATCTGTGAACGTTAACTAAATAATATTCAAGGCTCAAATAAATCAACTATTTGAGAACAATAACTTAATTAAAAATTAAACTCTAACTTATACTATTAAAATAAAATATTCAAAAACTAAAAACTTAGAACGATTTTCATATATCGAGAGTTTTCTGTAAAACAGGGCCCGACAACACTTTGATGATGTATGTTTGCCCAAGTTGTAAATTAGTCGTTCGACAAACAAACAACCCATATCTGTACCTTTGTCGATATATAGTGTAGTTATCAAGCGTTCAAATTTACAAAAGCTCCAAAGTGAATGGCTAAAGAACATGCCAATTCTATTAATTGTTCAAGATCGAGAGAATAGATGAAGCTCTTAAGACACCCCAAGCAGTTTTCGCCTGTCTGGCAGATATTTAAATTGTCTAATAATATTTTCTTCGCCTTCCTCATGCCAATGAAAACTACAACGCATGCCAAATCACACGCTCCTTAAGTTGTCGGCCCCTGCTCTAAAATGTGTCGTAATTCTTGTTTGATCTTTAACAAAATCCCCAAATAGCCGCAACTACACTTTAGACCGGTTAAAACATTTATTATGTTGAACAATAATTTTGTGACGGCAATTGAAGAGACGTGTGCCTTCTGACCTGAAATTCGATCACAAATCTGCCAAATGCCTCCGCTTCTGCTCCTGAGAAGGACGTGCACGATTCGAATGTTGTTGGATGATGCAAACGGTGACAACGTCGAGATATTCTGAGTCGTATTGTCGGATTCTTCAATGGATAGAATGCCTGATAACAAGATTTTGTAAAATCTTTGTTAGAGAAACTGATGTACAACTACAAGGCCAATATATAAAAATGCATCTGTGAAAATAAAAAAAAAATCAATTAAGACGAAATTACTCAATTTATAAATCTAAACTTGCTTTGTTTTGTGAGCGCAGACCAAGATATTTGGTAGTTGGTAGATACAAAGGGTGATTTGATCCTGAGCAACTTGAGACTGTAAAATCCATTACTTTCATCCATGATTGAGTCGTTCCTCAAGAGATTTGGCAAGGTATCCAGGCCACAAAATTCTGTTACTTCCCAATGGTCAGTCGTTATGACAACCAGAGTCAGAGTATAGGAAAGTAAGGTACTCAAAAGAACGGATGCGATTGGTCTTCGAATACGTTTGGATTTTAATGCATCCCTAAGCCTCCTCATCAACTCCATGAGTGAATTGACATGAATGAATTGCAGCACGACAGTCGGTCGAAGACGTTAATTTCTTGCTTCCCGAAGATCTGCAAAGTTTACCATCAGCCATTCATCTTTATATGAGACCGACTGTGGCGAGGCCAGCAAACTACTCAGTTCCAACTTCCTCGACACGGAAATCATAATTTGCTTTTATGACGTTTGCTTTGAAACTATAAAACAGAATTAGATTTTCATTTCAACAAATTCTGCAACCTTAACAATTTATCGAAAGTTCATCGTGGATGTGTAATTTCGTTGCCATAGCATTGAACAGGTGTGCATTTCTATGTCACCTGCACCGGAAATTAGTCACGATGCATGCAGCAGAATCTTTTACTGACTGGAATAATTAATTTGTCTGATTATTGAGTTTATTTAGCCTGGGATATTTACGAATTATTTAAGAAATTTATTTCAGAATAAGATTATTAGATGTAATTTTTATGTATTAACATCGTGCTAAAAGATATTTATTCTTTTGTTTTTTATTACGAATTTTATTATTATTAAAAATTTGATATTGATTTGCATATTTTGAACTTTAAACCGATCCATTCAAACATCCTATCTCATTCCTATACAACACATTGAATGACATAAACGTTTACTTTATTTTGGAATCGCACTCCCTTTTAAATATTTTCCATTCATCAGACGAGGAAATCTGGTGAGAGTTATATTTTGATAATTGATAATTTTTGATTGATATTTCCATATTGAAGAATTTACTCATTCATTATTCTAAGGCAGGTATCTTAACATATGTAAGCATGAATGGGTTGCTCAAATAAAGCCTTTAATTATCTTTATGTTGTTATAAATGTTGTCCTTTTAGGTAGAATCAAATTTTTAGCTTCTTGACAATGACATTTGGTAAGAATTTGACGCGCATTATTCTGACGCTGACTGACAAAAAAGTCTAAAATTTGTTTTACACTAACCCATCTGAGAACTGTGCTCAGTTTCAAACAAATCCAACGTGATGATACGTATGTGTGGAGGTTTTGACATGGAATGATCTTATCGTCAGACAATCCTTAGTAGTTAGTAGTTTGACAATCCTTAGATAAAAGCAAAACCATATGTATCTTTCACATGGACCCCCCTACTTGCATGTGCTAATCCATCATTTAGCCAAGCTAATAACAATGTGTTATATTATTGTTGGCCCAATAATACTTGTTTCTATAGACTAAAGAAAATTTTCATGACAAATAAAACGCTTAAGAAATCGAATTTAGAGCTGGTTGGAGTGAAGCTAAACAGTCTTTTTCTTTGATATTGGAAATTTGAGATCAGGTTTAGCCAATGCCCCGAAGATCGTCGTGAAATCTACAAAAGAGTGAAAACACGTCAGAGTGTAGCCGCTACTCCGTAACGACATGAAGTTAGAAAAGGTGACTTTTCTATTCGTAATAAGATTCAAAATTTTCATTTCAATTATGGCAGTAAAACTTATGGGCGGCCGGAGATAACGGTTATCAAACGGATTAATATGGATTGTAAAACTGCCGAATTGCCACAGAAGCGTGACAAAGATTCATTGGATCAATCATGAAATGTAGCAAAAAAAATACTTTTCAGCTTAGATCATTTTTTATGAGTTATTTTGAAATTCGGCAGTTTTTATGTAACTGTGATTGTAATGTTATGTAGAAAAATTTATCATCGATGAAAGCGTTTCGGTCGACATGCCTTAATTGCAGGCCCCTTATTGTTTGTGTTGTTGGGATATAGCGCCGCGGCAGTTCCGGATTTTCCGTCGGTTTTTTGTTTTATGGGGAATGGAAATTTCTAACCCTTTAGTAACGTCCGAAACTGTTTTCATGCACGTTATTCAGTCCGATGCAACTGGTAACGTTGCGCAATGTGATGAAACAGACAAAATGAAACCAAACACTGAACATGCTTTAAGCATGCAATCCACTAATTATTCCCGAATGGTTAGTTATATTATTACATGTGGTAAAAGCGATCCTTATTTTTTTGGAATGTGGGTTAGTCATATCGAACTTTTAATCATATTATTGCTTGACAAGTTATGTTTATTCCTGGAAATTATGGCCAATGTAATTGTGCTAATTTATTGTAAATAACATGAAATAGGAATAAAATCAATACACCTATATAAAAAAATAAGCAGAAACAACTATGTGTCCTTTTTAATTTTATTTTTTAATACTTTTATTATGAACAGATTTATTTATACTGCTTTAAGGTTTCTTCTGAAGAAGCTTTGGAAAGATATAGCAAGCAAATTATGACATATGTTAATGAGCAACAAACAAATCAAGGAGCAGTGAATATGAATGACACATCAACAAGGTATAAACAGCTTGTTAAAACTTTCTTAAGGCTTTAAAGTGCATCATTCAGACCTGAGACAAATATCTATACATACATTGCTGTTATAAAGACAATAAGTCTGCCTTATTCTAAAGGCCAATAATGCCCAGTCCAAAAATCATAACATTATACTAAACTAGCAAATTATCTTTGTATGCCTTCAACTGAAAATTATTCCTTTCCATACAAGTTCCAAACATGAACTTTGTAATCAAAATGGGTATCAGATAAAAATGTCCATTACAGAATGTGCTTTGGAAATGTCAAGTCTTAATCTGAATATCTTGGCTTGGATATTAGTTGGGAGGATGCTATATATTCAGCATCCAAAAGCAGCACTTGCTTGTGATTTGGATCAATCATTTACTGATAGCAATAGCATATTTTAAGCTTTACTTGATGACTTATTGGTATAACTAATTCTAGTATTCTTTTCTGAGTAAAGTGCACATTTTTTACAGAAACGAAGACGTGTCCTCATATGGGAATATACTTCAGTCTGATTCTTCCTCGTGGCAAGAACTTGCTGATCGGAGCGATTCCTTGGAAGCAGGAGAATTCGTAAATAAATTGGATTGCTCAGAAAATCATCAAAACGTATTGAACTTAGAACATGTAGAGGGTCAAGTTTTACTTGGTGTCGGAATGCCCGAATGGGGAGAGATACTTCAAAAGGATGACGAGGGGAGGCTCTTGGAAATGAACTTCATGAGTTGTGATGCAGAGAAAAGGATGCTAAGGGCAACAATCATTGAGAGATCAAAAGAAATTAACAGGCTCCAAAAGGAGTTGAGCACAGTTTTTCAAATCATTCACCAACTCAAACAAGAGAATGAGTACTTGACCCAACAGCACCATTTCGTTCAACTGCAACAAACCTCTCAGCAATCTGGCACGCAACAACCGGCACTACACCAGAATGCTGCAGAAATCCAGGAATCGCGATTGCAGGAAGTACAACAAAAAGATCTTCAGTCTTCAGTAAGTTGTAGCCAGGTGGCTACACACAACCAGCCAGAATTCCTGAATGCAGGCACCACAAAATGTCATGCTCCCCAACAAAATGATCAAATTCTGCTTCTTGATTTACTCAATCAGATACCACCTCCACAAAACTCTGACATGCAGTGATTGATGCAGTTGAGTGCTGTTCACAGTTTTGTTTTGTTTTTCTTTAAAATAAAATATTTAGTCAGGTTGTTCTTTGAGTATAGTTTTAGGAACTCCCTGATGAGATAATAGTTAAGTAGGTAAGTATGTTTTAGAAGATTCATATGTTATGTATAAATGAGGGCTAGACTTAGTTCATAGTACGTGTTAAGGTTGCTGCTCTTGTGTAGCTAATGTCCCTTTTTGGTGAAAGTATTCAAACATGAGGAGAAAGATGTCGATTTGATTCAGATTTTGTCTCCATTAAGATTTTTAACATTATGATATTTGGAACATTATCGAAGAAGCGTTCAATTTTATTGTACGATGTGGATATTTATTATCTTTGGCATTTCCTGCTTGATTGTAATGGTTCATTATGCGGTTGTAACGTAATAGAATTAATTTTAAAATAACCTGGAAAATAGTGGACTGCTACATCAAAGAAAGTAGTATACCAATATTAATTGTATGTAACTAACTCCATCCTAATGTTTTATTAATCATGAGCTTAGCACTGTTTTAAGTATCTCTTCTGGGGCCCTCACCCTCCCATGAGAAATACGAATCAAGCTGGAATAAACATATTTTCACCACGATAATTTGGAAAGTGCAGTAAAAGGAAGAGGCGAGAAATGTTCATAAAAATCTTGCCACAAATTTATGTTAAACTACTTATTCAACTCACATGCTAAATTACTAATTCCGTTAACAGTTCAATTCACGCTCTCAACATAAATAAAAGCTATGTTCGTCGCGATAGTTTGTCTAGTTTACATCGAAGTGGGCCTCGCGAAAATAAATATTCACTATGAACCTTCTTCTGGCGATAATTTCTCCTCAAAAGTAATTGTAAAATTCACATCAAGAACTTAAGATAAACTATAATTTTAAAGTTTCATTTGATAAATGCTGTCTTGATATCAAAACTGACTGCAAAAATTAAGAAAAACTGCGATCGTAACTGTTGCAAATAACAGATTGCAATTTGTGTCGTAGAATATTGAGAAATATCCGTTGGCGGTAGAGGGTGCATGTACATTGTGTATGTCAATTGGGCTTTGCTTTTCCTCAGACAAAAGCAATGGCTTAGGAAGGCTGGGGGACCTTCCCGGGAAGCATTTTGAGGGGGGTAAAATTTTAAAAGATATGAAACAAAATATGAAATTTTAAGTCTAAATGAGTCATTAAGGTTGTAATGGTTGGATAGGACAAAAAACATTTACAAAAGTAAATTGTCATTCTTTTTTTTGTAGATTGAGATAATTAATTCCAAAGAATTTTATAAGGAAGTTGAAGAAAGCGTTAGTCATTTGTAGTTCCACA